>SJYX01023542.1:136293-268348 GCA_006410675.1 Oreotragus oreotragus | reverse complement strand
ATGTCCATGTGTAGAGTCTTCTCTTGTGTTGCTGGAAGAGGGTGTTTGCTATGACCAGTGCATTTTCTTGGCAAAACTCTATTAGTCTTTGCCCTGCTTCATTCCGCATTCCAAGGCCAAATTTGCCTGTTACTCCTGGTGTTTCTTGACTTCCTACTTTAGCATTCCAGTCCCCTATAATGAAAAGAACATCTTTTTTGGGTGTTAGTTCTACAAGGTCTTGTAGGTCTTCATAAAACCGTTCAACTTCAGCTTCTTCAGCATTACTGGTTGGGGCATAGACTTGGATAACTGTGATATTGAATGGTTTGCCTTGGAAACGAACAGAGATCATTCTGTCGTTTTTGAGACTGCATCCAAGTACTGCATTTCGGACTCTTTTGTTGACCATGATGGCTACTCCATTTCTTCTGAGGGACGTGTCAAATACGGCTTTGCTTTTAGTACTTTACACATAAACTTTATCGCTACTGTGAGGCTCTAAGCTGCTGGAAAGTAATAACCGAGTCTTACATCACCATGGGCTTCGCAGCTGGCTCAGTGGTAAAGAATCTGCCTGCCAACACAGGAGACTCATATTCGATCCCTGGGTTGGGAAGATCCCCTGGAGAAGGAAATGGCAACCCACTCCCATATTCCTGCCTGGGAAATCCCCATGGGCAGAGGCGCCTAGCAGGCTATAGTCTGTGAGGTTGCAAAGAGTTAGACATGACTTAGCGACTAAATAAACCAATCTAAAGCATATATCCATACTTCCTATATAACTTAACCTCTGTGCTTTGTACACAGTAAGAAATCAACAGATATTAATGAGGGACCAAACTGCTGTGAGTGGAGACAAGAATTCTCCCATTCTCTCACCATAAATCAACAACAGCTAATAAACGCACAGAGGGACTGTATTGATTTTCTCTGAGGTCAGCAAGTAGACATCCCACCAGGCTCCCATATTACATCATCAGACATTGCTAATCAATTATAGCACTCTTTCTCTTTGAGTCTGGACAAGGCAATCCAGCCTTCTCCAGACAGCATTGGAACAGTCACCTCCATTGACTGGAGCTGACACTGGAGAGTGATCGTCATCCAACCCTCCTGGATCTAAGGACTTCATTTTACCTTTGAGAAAACAAAGGCCCAGAGAGGTTCAGAGACAGAGTCAGGCAGAGAATCTCCTGATCACAGCTAAGTCACCCACCCAAGCACAGCACATATTCATCCACAGCTCTGCACACATTTTGTTAGAAACCCTTGCAGGGTCTTAACCAGCTCCCTGGACCTATTTCATTGGTCCTCAAAGGCTAACCCTGAGGCTCTGGGAGTGTGGGGAGCCTCCACATGGGTCAGGAGTGACTCCTTGAAATCTGGAGATGGACTCTTCATGCCAGGGTCAGTTTCACCCTCTGGGATGGCAGAGGGAGGTTAGCCTAGGGGCTAGAGTCTGGGTTGGATCCGACTTCTGTACTGACTAATGGGAAAGTCACCTCAGTGCACCCCAGCTGCCACGCCTGTAAAAAGGGGCCAGTCAGACTCATTGCACAGAGTGACTACAGGGCACCCTTGATGTCATTCAGCTAAGTGTAAGTCTTCCCTTCTCTGCCCCTTTCCTTGCAGAGAGAAGAGAGGGCACTGAAGTGGGCTTCTCTGCACTTCCCCTCCACAGATGCAATTATCCTCCTTTTCAAAAAAATTTTTGAGTGTAGTTGATTTACAATGTTGTGTTAATTTCAAGTGTACAACAAAGTGAATTAATTATGCACGTATATATACTTTTTTTTAGATTCTTTTCCCATATAGGCCATTACAGAGTATTGAGTACAGTTCCCCATGCTATAGAGCAGGTCCTTATTATCTGTTTTATACACAGCAGTGTGTATATGTGAATCCCAATCTCCCACTTTATCCCTTCCCCCCTTATCCTCTGGTAACCATAAATGTGTTTTCTATATCCACGGCTGTACTTCTGTTTTGTAAATGAGTTCATTGGTGCCCTTGTTTTTTTAGATTCCACATATAAGTGATGTCATATGGTATTTGTCTTTCTGTGTGTGACTTACTTCACTCAGTATGACAATCTCTCAGTCCATCCATGTTGCTGCAAATGGCGTTCTTTTATTCTTTTTATTGCTGAGTAGTATTCCATTGTATATGTGTGCCATAGCTTCTTTACCCATTCCTCTATTGATGGACGTTGAGGTTGCTTCCATGTCCTGGCTATTGTAAACAGTGTGGCAATGAACACTGGGGTACATGTATCTTTTTGAATCACAGTTTTCTCTGGGTTGGAGAAGGAAATGGCACCCTACTCCAGTGCCCTTGCCTGGAAAATCCCATGGACAGAGGAGCCTGGTAGGCTACAGACCATGAGGTTGCAAAGAGTCAGACACTGAGAGACTTCACTTTTTCTCTGGGTATGTGCCAGGAGTAATTCATTATTCTGTTCTTTAAAGTAGACATTGCTTTGTTGAGATTGTGTGAATGCCTTGCTTGTCACTGAAATACATAAGATGTTAATGAGTGCTATTTTGTGATTAATCATTTATAAATTATATTATGTATTGAACTCGAAGAAGGTGGAATTGGCTCCTTAATCATGGGCTGGCCTCCCTAACACCTGTGTCTAGAGCATGGCACATTTCAGCTGGTCTGTTCTAATGCAGGCACCTGTGTTGACCTTTGCAATGGCGACTGGGACTGTGGTCCAGAAGAGCGCTGTGTCAGCAATGGCTGTGGCCACATCTGTGTTTCGAACTGAGGTAAAAACATCAGGTCCTTCCCTGCTTCCTCATTCCATGTTGAAGCCAGGCAGGCAGTACACTTGGCCCTAGTGGAACTTCCCAGAAGTAGATGAGACAGAAGCCTCTCTCTTATGACTTCTCCCTCTTCTCTCACCCTTCCCAAGAAAAAGAAGCACCTATCCCAGGATGGTGGTTTCCAAATAATTTCATTTAAAATAATGTCATTACCTGATATATCCTAGAGAAAAATCAGACTATTCTTTTGAGAGGGGAAAAAAAAAAGATAAAAATCACCCACCCCCAAATGATGCTTGCTTGCTTAACACTTCAGAGCATATTTTAAACGCATGACACACATGTGTAATATCTATGTGAAAACAAGATAATCATGTACCTATTTTGATTTCTTGATTATTTCACTTAAGAGACAGCTAGTGAGAGAATTCCCTGGCAGTCCAGTGGTTAAGATTCCATGGTTCCAATGCAGAGGACACAGGTTCAATCCCTGGTTGGGGAATTAAGATCCCACATGTGGTACATACAACCATTTTTTTAAAAAAGAAGAAATAGCTAGTAAACAACTTGTAATATCAACACTGATGTTGCTATTCCATCATCTCTAACGCCCTTCATGTGTGCTAATATGTGTGTCTACCATGTGTGCTCATGTACTTAGCTCCATAAGACACATTAAACACATTTCTTATTTTTAATATCATTAATATGGCTGTAGTGAATACTGACTGGTATACACACTGTTATTAATTTATTTGGAATACATTCTAAGGTGTATAATTGATGACCAAGGAGTATGCTTATTTTAAGCCTTGGATGACATTACCATAGTAAATGATAAGAGCCCCTTTCCTATAAAAATATTTCACAGGCTTCACATGATAAATCCTTTACTCTCAGTAGCTATTGATTGAAAACAATGCAAAATAAAAAAGCTACCAGGATTCAGTTTTGATTACAAATTGTGTTAAACGCAACAGAATCAACACATTATTTTAAGATACTCTGCTTGTGTTCAGAATGTATTGTTTGTCTTATCCACCCACAATCCCTATGGCATTTACGGCCTTGTTGGTTCCTGGCAGGTTCTAATCGAGTCCCAGAACTGGAAAATCTTGTCTCTCAATTGTATTCTGTGGATCCAGGTCCCCAAACAGCAGGTCTCATGCATAATTGTTTTGTACATTTCACAGGATGAAGACTTACCCTAAGGGCCCCCTTTCTCTAGTAATTGTTCATTCCTTTCTAGAGTTCCTATTTTCAAAGATGTGACTATTCAAAGGTCCTTGCCCAGGAAGACAGATGAAGACAGGGACCTATGGATGGACTGGACAAATGATACGGATGAGAAGAGAAAATACTTGTTTCTTTTAATAAATCATCATCATTAAAAGTACCCACAGTACCTGATTTGTTTGGTGAGGGATGATAAGGAAGATGAGGCAATGGGGAATAGATGACATTTGTTGAGCACTTGCTATTCAACAAAGACTGTGTTATACACCCCACAAGTATCATCTAATTTATCCTACAACCTTGTGACTATGCTTATTATCACTACCACTTTACATATAAGGACACTGAAGTCTGGAGAAATTAATTTGCTCAAAGTCATCTAACAGACAAATGTCAGGGTTTTAAGTATATTTCCAAGTAAAACTTTAAGTCCTATACATTATGGCATAGTGGTTAGGAGATCCAACTTGGAATTTCAAACCTAGGCCCACCATACAACTGTGTGACCTTTAGCATGTGTCCTAACCTTTCTGTACTTCAGTTTCCTCCACTATATAACAGTATATACTTCACAGAGCTGCAAGGATAAAAGCAGTGAGTTTACATAAAGTGTACTGAATAGTGTCTGACACATGGGACACATCCAATAAATGTTAACTAAATGATCATTATTATTATCAAATTGATGAGCTGATGACTCTTAGTCCTAATTTTTTAAGACTCTAGAACAGAACCCAAGGCTAATTCTCCTTCCTGGTGTTTCCTGCTGCTGCTGCTGCTGCTGCTAAGTCGCTTCAGTCATGTCCGACTCTGTGCGACCTCAGAGACAGCAGCCCACCAGGCTCCCCCGTCCCTGGGATTTTCCGGGCAAGAACACTGGAGTGGGTTGCCATTGCCTTCTCTGCCTGGCCTCTCCTAGTTTATCTCAATATTAAAAGCCAGCCCCACCCCTCACCTCCTGTTTTCCCCATTACAAAATGTGGGAGGTTAAAATTGACTTAAAATTTCTTATCTATGTTTTTCACAGTCACAGAGTTAAGATTCAACTGGTCCTGGGACATTCCCAGCTATCCAGTGGCTAAGACTCTGTGCTCCCAATGTAGGGGGCCTGGGTTCAGTCCTGGTCAGGGAATGAGATCCCTCACATCACAACAAAGACAGAAGATCCCATGTGTTACAATTAACCCAGCACAGCCAAGTCAATAAATAAATTAAAGTTAATATGAAAAAAAAAAAAAAAGATTCAACTGGCCCAGGCTGTTTGTAGTCTGATGTTGACTTATTTACTGCCTTCATAGCCCCTGACAAACCATTTAAATTTTCTTTCAAACCACTTAACTTTCTTTTGCTGTAAAAGGGAGAAATAATATCCACCTCATTTGAATCCTAAGGTTTATAGGACTTTACAGAATACAGAACATTTGATTTTCACATTAACCAACACATGGCAAATAGGGGCTCTGAATAAATAATAGTGAATCCATTTATTCTGTCAACAGATATTGTGGGTTGCCTGTTACATCCCAGGTGCTACGCGAGCAATGAGGATACAGTAGTGAACTAAGCAGATGGTATCTGTGCTTTCATAAAGCTTACATTCTAGAAGAAGAAACAGGTAATAAACAAGTAAATAAAGAAGATAATTACACATTATGGTCAATGTTCTGAAGGAAGTAAGGATGTGAATTAGAAATGGGGAAAGTGGGTAAAATAAAGCCTACTTCCATTAGACCCTAATGAGGTGATAAAAATGCAATTTTAACAGGGTTCCAAAATGTGAAACAAGTGAAGGACTTCCTTGGTAGTTCAGTGGCTAAAACTTCACCTTTCAATGCAGGGTGCAGATTCCATCCTTGGTTGGGGAGCTATGATCCTACATGCCTTTGAGTCAAAAAAATAAAATAAAACAGAAGCAATATTGTAACAAATTCAATAAAGACTTTAAAAAATGGTCCACATCTGGATTTCCCTGGTGGTCCAGTTGTAAAGAATCTGCCTGCCAATACAGGGAACATGAGTTCAATCCCGTCGGGGAAGATTCCACATGCCTCATAGCAAGTAAGCCCATGTGCCACAATTACTGAGCCTGCACTCTAAAGCCTGTGCTCTGCACCAAGAGAAGCCACTGCAATGAGAAGCCTGTGTACCACGACAAAGCGTAGCCCCTGCTCACCACAACTAGAGAGAGCCTGAATGCAGCAGTGAAGCCTCGGTGCAGCCAAAACTAAAAAGAAATACTTTTTTAAATGCTTAAAAAAAAAAAATCTGCATTAAAAAAATATTTAAATTAAAAAAAAAAAGCTACATTCCAGAATAAGGCTCCAGATCACTTTATGCAGAATTTATAAAAGGAAATGTCTGTGAACTTAGCACCCATTAAAGGCTCACAGTCAATGCAGGTTTATAAAAATATTGAGGGTGAGGACAGGTGAGGATGTCTGAGATTTTCTAGGGAAGGCTTTTGTCAAGCTGTGAGTGCCACAGTTTGGGGATTACTGTCTAAATACAAGCCAATTCCAGAGGGTTTCAAAGCCCTCCCTGAGAGTTTGATATGTTTCCTTCAGTTGGTAATCACCATGGAGTAGGAATGTTCATTTCCTTTGAGAAACCACACTGCCATCCACAAGGATATGTTCCATCAGAAATCAACAGACTGGTATGCTTTACAATATTTGAGTTGTTCAGTCTTGAATAACACGAATTGTAGNCTCCAACACCACAGTTCAAAAGCATCAATTTTTCGGCACTCAGCTTTCTTCACAGTCCAACTCTCACATCCATACATGACCACTGGAAAAACCATAGCCTTGACTAGACGGACCTTTGTTGGCAAACCTGTGTCTTAGGCCATACCTGAATACAGAAAAAACAAATACTTTAATTTAGGGTGGTTCTCTTCCTTTGAAGGAATAAATATTTTGTTACATCTGCTTAGAGACAACAAAATATTTACTCCTTCAAAGGGAGAGAACCACCCTAGATTAAAGTATTTGTTTTTTCTGTATTCAGGTATGACCTAAGACACAGGTTTGGTCTTGGGGTCTGCTGCTAATGATCTGGTTGATATTACACATATCCTTTAACCTCTTAGGGCTTCCCTTGGTGGTTCACTTGGTAAAGAATCTGCCTGCAGTGCAGGAGACCTGGGTTCGATCTCTGGGTCAGGAAGATCCCCTGGAGAAGGGAATGGCAACCACTCCAGTATTCTTGCCTGGAGAATTCCATAGACAGAAGAGTCTGGTGGGCTACAGTCCATCGGGTCACAGAGTTGGACACAACTGAGCAACTAATGCACAACACTTTAACCTCTTAAACTTTTTCAGTCATAGTTTCTTCAGCTAGAATATTTAGTTAATACTGCCTTTGAAAAATTGTTCCCAGGCTTAAGTGAGACATAATGATAATCTTAAACGCATTTTGTAGATTATAAAGTACCATAAAATTATATGATAGGATAGCGCTTAGTTGATTTTAGTCATAAAATAAAGATTATGGTTGTTTTTCGCTTTATTCAACATCAGGTTTAAGCTCCTTGTTGAGTGTGAGTGATTTCTGAAATACTGGAACACTTCTGGATCTTGCAGTCCTGCATTCCGTTCTCAAGACTAATCCCGTTTTCTTTGCAGGTGTTGGCTCATCTGGCAAGGGGCTACTTTTCGATGACGCAGGTCTACCTGATGGAACTTGGAGAGGTGATTTGCAAGTGCCTGGGGGAGGCAGATCCGTCTGTCCAGCTTCATGGAGCAAAGGTAATTTTCATGAAAAGCCATGTGCTTTTTTCTTTTCCTGCTTTTAGTTTCTTTCCTCTGCCACATGTCCATGGTTCTGAGTTTCTTTAGGATGTTTCAGGTAGGGAAGTGATACATTCTTCTATTTTCAGCTTTACATATAAACCAAAAAAATTGATTTGGTAATAAATTAATGAAATATACCTGGTGATTTTGCTCCTGTTGAGAATGGCTCTGAGATAGGAGTTGCTGAGGAAAGAAAGAAAAGCAATTGGAAATTACTTTTCCCCTTGATTTGAAGTAATCTATAAATTGAAGTTGCTTTTTACCTCCATGGTTCTAATATTCATCTCTGATAATCTGTTTCTTTTATCTCGGCAGCTTCTGGAAGAACTGGGTACCAGCTTAATACACCAGTATAAACCAGATTCTTCCGTAGCACCTGATCAGAGAGTTCCAGTCCCCTTGGTAAGTAAATGTGTATCCATGGTTTTCTCTTTTCTTAGTGCTTCAGTCAGTTTTATTTGAGGTTCAGCGATGGTTTCTTTCGGTATCAGAAAGTATTAGAGAGTTTGCTTTCTTTCAGTATCGGAAATTTTGGTTTATAATTTAGGATGAGTAGGTTTTATTTGCATTTCATTTTATTTGCAGTGCAGTATGTGGCAATGTGTAACCAGAGCCAGCAATGGAAGAACCAGTTTTGTTGCGCAAAACCTAATTCTATTACTCAGTATGCCCAAGAGACAGACTAGAATGCTGGGAAGAGCCCAGTATTTGGAATACAAAGTTATGAGATTAAACCTCTTAATGAATATTATGAACATAATTTCCTTGTTATAAAGAGGAATAAAAACCCTTGACTTATGGGACTTTTGGAAGATTGAATGAGGTGTGAAAACTAGCAAATAGATGTTCAATGAATCTTAATTTCCTTAACCCCTTCACTGCCAGCCCCCTCTCCCCATTATTTCCGTTAGATTTTGTGATCTTAGATTCTCTGTGTTGCCCCAACGCTGTGCCAGTTATTCTCTGGAGGAGGAACATGTGAGCCCACCAAAGAAACCTACGTAGTGCCAAAAGCAAAGTCAACTCAACATGAGTGAGGTTTTCTCCCCCTGCCCTCCTCAGCCTGCCTGTTCTTTTTCTCTTCACAGTTTCCATCATCCTTGCAGGGAATTAAGAATGTCTAGCCCTAGTCCTTCCCTAGAAAGTCACTAAAACTGAAGTGCCACCATTTGCAGGGAGTTGTGTTGAGCTTCGCCATCAGACAGACCTGGGTTTAATCCAGACTTGTTCTCTTGCTCCATGTGACTTTGGGCAAGACTCTTAACCGCTCACACTTCAGTATTATTTCATATGTCTGGAAGGGATATGCTTTCTGTATCACTGATATACTGTTGACTGATAAATTATCCTAAACACTTAGCAGCTTAAAGCCATATCCTCCATTTATTCTCTCACATAGTTTCTGTGGGCCAGGAATTGGGAGCAGCTTACTGATGGTTCTGGCTGAGGTCTCATGAGACTACAGCCAGGATGCTGGCAGGGGCTGCAGTCAGCCGAATTTGACGAAGTTGGGTGGCGCCTCTTTTGCGGTGTCTCACTCAACCACATACCGTGCAGGTTAGCGCTGCCTGCTGGCAGATCTCATTTGCTCCCTCCGCTTGAGGACCTCGCCAGAGAGCTGCTGGAGTCTTCTCTGTACAGGGCAGCTGGCCACCCTTGCTCAGTTGCTAAGTCGTGTCTCCCTTTTTGTGACCCTAAGGACTGTAGCCCTCCAGGCTCCTCTGTCCATGGGATTTCCCAGGCAAGAATGCTGGAGTGGGTTGCCATTTCCTACTCCAGGGTGTTTTCTTGACCCAGGGGTTGAACCCAGGTTTCCTGCATCTCCCACAGTGGGTTCTTTAGCACCGAGCCACAGGGAATGTCCTGGCCACCCTTATAGCAGTTTAATTAAGAGAGAGCAAGATAGAGCTATAGGATTTTTATGATCTAGCTTTGGAAGTTCCTCACTGATCAGCCCAAGTCAGTGTGGAAGGGGATGGCCTCCCAAACATTAGGAGGTGAGGATCCTTGGGGGCCGGCTTGAAGGCTGGCAACCACACCTGGCTGTCATCTTCTGGTTTGGGGCCAGAGGGCCCAGATTGGGGGTCTTGGTGTCAGGAATGTGGAGGTGAAAGAACTGGCACATGGGTACATGGCGAAATTTATAACTAAGTCCGTGGGGAGGAAATGGAGACACCAAAACCCCAGCAGATTTGCATCTGGGGCGTGATTCTTCAGGGTTTTTAAAAACATAAAAAGGAAACTGTTCAAGCACTTGCAGATGCCTCCCTTGAGGGGCACTGAAGTGAGAAAATTCTTCCACGTGCTCAAAACAGAGCTTATTGTTCAGTTGAGGAATCTCCACTCTGTACCTGGTGCTGTGCTAGAGACTTTACACACAGTCTTACATTTTATTATCACACAAACTCTGCCAAGTAGACATCTTTGCCCTGCTTTACTGAAGAGGAACCAAAACTTAGGTTCAGCGACCGCCCAAGGCTGCAGAGACTGGAAGCAGCGTCTGGAGGCCTCAGCCCCAGCTCTGCCTCTCTGGACCCAGCACACAGCCTCTGGGCCACCCTGGAACTCTGACCCTGTGCCCACCGAGGGGCAGGTTGAAAGAACGCCTGGCTGGGGGTCAGTTGATCTGATTCTAGTCCAGCCCTGCTGCCCACCAGCAGGTTACCTCTTTGTGCCTCAGTTTCCTTGTATGAAAATGGAGATAATGCTGTATTCTTCATTTAGCTGGGCTGAAGTTAAAAAGGGACATCCCTCGTGGTCCAGTGGCTAAGACTCCATGCTCCCAGTGTGGGGGCCTGGGTTTGATGTCTGGTCAGGGCACTAGATTCCACACGCCACAACTAAGAGTTCACATGCTATGAGCGGGAGAAGATCCAGGTGCCTCAGCTAAGACTCAGTACAGCCTAAATAAATAAATAATGTTTCTTAAACATGCATTGCGTTGATCCGTGGCAAGCACGTGGAGCAGCACCTGGCGTTGGGAAGCTCTGGAGAGTATAAGCTGATGCTGTCCTCTTCTCGTCCCCGTTGCTGCTGTCAGTGTTGCTGCCTCGCTGAACCAGACTGTGGAAGTGCTTAACTAGTTGCTTTAAGTTCTTTCAGCGCTGCTTGGGAAGCACTAGTGAAAGCGTTTACAGCGAGCGACCGCTTTATGGAAAGCGCACCATCACTCTGGTCCCGGCCGTAGTGTGAACAGCGTGCTGGCTCCTCTGTCATCTCTCGGCTGCGCTTACAGCTGTGCCCCTTCCAGGTGGTGACCTTCTGGACCGCGATGCTCAACGGTCCTTTACCCAGAGCGCTGCAGAATGTAGAGCATCCAACGCTGCAGGCCAGCGCCTGTGACGCCCTGTCTTCCATCTTGCCAGAAGCCTTCAGCAGTCTGCCGGTAACGTTCAGGGTGTTTTCTCATCTTTAATGTGTGATGCTAAGCATGAGAGCTTGAGTTTGATTTTGACTCTTTTGAACCAGTATTCAACATTTATCTCTGAGGAAAAGGTGCATGTTCTANGTAGAGCATCCAACGCTGCAGGCCAGCGCCTGTGACGCCCTGTCTTCCATCTTGCCAGAAGCCTTCAGCAGTCTGCCGGTAACGTTCAGGGTGTTTTCTCATCTTTAATGTGTGATGCTAAGCATGAGAGCTTGAGTTTGATTTTGACTCTTTTGAACCAGTATTCAACATTTATCTCTGAGGAAAAGGTGCATGTTCTACCTGAGTGTAGGGTGAGGGCAGAGGAGAACAGCACTGAAATCTTAATGTCTCAGGGGAGCTTTTCCTCCCTGTGCTTAGAAGGCGGGATTGGCAGGGGAAGGGAGAGTAGCGGAGGCTTTGAAGTCACATTTTAGGATTTCAGATCTATAAGTTAGAAAATCCTAGCTCTTTGGATTTGTATCCTAGCTGCTTTAAATCTTAGCAGCTCTTCTGCCTTCTAGCTCTTTGGTTATTTAACTTCTATAAAATTTAGTTTTGTCACCTGTAAGATGGAAATGATGTGTATGATAATGTGAAGCATGTGAAAATGCCTACTTTGGTGCCCAATACATGTTGTGTTTAGACTGCTGCTTCCTTTAGCCCTTAATGGCATTTGCATCCCTTCTTATTTATATAAATTAGTCTTTATAAGGAAGGCAGCATGATTAAAGGAGGAGAACAAAATGACCTGATTCCCACGGTGGTAGAGGTTACATGTAGTCACGAGGCTGTAAGCCGTCTCGAGTGGGTCCTCTGATGTTGACTGGATCTGAGTTGAACCTTTGTTCTCTGCCAAGTTAGCCCCAAAGACTCAGTTGTGTTCACCTCCCTGACTGTGGATTCAACACAGATGTGTCACAGTCACTTATCGAAGGCAGTGGCTCATAACTGTTTAACTCACGCTTTTGCGTGGCCTCCCTTTCTCATTGCAGAGCGACAGGCAGATCCTGTGCATCACGATGCTGCTGGGGCTGAACGACAGCAAGAACCGTTTAGTGAAAGCTGCCACCTCGCGAGCCCTCGGGGTCTATGTGCTTTTTCCTTGTCTCAGACAGGTCAGTGAGCCCACATAGCTTTATAGTCGTTTTATTACTCTTTGTGATGGTACAGAGCTCCTGAAGTGGACAGTAACGGCGATTAAATTGGTTTGTAATCTGGTTTCCTTAATTGCTACTAAAATATGCTAATGTCTCTAAGAGTTGACTCATTGGAAAAAACTGATGCTGGGAGGGATTGGGGGCAGAAGGAGAAGGGGACGACAGAGGATGAGATGGCTGGATGGCATCACCGACTCGATGGACGTGAGCTTGAGTGAACTCCTAGAGTTGGTGATGGACAGGGAGGCCTGGCATGCTGCAGTTCATGGGGTTGCAAAGAGTCGGACACAACTGAGCGACTGAACTGAACTGAAAGTTCATTTAACCATTTTGCACACTGCCCAGGACCCTAGGCCAGTGAATGTTTAAAGTAATAAACGGTGAAAAAAAGAAGTGAAATGGGACGTTACCATACAATAGTAATAATTTAGAAAGTTAATAAAATTTTAATACAAAGAAATTTCTCCTTCACTCTTATTTGTGACCTTTATCTCACTGAGAAGTGTGTAAGTAAACAAGATGTGCTTACAAGTGTGTTTCATTGTCCACATCTTTTCGCAAGGTGGACATCAAGCCAAGCGCAGGATTCAGAGATAATTGTCACAGGCCAGGTTATAAGATGTTTGCAAGAGCAAAATCTGTAGTCTCCTTGAGTGTGTATGGCACATATCAGAATCATGGGAGACCTTCCCCTGGAATTTTAATGAGTTTCTAAATTGTCATATAAGAAAACAAAACAAGATGTGCTTACAAGTGTGTTTCATTGTCCACATCTTTTCGCAAGGTGGACATCAAGCCAAGCGCAGGATTCAGAGATAATTGTCACAGGCCAGGTTATAAGATGTTTGCAAGAGCAAAATCTGTAGTCTCCTTGAGTGTGTATGGCATGTATCAGAATCATGGGAGACCTTCCCCTGGAATTTTAATGAGTTTCTAAATTGTCATATAAGAAAACATTAATTGATTAAATGAATTTTGATTTACAAATACAAGTTTGTGGTAAAGGCTTATATAGCTTTATCTGAAAACAAATTGGAGAACTTTGAAGGTAGCAGTGTGAACTCTTAAGGTAACTACAGTGTTTTATTTTGTTTACCTTACAGGATGTCATATTTGTTGCAGACACAGCCAATGCAATATTGATGTCACTTCAGGACAAGTCTCTAAATGTCCGGGCCAAAGCAGCCTGGTCCCTCGGCAACCTGACCGACACTCTGATTGTTAACATGTAGGTGACTCAGCTCACTGTCTCTGGTTGACTTCCAAGGCCAAGGTCCCAAGAGGACATCTTTGATCCTACTAGAAAGGAATTAGCAGTAATTCCCTTACATTATGTAGTCAGTCTTGCTGCTTTGTTTTGTTTTATATTCTGTATTTATATTTATATTTGTTTTATATACATTGAAGATGCTGCAGTCAGCTATAGATGCTTCCAAGGATAAAGACAAGGTAGACTGACAGCGCAGCCTCATATTTCTCAGTGAGACACTTAGTGTATTACAGTTCTATCTCACCAAATGTATCCCTGTTCAAAGGAGATTGAGAGCGTGCTCAGGGTGTATAGTGTACACTCCATGCTTGACAGTTTCCTTCCCATCTCATGAGAAATATCAGTGCCATTTGTAAGACTATTCCATGCCTGTTTTTTCCAAAAATCTCTTAGTAGAATTGACAAGTCAGGAAGATGAGCAGCTTGGCTTTGAATATTCCCCGTTACACTATTAAGTTTTAAAAGTGTAAACATGCACTTTAGGGTCAGCAGGCATCAGCCGAGTTCAAATCCTGGCTTGCCCTTTAGTAGCTAAATGACCTTTGGTGCATTATTTAACTTCTCTGAAGGTGAGTTTCCTCATCTGTGACCTGAAACAAGTCAGGAAGATGAGCAGCTTGGCTTTGAATATTCCCCGTTACACTATTAAGTTTTAAAAGTGTAAACATGCACTTTAGGGTCAGCAGGCATCAGCCGAGTTCAAATCCTGGCTTGCCCTTTAGTAGCTAAATGACCTTTGGTGCATTATTTAACTTCTCTGAAGGTGAGTTTCCTCATCTGTGACCTGAAATTCATTCCATATACCTCATTGGATTCCAAGATGCCTTTTATTACAGCACCTGATGCCTTTTATTACAGCACCTAGCATAGCACCAGGCCCAAACCAAGTGCTTGACTTAGTGGTTCTGAAGACCCGGGAAGCCCTACCATAGGTTAATTCAATCAGAATTGGTTTTTGTTTTCTTAAAAAAAAGCTCCCCAGATGATTCTAGTATGCTGCAAAGTTTGAGACTTTAGACAGAAAAGTATTGGACTGGAATTATGAAACCTAGGTTTTCCAAGCCTTGCTGCAAATCAGCCGTGTCCTTTTGCCCCTGGGCCTTACACACCAACTCTGTAAAACAAGGATGATACACCTCTCTGAAGTTGCATCTGACATTTAAAAAATCAGGGCAAGGAACTGTAGAACCTCATCTCTCTGATGACACAGAATGTTGACCCCACAAGACCTTGCAGAGTTCTAAGAACTTGCACCTTTACAAGCTACATTTTTCGTTATCTCATTGCTTTAAGATGTTTTGGGCCTCCTGTTTGGTGTTTTTTGTTTTTAAATTAAAATTATACTTTCTGACGCACATCTTTGGCAAAACAGATTTCTAATGCTTTTACATCTTACTCCAGGTAAAAAGCAATGCAGTCCGAGCCCTTGGAAATTTGCTTCATTTTCTGCAACCTTCTCATATAGAAAAACCCAGATTTGCTGAAATCATCGAGGAGGCTATCCAGGCCCTGATTTCTACTGTTGTGATTGAGGCTGCCATGAAAGTCCGATGGAATGCCTGTTATGCGATGGGAAATGTATTTAAAAATCCTGCTCTTTCCCTCGGTAAGAACGTCTCCTTCTTCTCTCTGATGGAGGGCTTCTTTAGACAATACACACCAGTCTCCATTATTAGTAAAACCACACTGTTATTCATGGTATTTTACTGAACACCCCAGTTTAAGGGAAAGGTGAGATAAATCATGGTCTATATATTTAAAGAGGTATTGTGTTGCCACTTAAAATTACATTTATAGAAAGTTCTTGATAATCTGAAAAGATAGTTCTGATGTTAAGCAAATGAAAATGAGATATGGAAATTGTTTCTATAGTATGATCTCAATAAATGGGTAGGAAAAAAACTGAAAGGAAATTAACCTAAATATTAACAGTGATTGTCTCTCGATGGGATGATAAGTAGGATTCTTTTCTGCTTTTATTTTTCAAAATTTTCTGCAGTGAGCATACATTGTTTTAGCAATCAGGAAAAAAGTTAAAAGGGAAACAGACATGGGAGAAAGAGGCTTTAACTGGAAATCCCACAGGAGATGTTGGCCCTGGGGTAGAATGCTGCAGGCAGGGAGGGATCTGCCTCTGAGGATGACAGGCCCTGCACCTTGGTACATCATTAGCAGCTGATAGCTATTCTGGGGTCTGGATCACAACCTCCAGATCCCACTTGCTTGAATTGCCAGCATTTCTGAAACACAAGGGTGTCTTCCTGGAGAGGTGACGTTCCTCTGGACCAGCAGAACCTACATTGCCTTAGGATGTAGGATTGCTCCTTGTACTCCCAGAAGTGTCCAGGCAGACCAGTCAGCTGGGAGCCTCATGGCTTCATCCACTGAGGAAGCAGCCTGAAGTGGCCTTTGGCATTGGTGTTCTTTGAACTGAGTATCTGCCTCCTGTCTTCAGAGGCAGCAGAGGAGTCGGGAAGGGCTGGGAGCGTTAAGGAAGCTGCATTCTACTCTGCTGCCCATCTTGAGGAATAAGAACTCCCAAAATGGAGCAGGTAGTGGTAGCTCTGATGAGGAATAAAGCTGGCTGACTTTCTGGGGCCAACAGGAAGGGAGCAAAGACAGAACTCTGGGCATCATCTTCTCAGTATTAGGAATTTGAGCCTCCAGTTAATCTGAGTACTCTGTCCCCCAGTCACTGCCTAAACAGTATTTTCTTTTCCTTTGTAATAAAATGCAGGACCCGCTTTTTAAGTGAGAATTAAGTGAAAACATGGAAGGACTAAGTTGAGCACCAGTGTATGTGCTTCCTTCAGCCCCCTTCTCTCTCCCCTCCGACTTTTAAACCTTCATTGGCTCTAATGACTATGGATTCTTTCTAGAAACAGCCCCGTGGACCTCCCAGGCCTACGACGCCCTGACATCAGTTGTGACTTCATGCAAGAACTTCAAAGTGCGCATCAGATCGGCCGCCGCCCTGGCTGTCCCCCGCAGGAGGGAGCACTATGGGTCGGTCGAGCAGTACGCTCAGATCTGGGATGCCCTGGTCACCGCCTTGCAAAAGAGCGAAGACACCACAGACTTTCTGGAGTTCAAGTACTGTGCCAGCCTGCGGACCCAAATCTGCCAGGCGCTGATTCACCTCCTGAGCGTGGCCAGCCCCTCCGACCTGTCCTGCATCAGGAAAACCCTCGAACTGCACGGGGACATGGTCCAGTCCTATATCCTACAGTTCTTAAAATCGGGAACAGAGAGAGATGTCACCGGAGCACCCCACCACCCGCAGGAAAGAGACCAGATGGTCAGAGCGGCCCTGGGGCACATAAGCAGTGTCCAGGCACTGGCTGGCGACCCAGCCAAAAGGGCCGTCGTGGCCTTTTTGGAAGATACCCTGACCATTTATTTTGACTCATCTGGATCTCAAGTAGCACTCTTAGGATTAACCCATCAGTGAATGGTCTACCATACTTGCCAGGTGTCAAGTGGAAAGAGGAAAACCTGAGCTTGAGCATCAGATGTGTGGGGTTTAGTCTTAGGGACAGAAACAGCCTTTCACTATTTATTTAGGACGGGTTAGCAGCTACTGAAGTTTTTCTCAGAGGGTTCGTCCACGTTGCAGAGAGGTCTCACTGCCTTGGCGGTGGCTGTGGCTGCTGGACCCTGTGACTCGTGCATCTGGGAGCCGAGGAGTTGGGTTGTCCTGTGGGTTGAGTAGGCTTGGGTTCTGAAGCGTGGTCTCAGAAGAGTATTCAAAAAAGGAAAAAGCAAAAGGATTTAGGAGTTAGAATGTTGTATATTGTGTCTCTGGGAATTGTTTTTCTTTTGTAATAAACTCATGTAAAGCAGCGTGCCCATAGTCTACCATCTTTGTCAAGTTGCATTTATAGAAAGCTGTAAGCAGAGCTGCTGTTCAGCCAGTTTGTGCTGGTTCAGCTGCATCGGTTGCTTTCAGGTTGATAAATAGCTGTTGCACCGATCTCCCCGAGTGGCACCCCTGGAAGCCCCCTCCATGCCTTCCAACGGCCCTGTAAAGGTGAACTGGCGTTCAAGGCCCTCTGGCTGAGGCCCATGTCCATTTCAGCTTGGCTGTAACATCGGCTTCTATTTGAATTTCCTAACGCCCCTTAGGAGAATGTGGTCCCCTCTGCTGAATTTTTGGTGATTTTGCCACCTTTGGATTTGTGCCTTAAAAAGGGTTATTTGTTTAATTTACATGATTACAAGGAGAGGTTTTTAGATTATATTTTGATAATGCCCAAGCAGTTATAAAAGTCGTTTCTCACTGAAACATTATTNAGGAGAATGTGGTCCCCTCTGCTGAATTTTTGGTGATTTTGCCACCTTTGGATTTGTGCCTTAAAAAGGGTTATTTGTTTAATTTACATGATTACAAGGAGAGGTTTTTAGATTATATTTTGATAATGCCCAAGCAGTTATAAAAGTCGTTTCTCACTGAAACATTATTTATGTTTAAATTTTGCATGTGTGTCTTAACCACCAACTTTTTTGTAAGTGATTTCAGTCAGGAATTTAGAGATATATAATAAAAGATCCCATACTTCCACTTGATATGGGTAATTAAGAATCGGGGTACATAGAGTTTTGGCAGTATATTACAACTCAGACGGTAAAGAATCCACCTGCAGTCCTGGAGACCAGATTTGATCCCTAGGTTGGGAAGATCCCCTGGAGGAGAGAATGGCTACCCACACCAGTATTATTGCCTGGAGAATTCCAATGACAAGAGCCTGGGGGGCTACAGTCCTGGGGGTCGCAAAGAGACGTTACTGAGTGACTAACAATAGTTGGCGGTATATTGTTTAACTGCAGTTATTTAACTTAAAATGCATACTTCAGAGCATCCATGTGTCCTTTTTTTCTCCTTTATCCTTAAGTTACTCTTCCCGTCTATGTTGCTGTTTGTTCAGAAAATATGTTTACGCAGAGACTAGGGAGCAGAGTATTCAAATAGCTGAAGTCTCACTATTTTTTTTGTTGGTTCAGTTCAGTTCAGTCGCTCAGTCGTGTCTGACTCTNACACTGTTTCCACTGTTTCCCCATCTATTTCCCATGAAGTGATGTAACAGTAACAGTAACCAGGGGGAAGGTGGTGGTGGTATGGCCTCTCCGGGGACAAAATTTAAAGAAAAGCACCTGTGTTGGGGAAAAGCCCTTCCCTTGAAAATTAATTGCTCTGCAATCTATTCTGTGACCTACTAGGAGTGACTGTAGGAACACAGGTGTTTTTTGGTTTTTTTTTTTAGAACTTCTATTAAAATATTATCACATTAATAGGTCAAGTAAGAAAATGCAAATATTCATTTTATGGATACTGAAAGAGTATTTGATAAAACTCAGTGTCCTTTTCTGATCAAAATTCCTTTAAAAAAGAATTTAAAAAGATATTTCATCAACATCATGAAATATTTCTGTCTTGAAGAGTGACTTTGCTAAAATCACAACCAAGACAAGTCTATCATTACCACTGTTACCTAACATTGTATAAGATTTGATGGGTCAATATGATTGAATAAACCAAAAGCAGAATTTTTCAGAAGTTTTTTCAAAGAGAGATTCCAAATTAGCATTATTTGTAAAACACCAGTCTCAGAGGGGGAAAGCAATGGCACCCCACCCCAGTACTCTTGCCTGGAAAATCCAATGGACGGAGGAGCCTGGTGGGCTGCAGTCCATGGGGTCGCTAACAGTTGGACAGACTGAGCGACTTCACTTTCACTTTTCTCTTTCATGCATTGGAGAAGGAAATGGCAACCCACTCCAGTATTCTTGCCTGGAGAATCCCAGGGATGGGGGAGCCTGATGGGCTGCCGTCTATGGGGTCACACAGAGTCGGACACGACTGAAGTGACTTAGCAGCAGTAGNCGGACAGACTGAGCGACTTCACTTTCACTTTTCTCTTTCATGCATTGGAGAAGGAAATGGCAACCCACTCCAGTATTCTTGCCTGGAGAATCCCAGGGATGGGGGAGCCTGGTGGTCTGCCATCTATGGGGTCACACAGAGTCGGACACGACTGAAGTGACTTAGCAGCAGCAGCAGCAGCAGTCTGAGAGACTGAATTCACGAATCATTATTTGTAGAAAATCAAGAAAATCAACCCCCAAAATAACAAAAGTTTTGTAAGGTAGCTGGTTACAAATTAGGCCAAAATCAATAGCTCTTCTATATATCAACTATAACCAATAAGATTTCATGTTTAAAAGATCTCATCGCAGTTATGACAAAATATCAGGAGTAATCTAACCAAATTGTAACACAAAGATTTTATGAAAAAAAATTTTTTTAATTGGAAATTTTTTTAATGTCATTGACGACATTTTTAAAAAATGAGAAGATATACCATATTCCTAGATAGAAGGACCCAAAATTAAAAAAAGACTCTCTCTCTGAATCCAGAAATTTAGCTAAATTCCTATCAAGATAAAAAAAATATTTTTAATGGCAAAATGATTCTAAAGTTCATCTGGAAAAATGGACGTAAAAATTCAAACCAAGGAATTTGACTTTTAGCCACCACACCGTGCTTGGGCGGAGAAGGGTGGGGGGTTGGGGGGAGGGTGTGCAGGGAGAGAATTTATCCTCAGTTAGGGTGCCCTAAGGGTGCATCCCGTTTTTCAGCCTTTGTAAATCCACGGCTCTGTTTGTGATGTAAAAATCCATCTCATTCTTACTCCAGTGCTAGTCCACCCTCTCCCTCCCACTGAACACAGCTAGAGTGCTGAGACTCAATGCATGCAGCTGCTATCTCGAAAAGTAAAGCATAACAGGCAGACCAGGGGAGGAAAGGGGGCTCAGCACCGTCCAGCTGACAGCAAGCTCGCTGTTACTGCCCCTGGTGTCTCCTGGCCTGGACCCCAGGCGGGCAGAGTCCTGCACCCGCACACCACGCTCCCAGGGAAGCTGTCCGTTTCCGGCCCTGGGATGGGGCACGAGGGACTGTGTGGGTCAGGGAGAGAGGGCGACACCCCGGTTTGGTGCTTCTCTCCCCTCCCACCCCTGCCCCTTGGCAATCCCAATGCAGCCCAATCCCAAGCTTCAGGGAGGGGAGCCCTTCTCTGACCAGAGGAAGTGTGGTCCCAACAGCAAGAGAGGGACGCCCGTTGCTTTCTCTTGCTCTCTGCGTTTTTCTCACTTGGCCTCCTGATGTGGGAACATTTCGTGGGTAAAGCTATGACACCAGAGGGGAATTTGAAACTTTGGGAATGAAGGAAGAGCAATAGATGTGGGAAATATTTGGGTAAATAGACTGGCTTTCTTGTCTTAAGCTTTTCATAACATGCACACACTTCTAATACTGACTGGTAGAATCTTCAGTGAATATAGTGTGTGTGTGTGTGTGTGTGTGTGTGTGTGTGTGTGTGCTCAGTCGGGTCTGACTATGCGTGGCCGCCTTGGACTATAGCCCACCAGGCTTTTCTCTTCATGGGATTCTCCAGGCAAGAAGACTGGAGTGGGTTGCTATTTCCTATTCCAGGGGATCTTCCCAACCCATGGATCAAACTCTCATCTCTTATGTCTCCTATGTTGGCAGGCAGATTATTTACCACTGTGCCCCAATTAGTCACGTAAAAATTACCATCTAAAGAGGAAGGGTAAAGAGATCTATATGGTAGTAAGATTTCTATATTTCACTTAAACAATAAAATGTTAATTCCAAACATCCTATGAAAAGTTAAGTATTTTGTAGTCTCTGGAGAAGCCACATGCACACACACAGATTACACAAAAGATATATTCAAAAACTCACTAGGTAATTAAGGTGGAGTATTAAAAATTATTCAAATAATCCAGAAGAAGACAGGAATGAAAAACATAGCGGACAAATAGAAAACCCAAAATAATAGATCCAAGCACATCAACAATTACATCACGTTTAAATGGTCTAAATATACTAATTAAAAGAGATTGTCAGAATGTAAAAATACCCAAGGTCTGTGCTAAGGCTGCGTGATTCAGTCGTGTCTGACTCTGTGTGATCCTGTGGGCTGTAGCCTGCCAGCTCCTCTGTCCATGGTTTTCCAGGCAAGAATACTGACGCGGGTTGCCATTTCCTTCTCTAGGGGATCTTCCTGACCCAGGAATCGAACCCACATCTCTTACGTCTCCTGCACCAGCAAGCAGGTTCTTCACCACTACTGCCACCTGGGAAAAGCCCATCCAAGATCCAGCTATATGTTACTTATAAAAACCCGTTTAAAATTAGTAAAGTTTGAAAGGAAAAAAAGAAAACTATACCATGCAAATATTAGTACTAATAAAAAAAAATTTGGAGTAGCTATATGCTGTCAGACACGATAGACTTTGGAGCAGGAAAGCTTATCAGGAATAAACAGGGAAATTGCATAAAGATAACAGTGTCAAGTCACAGACAAGGCCTAACAATCCTAAATGGCTGTGCACCTAACAACAGAACTTCAAAACACATGAAACAAAGATAGACAGAACTGAAAGGAGAAACGAGGAGTCAGCAATCACCGGTGCAGACTTCAGCACTCACTCCTTTCTCAGTAACCAACAGAACAGCTAGACCATATTCTGCATCATGAAACAAATCTGGACAGATTCGAAAGAGTCGAAATCAGGCCAACTATGATCTCTGACCATAATGGAATTAAGCCAGAAATCAATCACCAGGAAATGTCTTAAGTACTTGAAATTAAATAATACACTTCTAATTAATCCATTAATTAGATGGATTAATTAATCCATAGGTCAAAGGGGGAAGTCTCAAAGCATATAAGAAAATACTTGAAACTTAACAAAAATGAAAATATATCAAAATGTATAAGTACAGTTAAAGCAAGGCTTTGATGGAAATTTATAACACTGTGTCGTGTCTGATTCTTTCGACCCCACGAACTGTAGCCCTCCCAGGCCCCCCTGTCCATGGGATTCTCCAGGCAAGGATACTGGAGTGGGTTGCCATGCCCTCCTCCAGGGGATATTTCCAACTCAGGGATCAAAACTGAATCCCCTACAGCTCCTGAATTTCAGGTGGATTCTTTACCCCACTGGTTGCTTTTTATTTGGCAAGCACAGAAAAGATCCTAGATGCATTACATTACTTCTTTTTCTAACACTTAAATCATCCTATTATAAATAAAATATTTTGCAGCTATTTCTGTTACTTAAAAGTTTTAACATTTTTTGGTTCTCTGATTTCTTTCAGTAAATATTCTTTTTTAAAAGTTGAGATATTTTTATACATAACATTATATATTATATAATATATATAAACATAAAAATATATAATATATATGTTATATATATAAATAAACATATAAGTTTCAGGTGTGTAACATAGTGGCTCACAATCTTTAAAGGTTATACTGCATTTATAGTTGTTGGCTATAAAATATTGGCTATATACTCTGAGCTATATACTATATATTCTTGTGGCTTATCTTATACATAGTAGTTTGTGCCTCTTAATCTCCTACTCCTATTTTGCCCCTCCCCCTTCACTTTCCCGATTGATAGCCACTAGTTTGTTCTCTGTATCTGTGAAACTGCTTCCTTTTTTTGTTATATTCACTAGTTGACAAACATTCTTAAAAGTGAAAGCAGCAGCATGTCTTGGAAACTCACACTGTAAACTGTAGCAATGTAGCAGAATGGCCAAGAGATGGAGACAGAGGACATAAAATGATTCAGACACAGGCTTTTCACCATAGCTCTGTTTCTCAAGCTCAGGAGCTACAGCACCTGAATTTCAGGTTGCTTTCATTAGAACAATGGTTCTCAAACTGGACTGCACATTGGAATTACTTGAGGGACTTAAAAAAATACCAATTCTGAGCTTAGTGGTCTGTTGTCAGTTGCTAAGCCGTGTCCAGCTCTTTGTGACCCCACGGACTGCAGCACGCCAGGCTTCCCTGTCCTGCACTGTCTCCCGGAGTTTGCTCAAACTCATGTTCATTGAATCAATGATGCCACCCAACCATCTCTTTCTCTGTCCCCCTCTTCTCCTCCTGCCCTTGATCTTTCCCACCGTCAGTGTCTTTTCTAATGAGTTGGCTCTTCACATCAGGTGGCTGAAGTATTGGAG
Source organism: Oreotragus oreotragus (assembly GCA_006410675.1). Taxonomy (NCBI): domain Eukaryota; kingdom Metazoa; phylum Chordata; class Mammalia; order Artiodactyla; family Bovidae; genus Oreotragus; species Oreotragus oreotragus. The sequence continues at coordinate 244,662 of SJYX01023542.1, read as the reverse complement.
CTTCAGCTTTAGCATCTGTCCTTCCAATAAATATTCAAGGTTAATTTCCTTTAGGATTGACTGGCTTGACATCCTTGCAGTCCAAGGACTCTCAGGAGTCTTCTCCAGCACCACAGTTTGAAAGCATCAATTCTCTGGCGCTCAGTCTTCTTTATGGTCCACCTCTCACATCCGTACATGACTACTGGAAAAACCATTATGTTTCTGCTTTTTAATATGCTGTCGAGATTTTTCATACCTTTTCTTCCAAGAAGCAAACGTCTTTTAATTTCATGGCTGTGGTCACCATCTGGAGGAATTTTGGAGCCCAAGAAAATAAAATCTGCCACTGTTTCCATTTTTCCCCCATTTTCTGGGGTGTACTTTTGCCATGGGGAGGTTTAAAATCTCACAAATGATTCTAACTATAGCAAACTGTGAGGCCCACTACTTTAGAACACATACCAACTGGAGGTCTCAAGCTGGTATGTTTCAGAATCACGTAGAGGAACTTGTGAAAAACAGACACCCAGGCTATTGTAATCTTCATTCTTTCAAAAACCAGTGCGTATTGAGATGCTGATGTATCAACTGAGTGTGAAAGTGAAAGTTGCTCAGTCACGTCCAACTCTTTGTGACTCTTTATAGTCCATGGGATTCTCCAGGCCAGAATACTGGAGTGGGTAGCCTATCCCTTCTCCAGGGGATCTTCCAGACCCAGGGATCAAACTGGGATCTCCTGCCTTGCAGGCAGATTCTTTACCTGCTGAGCTGGCATGGAAATCCATCAACTTAAGACAGTTAGATATATAATCAAGAATAAATGTGGGATTTCCCTGGTGGTCCGGTGGTTAAGAATCTACCTTCCAGTGCAGATTCAGTCCCTGGTTGGAGGACTAAGATCCCACATGCTGCAGGGCAGCCAAGCCTGCGAGCCCCCACCTGGAGAAGCCTGCACACCGTTAACTACTGAGCCCGCCTGCTCTAGAGCTGGTGCTCCTCAACAAACGAAGCCCATACACCACAACTGGAGAAGGCCCCACACCACAGTGAAGGGCCTGCACTTTGCAGTGAAGACCCAGCGCAGCTAAAAAAAGAAAAGGACTAAATCTGGTACAGTCTCAAAACTGGATGCTAATATATCAGAGTAACACCAGGCATCAAATGTTTAAGAACATTTCACAGGAGAAAATTTTTAGTTGAGGAAATGCTAACCATGAACTTAATTCCCCCCCCCGGAAACGGAGAGATGGTCACCCCTCAACTGTCTGGTGTCACACAAGAGCAGGTTCCTAGACTGGGCCAGCAGGTTCCCTCAGCAGAGAAGCACAGCCTACACACGGTGTCAGGTTCCAGAAGTTCATAGCCGTGTTTGGTCATTCCGCCGCAGGACATCAGGAAGAAGCAGAGCTGCTCCAGCAACTGCAGCCCAGCCTTCAAGAGGGAGGCTCCCCTAGCTTGCTTCTACTCTCCTTCACCAAAGGTTTTTAATCATTTTAATATTAGCTTTATTTTCTAAATAACATTATCGATTTTTCGTATTATACAAGTGACGAATCTTCATTGTAGAAGTTTAAGAAAAAACAAAACAGTAAGTCTATGTAAGTACGCTTGAAGGCAGAAGGAGAAGGGGGTGACAGAGGATGAGAAGGCTGGAATGGCACCACTGATTCAATGGACATGAACTTGGGCAGACTCTGGGAGATGATGAGGGGCAGGGAGGCCTGGCGTGCTGCAGTCCACGGGGTCACAAAGAGTTAGACACGCCTGGGTAACTGAACAACAACAGCAAATATGTAAGTGAACATGTCTTGAGATTAGCACTATTATCAGGACTTCCTGGTGGTCCAGCACTTAAGACTTCGCCCTCCAATACAGGGCTCAATCCCTGCTCCACGGGCTAAGACCCCACATGCTTTGCAGCCAAAAAAAAATAGTGTAACAAGTTCAAAAAAGATGTGAAAAAAACTGTCTAAAAAAAATAACTACTGCCATCTTTACATGTTTCATGGCATAGGGTACATGTCTGTGTATGATATACACTATATATGTGGATTCACATACACTTTATGTGTATATGCACGTAAACACTCTTCCAGATATATTGTGGGAAAACAATCAAGAAAATTGTGGTTATAACCTGTATACTTTCTTGTAGCCTGTCATTTTACCTAATGATATACCATGAGCACTAAATATTCTTCTAAAACCTGACTTCAACGATTTGATAATAGTTCATCGCATCAGTATCCCATAACATATCCACTTGTCTATTGGACATTGCTTTCCAGGTGTTTGTTGATTTATATGCACTCGTTCATAGATGTTAGAGTTTTGGGGGGGACGTGTGGGGTGAGGCAGAGAGATAACTCCGTGCCTTCCCAAGCAGGCAGCTGGGTGCTGAACCACCGATGTATAGTAATAGAAACAGTGATCACGCCATCCTCCCCCCCGGGTCTGCCATGCCTCCTTGCCCAGATGCCATACTCTTATCTTCCCGCAGGACTGTGTGTGCTCCCTGGTCTTCATCCCACTGCTCCTCTATCCTCATGCCAGTCCCAATCCTCTTTAACTCTTGGACTTTGTAGTAGGAAGTTCAGTAGCCAGAAGACCCACCAGACAAGTCTGGTTCTGCCCTCGCTTTCATGACTAGACAGGGCCTTTGACTCCACCTTTTGCTTGGGAATCTCAGATGCAGCTAATCATTATTGAACATTTAATATTGACTTTTAAACACCTCGTATTTAAGAGGAAATGAATATCAGCTGCAAGAGGAAGAAAAGGGGTTCTTTATTTTTCCGTTTAACAAATGTCCATAAAGTTCTTTTTCTGTAAGGGCTGGCCTCCTGCCATCTTTGTTCTGCGGAATCCTTGCCAGGCCATCAAGGCTTGGTCCTTCTCCACCTGTGGGTCCTTCCCCACGTGTTGACAGCTGAGCTGGCAGGTGGGCCAGTGGTCATTCTGGCAATGAACCTGACGCTGGAACCTGGGCTCCAGCTTTCCAGGAGCCCACCTGGCGCATGACCCCACTGGCCTTGACCACCCTCTGCCTCCATGGCGCACGGTCACCCGCTTAGGCCATCAGTTCCCTCTGCCCTCCAGCCCTCAGCTCAGGTCCTCACCTCTTTCTGAAAACTATGACAACATTCTCCAAGAGGGCCCTCAGTCACTGGCAGGTGTGTGGGGCTCCAGTCTCCTTTCTCAGCCTGCTCAACCTATTCTCCGAAACACAGGCCACCAAGCTGGTTACCTGGGGCCTCCTCACCCCTTCACATGGCTCACAAGAGCCCTCGTGGCTGCTCCCCCACCTCCCTGTCATCACCAGCCCCTCAACCCACCCGGCCCTACGTGGCTCCAGCTGTATGGGCTTGTGGGCCCAGGCCTTGGTTCACCCTTCAGACTGCTCATTACAAGCTCCTGCACACACCGCAGGTCTCGACAGACACACGCACCCTTTCCTCTAGGGCACCTTCCCTGAGCACCTGTGAAAGGAGGATGTTTGTGGTGTCAGCTAGGAGGGTCAATACAGGACTGAATGCAACAAGCACGCCCCTAGCAGAGAGCCCAGCGCCGAGAAACCCTAGCTGAGTGCCAGCTCTTATCGTTCTTTTTACTGCGATTCATGCATCTCTCACTATCGTGGACCACAGTCGTTTATGTGGCTGTCTCCTGGCTAGACCTGGAGTTCCTCGCGAGTTTGCATCGCATCTCACCCACCTTCTATCTCCTCCTGCACCTGAGGCTATGCCACGCCTACAGGAGACTCTCATCGCGTGTCTCTTGAATGATGGGTAGAGATATGAGTGTCCCCATTTTCCAATCAGAAAACTGAGGCCTACGGAGAGGAGAGTGACCAGCCCCAGAGGGCGCTGCCTGTCAGAGCAGGAGCGGAACTCAGGTCTGGGAGGTGCTTCGCCCAGTGCTGATCTCCCCCGGTGTGTGCAGAGGCCAGATGCAGAACAAATGAAAATACAGAGGAGTTACTTTCAAGTTTGCTATTTTTTTGCTGTGTTTGGCTCAGATCTTCCCAACTATAGTTTTCCTAACAACTCAGGCCCTAAGAGGAAGACTTCACACAGCTTTGCACTCAGGTGGGATGAACTGTGACACTGGAGTTGGCAGCCGCCTTCAGGGTCACCTGGTCCACCCCACCCCATCCCTGAACCTCAGTGGGAACCATGAACCCGAGAGGGGAAGGGAGTCACCCACGGTCACGTGGCTGACAGCAGAGCCAGACACACTTTCCAGTGCTCCTCTTAGTCATGGCAAGTGAAGCGGCGTCCACGTAGATGGAGCCACAGAAAGGAGCCCAGGTTTACAGGGCGCAAACTCCCCGGGCCCTCCAGCACCAGCAGTCAAGGCCTGCAGCCTCCAGCAGGTCCCCCCAGAGACAGTGCAGCCCACCCCGGGAGGGGAGGCCCAGGAGGTTGAACAGGCAGGGCGCCTGCAGCCGGGGCCGCACCCCAGGGGTCAGTCCAGCCTGCCAACCGTTGATGAGCCCTGCTCTTTATAGCTTCTCCAGCAGAGAGCAATTAACTTCTTGAGCTTGGAGGTTTATGGCCAAAGATGGGAGAGGGCACGTTCCACCCCAGTGGGGCCCTTTGAAAGTGGAAGCATCTGATTTATCTCTGTGCTGAGGTACTTGGCCTTTAGCTGCAGAAGGACTGTCCCACCCGGCCCCCTCCCCCTTTCCTGCTGGCCATACCTCGGGATGGGAGACGCAGCTGGATGAGGATGCAGGGTGGAAGGCATGGGGACTCACGGGTCCAAGCAGGGAGGCCACTGAGCAGCCTGTTGGCTGCCCCAGGGCTCCTGCTGGGACTCGGGAGTGGACCTGCTGGGCAGGTGCCCCTGTGGGTCAACAGGCTTTTACCTCTTCACCCTTCCCACCAACCCAGACAGACAAACGCCACCTGGGTGTCAGCAGGCAGAGGGTGCGGAGCTAGATGACATATCAGCCCTGGCCCTGATGGACGCGAGGCCAGTGAACACAGCATGGGAGGGAAGGCGGCCCAAAGGGAGACTCACCCAGCCTGAGCCAGGTCCCCAGGGAATTAGTCAGGCAAGTCAATTCTGAGCTTAGTGGTCTGTTGTCAGTTGCTAAGCCGTGTCCAGCTCTTTGTGACCCCACGGACTGCAGCACGCCAGGCTTCCCTGTCCTGCACTGTCTCCCGGAGTTTGCTCAAACTCATGTTCATTGAATCAATGATGCCACCCAACCATCTCTTTCTCTGTCCCCCTCTTCTCCTCCTGCCCTTGATCTTTCCCACCGTCAGTGTCTTTTCTAATGAGTTGGCTCTTCACATCAGGTGGCTGAAGTATTGGAGCTTCAGCTTTAGCATCTGTCCTTCCAATAAATATTCAAGGTTAATTTCCTTTAGGATTGACTGGCTTGACATCCTTGCAGTCCAAGGACTCTCAGGAGTCTTCTCCAGCACCACAGTTTGAAAGCATCAATTCTCTGGCGCTCAGTCTTCTTTATGGTCCACCTCTCACATCCGTACATGACTACTGGAAAAACCATTATGTTTCTGCTTTTTAATATGCTGTCGAGATTTTTCATACCTTTTCTTCCAAGAAGCAAACGTCTTTTAATTTCATGGCTGTGGTCACCATCTGGAGGAATTTTGGAGCCCAAGAAAATAAAATCTGCCACTGTTTCCATTTTTCCCCCATTTTCTGGGGTGTACTTTTGCCATGGGGAGGTTTAAAATCTCACAAATGATTCTAACTATAGCAAACTGTGAGGCCCACTACTTTAGAACACATACCAACTGGAGGTCTCAAGCTGGTATGTTTCAGAATCACGTAGAGGAACTTGTGAAAAACAGACACCCAGGCTATTGTAATCTTCATTCTTTCAAAAACCAGTGCGTATTGAGATGCTGATGTATCAACTGAGTGTGAAAGTGAAAGTTGCTCAGTCACGTCCAACTCTTTGTGACTCTTTATAGTCCATGGGATTCTCCAGGCCAGAATACTGGAGTGGGTAGCCTATCCCTTCTCCAGGGGATCTTCCAGACCCAGGGATCAAACTGGGATCTCCTGCCTTGCAGGCAGATTCTTTACCTGCTGAGCTGGCATGGAAATCCATCAACTTAAGACAGTTAGATATATAATCAAGAATAAATCTGGGATTTCCCTGGTGGTCCGGTGGTTAAGAATCTACCTTCCAGTGCAGATTCAGTCCCTGGTTGGAGGACTAAGATCCCACATGCTGCAGGGCAGCCAAGCCTGCGAGCCCCCACCTAGAGAAGCCTGCACACCGTTAACTACTGAGCCCGCCTGCTCTAGAGCTGGTGCTCAACAAACGAAGCCCATACACCACAACTGGAGAAGGCCCCACACCACAGTGAAGGGCCTGCGCTTTGCAGTGAAGACCCAGCGCAGCTAAAAAAAGAAAAGGACTAAATCTGGTACAGTCTCAAAACTGGATGCTAATATATCAGAGTAACACCAGGCATCAAATGTTTAAGAACATTTCACAGGAGAAAATTTTTAGTTGAGGAAATGCTAACCATGAACTTAATTCCCCCCCCCGGAAACGGAGAGATGGTCACCCCTGGACTGTCTGGTGTCACACAAGAGCAGGTTCCTAGACTGGGCCAGCAGGTTCCCTCAGCAGAGAAGCACAGCCTACACACGGTGTCAGGTTCCAGAAGTTCATAGCCGTGTTTGGTCATTCCGCCGCAGGACATCAGGAAGAAGCAGAGCTGCTCCAGCAACTGCAGCCCAGCCTTCAAGAGGGAGGCTCCCCTAGCTTGCTTCTACTCTCCTTCACCAAAGGGTTTTAATCATTTTAATATTAGCTTTATTTTCTAAATAACATCGATTTTTCGTATTATACAAGTGACGAATCTTCATTGTAGAAGTTTAAGAAAAAACAAAACAGTAAGTCTATGTAAGTACGCCTGAAGGCAGAAGGAGAAGGGGGTGACAGAGGATGAGAAGGCTGGATGGCAGCACTGATTCAATGGACATGAACTTGGGCAGACTCTGGGAGATGGTGAGGGGCAGGGAGGCCTGGCGTGCTGCAGTCCACGGGGTCGNAAGTCTATGTAAGTACGCCTGAAGGCAGAAGGAGAAGGGGGTGACAGAGGATGAGAAGGCTGGATGGCAGCACTGATTCAATGGACATGAACTTGGGCAGACTCTGGGAGATGGTGAGGGGCAGGGAGGCCTGGCGTGCTGCAGTCCACGGGGTCGCAAAGAGTTAGACACGCCTGGGTAACTGAACAACAACAGCAAATATGTAAGTAAAAATGTCTTGAGAATTAGCACTATTAGGACTTCCTGGTGGTCCAGCAGTTAAGACTTCGCCCTCCAATACAGGGCTCGATCCCTGCTCCACGGGCTAAGACCCCACATGCTTTGCAGCCAAAAAAAAATAGTGTAACAAGTTCAAAATCCCCCCCCCGGAAACGGAGAGATGGTCACCCCTCAACTGTCTGGTGTCACACAAGAGCAGGTTCCTAGACTGGGCCAGCAGGTTCCCTCAGCAGAGAAGCACAGCCTACACACGGTGTCAGGTTCCAGAAGTTCATAGCCGTGTTTGGTCATTCCGCCGCAGGACATCAGGAAGAAGCAGAGCTGCTCCAGCAACTGCAGCCCAGCCTTCAAGAGGGAGGCTCCCCTAGCTTGCTTCTACTCTCCTTCACCAAAGGTTTTTAATCATTTTAATATTAGCTTTATTTTCTAAATAACATTATCGATTTTTCGTATTATACAAGTGACGAATCTTCATTGTAGAAGTTTAAGAAAAAACAAAACAGTAAGTCTATGTAAGTACGCTTGAAGGCAGAAGGAGAAGGGGGTGACAGAGGATGAGAAGGCTGGAATGGCACCACTGATTCAATGGACATGAACTTGGGCAGACTCTGGGAGATGATGAGGGGCAGGGAGGCCTGGCGTGCTGCAGTCCACGGGGTCACAAAGAGTTAGACACGCCTGGGTAACTGAACAACAACAGCAAATATGTAAGTGAACATGTCTTGAGATTAGCACTATTATCAGGACTTCCTGGTGGTCCAGCACTTAAGACTTCGCCCTCCAATACAGGGCTCAATCCCTGCTCCACGGGCTAAGACCCCACATGCTTTGCAGCCAAAAAAAAATAGTGTAACAAGTTCAAAAAAGATGTGAAAAAAACTGTCTAAAAAAAATAACTACTGCCATCTTTACATGTTTCATGGCATAGGGTACATGTCTGTGTATGATATACACTATATATGTGGATTCACATACACTTTATGTGTATATGCACGTAAACACTCTTCCAGATATATTGTGGGAAAACAATCAAGAAAATTGTGGTTATAACCTGTATACTTTCTTGTAGCCTGTCATTTTACCTAATGATATACCATGAGCACTAAATATTCTTCTAAAACCTGACTTCAACAATTTGATAATAGTTCATCGCATCAGTATCCCATAACATATCCACTTCTCTATTGGACATTGCTTTCCAAGTGTTTGTTGATTTATATGCACTCATTCATAGATGTTAGAGTTTTGGGGGGGACGTGTGGGGTGAGGCAGAGAGATAACTCCGTGCCTTCCCAAGCAGGCAGCTGGGTGCTGAACCACCGATGTATAGTAATAGAAACAGTGATCACGCCATCCTCCCCCCTGGGTCTGCCATGCCTCCTTGCCCAGATGCCATACTCTTATCTTCCCGCAGGACTGTGTGTGCTCCCTGGTCTTCATCCCACTGCTCCTCTATCCTCATGCCAGTCCCAATCCTCTTTAACTCTTGGACTTTGTAGTAGGAAGTTCAGTAGCCAGAAGACCCACCAGACAAGTCTGGTTCTGCCCTCGCTTTCATGACTAGACAGGGCTTTTGACTCCACCTTTTGCTTGGGAATCTCAGATACAGCTAATCATTATTGAACATTTAGTATTGACTTTTAAACACCTCGTATTTAAAAGGAAATGAATATCAGCTGCAAGAGGAAGAAAAGGGGTTCTTTATTTTTCCGTTTAACAAATGTCCATAAAGTTCTTTTTCTGTAAGGTCTGGCCTCCTGCCATCTTTGTTCTGTGGAATCCTTGCCAGGCCAGCAAGGCTTGGTCCTTCTCCACCTGTGGGTCCTTCCCCACGTGTTGACAGCTGAGCTGGCAGGTGGGCCAGTGGTCATTCTGGCAATGAACCTGACGCTGGAACCTGGGCTCCAGCTTTCCAGGAGCCCACCTGGTGCATGACCCCACTGGCCTTGACCACCCTCTGCCTCCATGGCGCACGGTTACCCGCTTAGGCCATCAGTTCCCTCTGCCCTCCAGCCCTCAGCTCAGGTCCTCACCTCTTTCTGAAAACTATGACAACATTCTCCAAGAGGGCCCTCAGTCACTGGCAGGTGTGTGGGGCTCCAGTCTCCTTTCTCAGCCTGCTCAACCTATTCTCCGAAACACAGGCCACCAAGCTGGTTACCTGGGGCCTCCTCACCCCTTCACATGGCTCACAAGAGCCCTCGTGGCTGCTCCCCCACCTCCCTGTCATCACCAGCCCCTCAACCCACCCGGCCCTACGTGGCTCCAGCTGTATGGGCTTGTGGGCCCAGGCCTTGGTTCACCCTTCAGACTGCTCATTACAAGCTCCTGCACACACCGCAGGTCTCGACAGACACACGCACCCTTTCCTCTAGGGCACCTTCCCTGAGCACCTGTGAAAGGAGGATGTTTGTGGTGTCAGCTAGGAGGGTCAATACAGGACTGAATGCAACAAGCACGCCCCTAGCAGAGAGCCCAGCGCCGAGAAACCCTAGCTGAGTGCCAGCTCTTATCGTTCTTTTTACTGCGATTCATGCATCTCTCACTATCGTGGACCACAGTCGTTTATGTGGCTGTCTCCTGGCTAGACCTGGAGTTCCTCGCGAGTTTGCATCGCATCTCACCCACCTTCTATCTCCTCCTGCACCTGAGGCTATGCCACGCCTACAGGAGACTCTCATCGCGTGTCTCTTGAATGATGGGTAGAGATATGAGTGTCCCCATTTTCCAATCAGAAAACTGAGGCCTACGGAGAGGAGAGTGACCAGCCCCAGAGGGCGCTGCCTGTCAGAGCAGGAGCGGAACTCAGGTCTGGGAGGTGCTTCGCCCAGTGCTGATCTCCCCCGGTGTGTGCAGAGGCCAGATGCAGAACAAATGAAAATACAAAGAGGAGTTACTTTCAAGTTTGCTATTTTTTTGCTGTGTTTGGCTCAGATCTTCCCAACTATAGTTTTCCTAACAACTCAGGCCCTAAGAGGAAGACTTCACACAGCTTTGCACTCAGGTGGGATGAACTGTGACACTGGAGTTGGCAGCCGCCTTCAGGGTCACCTGGTCCACCCCACCCCATCCCTGAACCTCAGTGGGAACCATGAACCCGAGAGGGGAAGGGAGTCACCCACGGTCACGTGGCTGAGAGCAGAGCCAGACACACTTTCCAGTGCTCCTCTTAGTCATGGCAAGTGAAGCGGCGTCCACGTAGACGGAGCCACAGAAAGGAGCCCAGGGTTTACAGGGCGCAAACTCCCCGGGCCCTCCAGCACCAGCAGTCAAGGCCTGCAGCCTCCAGCAGGTCCCCCCAGAGACAGTGCAGCCCACCCCGGGAGGGGAGGCCCAGGAGGCTGAACAGGCAGGGCGCCTGCAGCCGGGGCCACGCCCCGGGGGTCAGTCCAGCCTGCCGAATGTTGATGAGCCCTGCTCTTTATAGCTTCTCCAGCAGAGAGCAATTAACTTCTTGAGCTTGGAGGTTTATGGCCAAAGATGGGAGAGGGCACGTTCCACCCCACTGGGGCCCTTTGAAAGTAGAAACATCTGATTTATCTCTGTGCTGAGGTACTTGGCCTTTAGCTGCAGAAGGACTGTCCCACCCGGCCCCCTCCCCCTTTCCTGCTGGCCATACCTCGGGATGGGAGACGCAGCTGGATGAGGATGCAGGGTGGAAGGCATGGGGACTCACGGGTCCAAGCAGGGAGGCCACTGAGCAGCCTGTTGGCTGCCCCAGGGCTCCTGCTGGGACTCGGGAGTGGACCTGCTGGGCAGGTGCCCCTGTGGGTCAACAGGCTTTTACCTCTTCACCCTTCCCACCAACCCAGACAGACAAACGCCACCTGGGTGTCAGCAGGCAGAGGGTGCGGAGCTAGATGACATATCAGCCCTGGCCCTGATGGACGCGAGGCCAGTGAACACAGCATGGGAGGGAAGGTGGCCCAAAGGGAGACTCACTCAGCCTGAGCCAGGTCCCCAGGGAATTAGTCAGGCAAGACTTACCGGAGGAGGCTGGAAAGATGGAAAAGGCTCTGGAGAAGGGCCACAGACGTGTGGCGAGCGGGCACACGGAAGAAAGTGTGTGCAGCTCAGCATGGCCGGGCGTGCCTGCGCCCTGAATCAGGAAGGGGACGGAGGAAAGACTGGGAGGCGGGCAGATGGAGATCACAGAAACCTGTGCACCTCCCGGGGTGTGCAGATTTTATTGTGGGGGAGCCAAAGAGGGGTTTCGAGAAGCGTGTGGGTGATACGATCAGATTTAGTTTAGAAAACGCGTTCAGGTGGCAGGGTGACGACCGATTAGAGGGAAGGAGGCGCTGTGGTTCTCCCACGAGGCTGTCCATCGACGCCACCTGGGCAGCATCAGAAAGGCTAATGCCGGGCCAGCCTCCAGAGAGGGTGCACGATGTGCTCTGGGGTCCCTGTTTCTCCGGGGGTCCCCACTAGGAGGCGCTGTGGCCGTCCAGGTGAGAAGTCTGGAGACAGGAAGACACGCATTCAGGCACAAGAACCGCAGCCTGCAGTGGTTGGCCAGATGTGCATCCTTAGAGAAAAGGGAGGAGAAAGCAGCCAGGCAACTCCTCAAAAGGTTACACATAGAGTTCCCGGATCACCCAACCACTTAGATGCACATGCAAGAGAAATGAAAACATGTTCGCAAAAAAAAAAAAAAAAAATTATATACAAATGTTCATGCAGCACTCTTCCTGATAGCCCGAAAGTAGCAACAACCCAAATGCCCATCGACTATTGGAGGGATAAATAAGACGTGGTAAATCATTGCCATAGAGTGTGATTCCTCGAAAAGAATGACACGCTGATACCTGTTACGGCATGAGTGAACATTGACAACTTTACGCTGAGTGAGAGAGGTCGGTAACAGGAGCCACACGCACACGCACTGTATGATTCCACTTACATGAAACGTCTAGAATAGGCAGCTCTGTAGGGACAGAAAGTAGGCCAGAGCTTGCCTAGGCCTTGGGGGGAAGGCGAGACTAAGAACTGATGGCTTAGGGGGCGTGGGTGGGTTTTCTTGGGAGGAATAATCAGAGTGTTCCAAACTCCATGGTGAAGGCTTCCCTGGTGGCTCAGTGGTAAAGAATCTGCCTGCCAGTGGTGGCGATGGAAGCATGACTAATTCCTAAAGCCACTGGATTTCACACGTTAGAAGGATGGGTTCTGTGCGGATTATAATCTCAACAAAGCTGTTAGAGAGAGAAAGGGGAGGTGGGAGGACTGCGGATTTTACCCTGGGAAGATGGGGGCCTTGAGAGGGCTGTGAGCAGAGGGGCACTGCGGTCTCACTGCCTTACACAAGCCGCCCTCTCATTCTGGTTGCCCAGCCTCAGTGCTGTCGAGCCTTGGGGCAGGATAATTCCTCATCTGGCGACTGTCCTGGGGACGTGGGATGTTTCGCAGCATCCCTGATCGCTACTGGTGCCAGGAGGAGTCTCCTCCACTCTTGCGTGACTACCCAAAACACCTCCAGCCACTGCCAAACATCCCCTGGGGAGCAAAAGCACCCTGGCTGAGAACCGCTGCTCCAGACTGTAGCAGGGAGAGTGCACAGGAAGCGGGGCGCAGGTCGGGGGAGCTTAGGAGGCCTTTATGTGGAGACGTCCCTTGAGCAGACTGGTGGGACTGGAGCACCCACCAAAAATTGGGCAGCTTCACTGCCTTCAGATTCAGAGGCTGTTGGAATGAATGTCACAGAAAAGAAGAGAGCAAAACCCGAAGAGTTGGTTCAATTTAATTTTACTTTTTGAGCACAAATATTATGCTAAAGGCCTCAGGGCAGATACCAAGGTGAGTAAAATAAGCTTCCAATCCCACCTTACAAACACTGAAAATCTCTCTGTCAGGGCAGGAGTGAGGTACAGAATGCTCTGGAACTGCAGAAAAGGGAGAGTAAATCCAACTTGTCCAGGAGGGAAATTCTATCAATAGTCGAAACAGTTCTGGACTGTCCCCTCCATACCAGGCAGTTTCACTCATGTTGTCTCATTTAATCTTTAAAACTGTGAAGTACATATCCCCCTCTCATATATATATCTCTTATACACATAGATGTGTATAAGAGACAGGGGGGCCCGGGTTCAGTTCCTGGTTGGGGAACTAGGTCCCATATCCTGCAACTAAGAGTTTGTGAGCTGCAGCTAAAAATCCCGCATGCTGCAACTGAGACCTGTCCAGCCAAAAAAACAAAACAGAGTATTTTTTCGAATTTTATTTATTTATGTGGCTGTGCTGGGTCTTCTGTGCAGCATCGGCTTTTCTCTAGTTGTGGCAAGCAGGGGCCTACTCTCTAGTTGAGACGCAAGGGCTTCTCATTGTGGAGGCTTCTCTTCTCATGGAACCCAGGCTCTAGAGTGTTCCGGCTTCCGTAGTTGTGATCCAGGGGCTTATTTGTCCTGCAGCATGTGGGATCTTCCTGGACCAGGGATCGAACACACATCTGCACTGGCAGGTGGATTCTTTACCACTGACTCACAGGGAAGTCCAAAATAAAATAAATATTTTTTAAGAAAGAACAAAGCTGCAGAAAGTGGAGGGGAGGAGTCTGGATGTGGAGACCCAAGAGGTTGCTGTGTACGTGTCCTGGGCTAAGGTAGTAGTGGGCAGAGGGAATAAATGATCTGGGGAGTCAGTGAGTGATAATAGGTAGAGAGAGGGAGGGAGAGGGTCGAGGCCGACTACCAGACAGGAGTGGATAGATGGTGCTGGGAGAGGCAGGAGACCTGGGGGAAGCAGATTTGATGGGAAGGCAGGGGATCAGTGATGAGATCTCTTCCCCCAGGGTTCGTTCAGTGCTTGCCCCCTGACACACACACACACACACATATTGATATGCAGACTAGCTTTTTTGGTCAGAAATGTGCTGGCAGTTACTGTGAAAATACAGTCTGTGAACCCTGAGAAAGTTGGAGGGAAGCTGAGCCGACAGAGCTAAATACCTTTGTAATGACAATCCTGGGGAATAATTACTATTGACAGGTTTTCTCTAGCCTCTGAGGACTGTAGGCTTTAGTTACTCTGGTTCCATTTTATTCACAACTAATTTAATGACAGCAAAGGACCTGGTATTTGCTAGTAACAACAGCCAACTTGGTCAGGAAAGACAGCTTCACCCAGGCAGTAAATCTGGTCAACCAGATGGGCTGGCACTTGGAATGTAACGTGTCCCAAGATGCTGGCTCTGGGGTAGGGATGGGGGCGTGGGGGTGGTGATATTGCTGTAGCTCCTCACCAATAGGCACCCTGGGGTGGTGGGTGTCCTGTGTGAAATGAGGATGCATGGGGAGAGGGGGGTGAGAGGAATAGGCTTGTTGAATACACCTGACGCACACCCTCACCAGGGTGGGTTAGCTGTAAACCTTGCTTATCAGGACAGAACAAGGGGGAGCGTTTGCACGGCTGAAACAATTAGAGATTCTCCGGATGTGAACTGATGGACTTGTGGCATTTGTCATCAGTCAGAAACACAGGCCATAGACCAGCTACCTTAGAAGCTGCTGGGGCACTTTGAAGAGCGGTGGCCCCAGTGACACCGTGGGAAGCAGGTGCCTTTCAGTGCCTCTGAGGCACTTAGACTGGCGTTTCGTAGGCCTCCATCATCTCACCTGGATGACTGCCTCCCTGGCTCCCCTCTTGCCCTCTTCCAATCGGGCTGCCTGAGTGACCTTTTTAAAATGTAAATTGGATTTTGTCACTTCTCTGTTTAAAAGGCCGTCACGCTGTTCCATTGCATTTAGGAGAAAATCCAGACTCTTTATCACGGCCTGCAAGGCTGCCCACTGTGGCCCAGGTCTCCCTCTCCAGTATTTCTCCCCTAGAATCCTCCAGCTCAAGTACACTGGCTTTCTCTCAGTCCTTCCAGTACTCCATGCTCACCACTTTAGAGCTCCTGTTGTTCAGCTGCTAAGTCATGTCTTACCCTGCGCAACCTCGTGGATGGCAGCACGCCAGGCTTCCCTGTCCTTCTCTATATCCCGGAGTTTGCTCAAACTCCTGTCCATTGTGTTGATGATGCCACCCAGCTATGTCCTAACTATTCCCTTTATTCCCTTATTCTAGAAAGTTCTTTGTACCTACCCCAATCCCTAATGGGGCTGACTCCTCGTATTTCAGATATCCACTTTAAAATCACACCTCAGGACACAGACAGTAGAGAACAAACTTATGGACATGGCAAGGAGGTGGGGACGCAGGGAAGGGGAGGAGAGGGTGGGATTATGGAGACAGTAACATGGAAACATAGACATTACCTTATGTGAAACAGATAGCCAGTGGGAATATGCTGTGTGACTCCGGGAACTCAAACCAGGGCTCTGCAACAACCTAGAGGGGTGGGATGGGGAGGGAGGTGGGAGGGAGGTTTAAGAGGGAGGGGATATAGGAATACCTGTGGCTGATTAGGAATACCTGTGGAGAAGGAAATGGCAACCCACTCCAGTGTTCTTGCCTGGAGAATCCGAGGGACGGGGAGCCTGGTAGGCTGCCGTCTATGGGGTCGCACAGAGTCAGACACGACTGAAGCGACTTAGTAGCAACTTAGCAGTGGCTGATTCATGTTGATGTTTGGCAAAAATCAACACAGTATTGTAGAACAATTATCAGTTCAGTTCAGTTGCTCAGTTGTGTCCGACTTCAATTAAAAAAATAAATAAATTCATTCATTAAAAAATCACACCTCGGGGCTTCCCTGGTGGTCCAGTGGTTAAGACTGTACTTCTACTGAAGGGGGCGCTGGTTCAGTCCTTGGTCAGGGAGCTAAGATACCACATGCCACTAGGGAAGGCCAAAACATAATGATAAAAAATCACACCTCAGAGGAAGCTTTCTTGACCACACAAGCTCCCACCCACTGCTGCCTACTAAACTGTAAGCTCCTTGGAGGCAGGCACTATAATTAATTTGTTCACCACTGTTTTCCCAGAGACTAGCACAGTGCCTGGAACATGTATGCTCCATAGATATTTGTGGAGAAATTAATAAATGAGTAAATAAAAAACTATTCAATTGATCCATCCATGGATGGATCCATCCATGTGTATCTGTCTGTGTGTGTGAATATATAACTTCTGGTTACCTCTTCTGGATTACAAACCACTGAATTTAATGGCTTAACACAATTATCTCATGTTCTGTGTATCCAGTGTTCTCAACTGGGCAGTTTCTCTTGCGGTCTCTCATGTGGTTGCCATCAGGTGGCAGCTGGGGCTAGAGTCAACTGAAGTGACAGTTACTGCAGGCTGTCAACTAGAATGTCTACCCCTGGATTCTCCGTGTGGCTTGGGCTTGGTGGCCAGGTTCGAGAAGGAGTGTCCCAAAGAAATATCTCCTTTTATCTAGGACAGGGGGTCCCCAGCCTCTGGGATCTAATGCCTGATGATCTGAAGCTAATGTAATAATAATAGAAATAAAGTGCACAATAAATGTAAAGCGCTTGAATCATCCCAAACCCAACACCCCCTGATTCCCCATAAATGGAAAAATTGTCTTCCATGAAACTGGTCCCTCGTGCCAAAAAGTTTGTGGACCACTGGCCCAGGAGACCAAGGCAGAAGCTGCATGGCTTCTTATGACCTAGTTTCAGAAGTCCCACATTGTCATTTAAGCTATATTCTGCTAGTGATCAGTAAGTCACAGGAAACCCACATTCAAGGGAGGAAATTTTATAAGGGCATAAAGGGCTAGTACTGAGAAGCATGGTTCCCTGGGGGCCATATTTGGAGGCTAGTTGCCACAGCCTCTTACATCATGATAATATAGGTGCCTCTATTCCTAGTTTTGGAGAAGGAAATGGCAACCCACTCCAGTATTCTTGCCAGGAGAATCCCATGGACGGAGGAGCCTGGTGGGCTACAGTCCACAGGGTCGCAAAGAGCTGGACACACTGGGCGACTTCACTTTCATTTTCCTTCCTAGTTTACAGCCCTTTGTTTATTTGTCTCAGGCTCGTCCCCTCACCTTCTATAACTTGTGTCTGTTACTGCAAGGACACTTATGGGTAAGAGTTGAGCATCTCTCCCTCAAGTGTTCAGAGGGCTGACACTCACCATTCAGTTCCTAGTTACTCTAGGAAACTGCTCCCTGTTTTGGATGCTAACTTGCTGTGGGAGGAGCAGCAGTCTTTCCGCGCCTCTTGGTGTGATGGAAGAGAGGCCAGGGATCCTGGTCGACATCCAGGAATCTTGGTGTTCACTGTTCATCGCCAAGAGCAGTGCGCTGACCCCGGCCAGCACGCTCGGCACTGAAATCACCGGCTTTGAGAGCCAAGCCCTCAGAGAATTGAGTTTGGGATAGTTTCAAGGGTGGGAGATGCCAGGCCTGTCTCAGTTCTGCCTTGGAGCTAGTGTTTTTAATCCAAATGTGAAAAACTCTGTCCCTCCACCTCTCTCACACTCCCACACCTCCTCCTTCCCCTCTTTTCCAAATGTCCTTCCAGCTGCTATTTTCGATTCCGGCCTCAAGGCAAATGTTTCACTGTAGCAGAGTTACTGTAAAATTCCTTCCCGTGCTCCCACAGATAATGGGATAATTCCCTGGAGGACCTCAGAAACCTACCACTTCAGAAACGGCACAAAGGCAATCCCAAAAGGCAGATCT
Source organism: Oreotragus oreotragus (assembly GCA_006410675.1). Taxonomy (NCBI): domain Eukaryota; kingdom Metazoa; phylum Chordata; class Mammalia; order Artiodactyla; family Bovidae; genus Oreotragus; species Oreotragus oreotragus. The sequence goes on along the minus strand of SJYX01023542.1, from coordinate 226,818 downwards.
AAGGAAACAGAGCTCTCATAAAAGGTTATCATCAGAGGGGCAGGGTCAAACAATATGGTTGTTTTTCATGGCACTGGCTGAATCTAGGCACATTGTCTCTTTTGAGCACCGTCTGTTTCAAAGCACCAGAAACAACTGAGGGGCAGAAAACAGTGTTATGAAGTTTGCCTAATGGGCCCGTAAACATACAAACCTGGGATATAAAAAGAACTTCAGTGGGCAGTGTATAAACAAGGAGAAAAACCTTATCTAAAAACAACTTGAAAAACTGCAGAGGAAGCAGCATCCTTGAAAAACAATGAGTCATAAATCTTTTTTTTTTTTTTTTTTTTTAACTCTGATGGACAGAGAATGCATAGAAAGGGGCTGCAGCGAATACTGATGACAGGTGTTTCCATTTCACTGCCATTTCAGCATGTCTGGGAAAGGCAGGAGGATCGTCTCTGTCAAGTTTAAGAAATAACACTGTCTGAATCATCATGAAAAGGAATCCCTCCAATTAAACACTTCTGGAAATCTGTATGTTGTCTTGAAGCAGTGCTGCCTGGTTGCTAATTGGTTTCTCCCGTCATGCTTCAGCTTTTGAAATACACATTTCAGTTCAAATTCATTCCTTCAGTACTAAGGCAAATTCAGATGGTCACCTTTATTGAATCTGCTTTAAATTGTAAAAACAGGTTGTTGACTGTCAGAGACAGAGATAAACGTCCTTCCTAAGCAAGTCAGAATGTAATTTACAAAAGTTACAAAAAGTGATGATGGTCAAGTGTTTCCTGCAGGACTCTCCCAGGAGAGACAAGTAGAAAGGTAAAGGTTTATGAGGACAAATGTATAGGTGTGGGGTAGATTTGGCCTCAGTTTCTAATCCCTTCCTCTCTTTATGTCCCTTGCCAGGGCATTTTATAGATCCTCCCCTACCCTTTTGTAGATTTTCCTACCCTTTGACTCTGAGTTTGGCCATCTAATTTACTTGGGCCAAAGGAACATTCATATGGATGGTATAAATAGAGGCTTAAAGAAGGACTTTCTCCGTTGAACATCTTACTTTTCCACCTCTGCCACTGCCAAGAGAAGAATGTGCCCAGGCTGACTGGCTGGTTCCCGGAGAAGAGGGAAAGACACATGGGCAGAGTTGCCCTGCTAAGCTCAGTCTGCAAGAGAGCCTCAGCTGACTGCCCATGAGTGAGCAAGCTCAGTCCAGATCAGCCAACCCCAGCCATTCTCTAGATGCATGAACTGTAATAATAAAGGATTGTTATTATTATGGTGGATTACTATTGTTATGCAATAGCAACTAATCCATTAACTCAGGTAGTTCTACAACCTCAGAGTAGCCCTAATATCATAAGGGTTAATAACCAAATGAGCCAACAGAGACAGTAGTGGATATTTGCATAATGGGTCCACTGTTCCTATCCAAAACCACAGAAAGCCTTCCTTAGCCTCAAGAAAATTCCTGAAACTTTACCTGAAACTTCCATCTTGGCTTGGGTTCCTCCACAAGTTGACACTGAGATAAGGACTCAAGTGCAAGTAGTTTAAGTGGTGTAAGTGTGGGAGTGGGTGATATAAGGGAGGGAGCAGATAGTAGACAATAAAAGATGTGTTGCCAAACCAGCTAGGCCTTCCCACGTGGCTCAAGTGGTAAAGAATCTGCCTGCCAATGCAGGAGACATAGGAGACATGGGTTCGATCCCTGGGTGGGGAAGATCCCTTGGAGGAGGAGATGGTAACAAGCTACAATATTCTTGTCTGAAAAATCCCATGGACAGAGGAGCCTGGTGGGCTACAACCCAAGGGGTCACAAAGAATTGGACTGAGCATGCATGCACACTTGCATGTCAGCTACTATAAACAACTGGAGCTCAATCACACTGGGTGAGCTGAGAGCCGGTGTTGAACATTCCTCAGAGTAATCCCATCCAAGGGACAGGGAACTGGGGTATTTCTTCACCTCTGGACAGTCACTCTGTCTGAAGGCTGCCACAGGAGTATAATATCTGGGTACTTCCAGCCACACTAGCAGTGGCCAGAAAAACTCTCAGACAAGGAAATGCAAAAGCTGGTGATCAGAAGTCTAATCGTCTTGTACCAGAAGTGATAAGGCAAGGGGATAGGGGTGGGGTACTGATGTGTCTGTTACTACTGTTGGGGTTCTGCCTCAGTTTGGGGAGCATGAAATCGTGGTAGGCTGAGTGCTGGGTGGGTCAAGAATGTGCAGATCAAATGGGAGTAGTAGGACTCCACGTGCTTCCCCGTGCTAGTCTTTTTCTTTTTTTAAATATACTTATGCACGTTTTCCTGTGACTTTTCCAGTCATTTTTTATCCCTCCTATCACTTTCTATTGTATCCATTCCTCTGGGGTGAAGACGGGTGGCAATACCCATGACTGGCTTTTTTTGTAAGCTGCCCACACGTCTTGACAGCCCCAGGTCTGTCTAGTCTTTGGAGCAAGGAGATTGATGCTATGAAATTGAAAATGCAGGCCCTGCAATTTTACAACACCTACAGACAGTGTCAGATTTCCATTTGAAAAGCACAACATCGAGTGTGATAAGGACAGTCACAGCTAACACAGTAGCTATGGCATTAAAAAGCCATGTGTATGAAAAGATGCTCAACGTCACTCATTATCAGAGAAATGCAAATCAAGACCACAATGAGATACCACTTCTCACCAGTCAGAATGGCTGCGATCCGAAAATCTGCAAGCAATAAATGCTGGAGAGGGTGTGGAGAAAAGGGAACCCTTTTACACTGTTGGTGGGAATGCAAACTAGTACAGCCACTATGGAGAACAGTGTGGAGATTCCTTAAGAAATTGCAAATAGAACTGCCTTATGACCCAGCAATCCCACTGCTGGGCATACACACCGAGGAAACCAGAATTGAAAGAGACACATGTACCCCAATGTTCATTGCAGCACTGTTTATAATAGCCAGGACATGGAAACAACCTAGATGTCCATCAGCGGATGAATGGATAAGAAAGCTGTGGTATATATACACAATGGAGTATTACTCAGTGGGGGAGCTTAGGAGGCCTTTATGTGGAGACGTCCCTTGAGCAGACTGGTGGGACTGGAGCACCCACCAAAAATCGGGCAGCTTCACTGCCTTCAGATTCAGAGGCTGTTGGAATGAATGTCACAGAAAAGAAGAGAGCAAAACCCGAAGAGTTGGTTCAATTTAATTTTACTTTTTGAGCACAAATATTATGCTAAAGGCCTCAGGGCAGATACCAAGGTGAGTAAAATAAGCTTCCAGTCCCACCTTACAAACACTGAAATCTCTCTGTCAGGGCAGGAGTGAGGTACAGAATGCTCTGGAACTGCAGAAAAGGGAGAGTAAATCCAACTTGTCCAGGAGGGAAATTCTATCAATAGTCGAAACAGTTCTGGACTGTCCCCTCCATACCAGGCAGTTTCACTCATGTTGTCTCATTTAATCTTTAAAACTGTGAAGTACATATCCCCCTCTCATATATATATATATATATATATATATATTTTTTTTTTTAAACAGATCAGGAAACTGAGGCTCAGAAAGACTGAGTAACATATTTACAGCTGTCCTGTCTGGGACAGAACTGGAGTTTGAACACAGGCTGTTTAATGCCAAAGCCCAATGCTGGCTTCCAGAAGCTCCTAGGAGGTGGGACTTGAGCTCAGCATTGCAGAGATTGTCAGGCAATGTGGGGGTGAAGTGGGACAGTGATACAGAGCAGGCAGGAATAACTGCCTGGGCAAAGCTTGGAAGGGATAAGACAGACAGGAATTTGGGGACAGGGCGTTTTCTTAGAACACAGAGCTCATTTTAGTGGAAAAGTGTTCCAGAACAGAGCACAGGGAAGCTAGGATACAGCCAGGTGAAAAGGAGAGGGCTCTGTTAACGGTGGTGAGTGGTTTTGCATTTTATTCTGTTGGCACGGAGGAGGAAAATAATGAGAACTTCGACCTACAAAAGAAGATTAAAGACCAACATATCCCAAGTGTATCTCATTCTTAGGTTTGAAGGCTGCTTGCCCCATCTTACCTACGAGACACAAACACACCTCTCCACGTCAGGCATAGAGACTCCCAAGAAGGGTTACCTGGTGTGTTGATAGATGAACTCCCAGAGGTGACCGATGATACAGTAAAATCTGGACAGTTACCTGCAAAATAAACACATTGGACTACGTTCTCACACCATGCACAAAAATAAGCTCAAAACAGATTAACGACAAATGTAAGACCTGAAACCATGAAACTTTTAGAAGAAAACAAAGGCAGTATTTTCTTTTTTAGATATGTTTCCTCAAGCATTGGAAAAAAGAGCAAAAGTAAACAAATGGGGCTGCATCAAACTGAAAAGCTTTTACATAGCAAAGGAAGCTATCGACAAAATGAAAATATGTCCTCCTGAATGGGAGGACATATTTCCATTCAAGAGAACATACTTTCAAATGATACATTTAACAAGGGGTTAATATCCAAAATATACAAAGAACTCTTAATTCAACATCCTAAGAACCAACTACCCAACTTAAAAATGGGCAGAGGACCTGAACAGACCTGAAGCTCAATCCCAGTTCAAAGGTCCTCTGAGTGGGCTTCCCTGGTGGCTCAGATAGTAAAGAATCCGCCTGCAATGCAGGAGACCTGGGTTCGATCCCTGGGTTGGAAAGATCCCCTGGAGAAGGGAATGGCTGACTACGCACTCCAGTATTCTGGCCTAGAGAATGCCATGGACAGAGGAGCCTGGCAGGCTACAGTCCACGGGGTCACAAAGAGTCAAACATGACTGAGCGACTTTCACTGTCACCCAGTTTAACAATGGGTGAAGGACCTGAAAAGACATTCTTCCAAGAAAGACATATAAAGGCTGATAAACGCATGATAAGATGCTCAACATCACTAACCGTCAGGGCAATCAGAACCACAATGAGATACCTTTTCACACCTCTTACAGTGGCTATCATCAAAAAGAAACAAATAACAAGTGTTGGCAAGGATATGGAGAAAAGGGAACCCTTGGTCCCTGTTTGTGGGAGTGTAAATTGGTGCAGCCACTGTGGAAAACAGTACGGCGATTCCTCAAAAACAGAAAATCGACAGTTCCTGGAATTTGTCTGGTGGTCCAGCGGCTAAGAGTCCACGTTCCAATGTAGGGGCCCACGTTTCACCTCTGATCAGGGAACTAGATCCAACACGCTAGAATGAAGATGGAAGATTCCACATCACAGCTAAGACCTGGCACAGCCGAAAAAAAGAAAAAAACAGTTGTTGATCCCTGTACATGACAAAGAATCACATAAGGTGAAGTTCATGACATGTGTACTTTCTGAGCCAAAATACGAACACTTGAGAGCCTAGCTGTGAAGAAAACTTGCTCTTGAATTACAGATAGGGGAGGGGCTAGCCAGACCTGCATTAGCAGGAGGTGGTAAGTTTCAGTAACTGCCCCAAAGTGGCCCAGTCTGAGCTCTTTCCAATAACAAGGCCACCTTACATGCACAAACCTGAGTGTGTTCAATCACATCGGTTCAGATCAGAGTAGCTTCAGGTTCCCATGCTTTTGGAAAAAGCTTAGCAATATGTACCCCAAAAGCCTTAAAAATCTTCCCACCTAGGAATGCCACTTCTCGAATTATTTTTAAGAAACCACTCAAAGTGCAAGCAACACCTACCGTATATCACAGGGGATTCTACTTAATACTCTGTAATGACTTATATGGGAAAAGAATCTAAAAAAACAGTGGATGTATGTATATGTATAACTGATCCAATTCACTTTGTTGTATGCTTGAAACTAACATCACATTGTAAATCGACTATATCTAATAAAAAAATTTTTTAAGAAACCCAAATGCAGGCAAAACATGCATAAAACTATCCATCACATTTTAATGGACAAAATTGGACATAACCCAGATTTCCAGCAGCTGGGGAATGGTTAAATCCACTATGGGGCTTCTCTGTGTTAAAGACCTTACAGGCATTTAAGATGTTTATAAAAAGTCTTGAATGGTGTGGGGTCACATTTATGTTATATGTTAAGGCAGCAAAAATTAGCTACAAAAATAAAACATATACATTATAATAATGGCTATGTTGGTGCTCTGAGGAAGAAAAACTTTCCAACATACTCAGAGTGTTTATTTCTGAATAGAGAGAGAATGATTTTTCATTCTATTCCATATATTTTTTAAAGTATTTTCTCCTTTAATTCTACATGTTTTCGTGTAGTTCCAGGTTTTGCACAAATTAATCAGGAAAAGATAAACATTGATTTTAAAAGGAAAAAAAAATGACCAAAATCTGAGTTATCCAGTAGATCTAAATGGCATTATAAGCGCTATCGTGGTATCCAGAAAACCCTCCCCTATCTGAATGATGCCAGTTTGGGCTGGGAAATGCTACCCACCAAATCCCAGGGACCACCAGCCCTATCTTATAGTATCTGCGTAGAACACACGCTATTCCTTAATAATTTTATAGAAATCAGCTTGTGTTTTTTTTTTTAACTTAAATATTTGTCTTTTAAGATAAATGGAAAAATAATACTAACTTCCACTCATGGAAAGTAACCACAAAATAAATGCAGTAAAGCAAGACAATATTATCAGATTCTAGACTGGTAAAGATTCCAAGCCTGAGCAATGTTTAGTAAAAAGTGGGGATAGAGGGACAGAACGGCAAAGGTCTGAGGCTTATTAAAATATCTGAGCCCCATAACTGGCCTCTTAAAGGAATCAGGAAGACTGAAAGATATTTGAAGTGATCTTTTCCCTGGAGATTTTGATTTGTTTTTAGTGATTTGCCCAAGTAGCACCCAAACTGCCCCCTATACCACATCCTAGGGGAAAGTGCCAGACCGTATTCCCAAAACAGTGGGTCTCCCGCAGTCTGTGGTCACTGGGCCAGCCGGTTTCAAGATCAAGGACAGGTGTTTCTACCATGAACGTGTTTCCATTCCTCTCACAGTTCCAAAGTCCTACCCTTGTTCAAGACCTTGGTGTTTCCATGCAATACTCCAATGACTTTATCATTTAATTGCAAAGTATGTTTCAGGGCTTGTAAAACCATCAACGTGCTGATGCTGTGCCAATTCTGATTTGACACAGGACAGGCAAGTTTAAAAGGGGAAAAAGATGCCACTAGTACTGGGAAATAGCAGAGGCCAGATAAAAGCTTAGGACCCTTGGGGACTTCCCTAGCGGGGTAGTCCAGTGGCTAAGACTCTGCACTCCCAATGCAGGGGAAACAGGTTTGATGCCTGGTCTGGAGCTAGATCCCACATGCTCCAAGTAAGAGTCTGCTTGCCACAACGAGAATCAAAACCCCTTCGTGCCTCAACTAAGACCTGGTGCAGCCATAAATAAATATAAATCAATAAATAATTTTTTAAAAATCCTTAGAATACTTAGGCCCTTTCCTGATGGCTCAGTGGTAAAGAATCCGCCTGCTAAGCAGGAGATGTGGGTTCCCTCCCTTGGTGAAGAAGATCCCTTGGAGGAGAAAATGGCAGCTCACTCCAGTATTCTTGCCTGGAAATTCTCATGGACAGAGGAGCCTGGTGGGCTACAGTCCATGGCGTCACAAAGAGTCAGACACAACTTGTTGGCTAAACAACAGTAGGACACAAACTTATTCATTAAACAGATGAAGAAACTGAGGCCCAAGAAGAGGGTGGGACCAAGGGTCAGTGGCAGAGTTGGATTAGAATCCGGGTCCTTGAGCCCCAGTCCAATGTCATCTCTAAAGTCACTGTCTGCTTTTAGTGTGAGAAGTTTGGGTACTTTGGAAACTCATTCCAGCTGCAGGACCAGAAATCAAAACCAGAGACCAGTAAAAATGAGACACGTCCTCCTGCCGGTGTTTCTCCTTGGTTCTTTTAAATGTCAGTGACCTCTAGTCTCTCTCCCTTAACTGACACCCAGCTGTGGACTTGCTTGGCTGGAAGAATCATGGGTCTGTGAACTCCGGCAAAAAGTAGGGACCTCATCTCACTCATACAACTGATACCTAGAGAGACTCTCCATCTTTAAGAGTCCTGGTCCAGCTGCCCCACTCAGAGAGGAGACCAAGTCCCACAGAGGAAGCATGACTCCCTTAGGACCTTCCAGCTAGGAAGTGACAGGGCTTAGCCTGGAATGTAAGTCTTCTGGGTACAAGAACAGTGCTCACTTTATTTTTTTTTAATACTCAATATCTTATAATAGCCTGTAATGGAAGAGAATCCAAAAAATTATATATATATATACATATATATAACTGAATCACCTTGCTGTATATCTGAAACCGATGTTAATAACAATGTTGTAAATCAACCACATCTCAACTTAAAAAAAAGAAGGAAACCAAGTGTCAGAAGTGATCAGTGGCTTGCCCAGATGAATACCAAGAGCTAGTGGCAAAATGATGGAAACTTTGTTCCGTGATTCTGGATTTAGTGCGTTTTTCACTACACTTCTCTTTGACCCGCTAATATGCCAAGGCCAGTATTCACCTTAAAAAAAGTTTCTAAAATAAAATTCACTTTTAAACTTGGACAAGCATAACTGTAACATCAACAGGGCCCTAAATAAAGTTTGCTTATTTAATTCATTCACTCAGTGGGGTTGAGTGGGACATATAGCAACCTACATTGACTAGGGGTTCATCATACGGTTGCCTAGCAGCACTAAGTCACCATCGAAGTTTGAGGTCATGAATCTTAAGTGTGAGCTGCCAGCCTGGCTTTACTGTGCTTTTTTTTTTCAAATCTCATTCAGGTACATGGAGGTCAGGAGTTAAGTGAGCAGAGAGTCAGATCCAACCAGGGTTGTAGTTTTGCCATAGGAGTGTGACAAAGGAAGGGGGTGAGAAAGTGAATAAGATGAAAATTCATAGGATTTAAAAGGGAACTTTATTTTTTATACTATATAGATATATATATGATTTTTTTAATTTCACACAATGAGTACTGAAACCAGGCTGTGATGCCTGTTCGGGCTGAAATGGTAGTGTTGTCATCTTTGTTCCGAAGCGGTCTCAAGGGTGTTTGGGCAGGTTCAACCTGGAGACTGTGGAGGCTGTACTTGATTTAAATTGTTTGAGCCAGTGCTCCACCTAAGAGTCTCAGGACGTTCCTTCCTCTGGAAGGAAACTTTTGAGATGAATCTAGGGTTTCGTCCAAAGCTCAGGTGCTGCAACTCTGCTTATAAAGCCCTTTCTGGTGTTATTTGTGTAAGTAAATAAATTTGTGTAAGTAAGTTGGCTTCCTATTTCAGGGAAAGACACATTTGTTCCTAGTGCTGCCTCGTGTCCTGGGCACCCCCGGGGTGCTGGAAAATACAACCGCTCCTCTCCTGATGTTGTTTGGAAACAACCAGGGCAGTTTGGACCTTTTGACCACAAGAGTCAACCGTACACTGAAACTGAAATAAGGTCACTCTGCTCCCCCTTCTCAGTTTTATATTCTGCCCAGCCCTACCTCATGCTAACACTTAACAGGAATCCAGCCTCCTTTCTCCTCATCGTAGGTGTCCAAGCAGACGATCCGTACTGCCTGCTTTTCATTGATGTCAGCAGTGGTAAGGATTAAGTGGCAACACCCCACCCCCTTCAAACATCTCCCTCTTCCTTGTTGATCCCCATGGCAAGTGAAAGCACAGCATGCCTTCCAGGGTTCCTCCCAGAGCTTGTGCCTAGGGTGCAAGTGAGGTCAAACAGTGGTAAATGAATCCTCTCAACTCCAATCACACCACCACCCTCCCAGCAACTCCAAACCTCAGCCTCCACCCCGCGCAGTGTGGCAGCCTTTGGGAAAACTCAGGACGGATATTTCGCTACCGATGGCACCAAACAGTAAATAAACAAAGAAGTACTTCTGTACAGTAAAAATGTACCAAAAGGCACGCTTCCGGTGCATTCTCTTTACGTACGTTGTAACCCAGGATAAAAACGTTTAATAAAGCAATTCTAGGATCCTAACTAATGTAGGATCTGGGAGTAGAGGCAATCAAGAATGCTGCCACCCACTTTACGCTCCCAATGTGCTGGTTTGCCTTTGACAAGAGGACATCAAAACAGTGAAGAATGACTGCCAGTTGTTCTAAAAAAGAACAATAAAAGGTAAAGCACCTCTACCACACACAGACACATACACACACACCCCCTCACAGTCTCAATCCCTAGAAGAGATTCGAAAAAGAAAAGCCCAAGAAATTCCAAGCATGAATACCTCCCCCAGATAAGACAGAAATGGAAGGAAACCAAACTTTTTTAAAGTAAGCATTTTGATCTTCATGCAAACATGGAGTTAATCTGGGGACAGCTAAGCACAATTACACAGATGAATTCATTGTGTGAAATGGTCATTGAGCGTAGAGAATGTTAGTGCCAGTCCAGAGTCCAAGCTCTGTAGGGGTCATACCTGAATCTGCTGAGCTGAGCACATGGAAACCTCGGTGTGCCTTCAGGCTTGACCACTCTTTTTTAATTTATTTCAGAGTTGCTCACTGGGGTGGCTTCAGGAAATGCAAATAGAATGTCCGTAGCGGTGTCTGAAGACGATGGGGTTTTGATGTGTGTTAAACTGAAAATATAAATAAAAATCTCTGGGCCTGTATTTACCTGGATTAAAGTTGTTCTTAAGATTACAGTCTGATATTTTTAATCCTTGCACTCTTCCAGTTGGCTTTTGTTCGATTTTGTGCATACAGAGAGGACACAAGTGAAGCCCTAGACTGGGCGTGACGGTTCCCAGCTTCATTTCTGTTCAAATTCTCCCTGAGTCCTGGGGTTCTTCCTTCCTTGATGCTGGGCCCTCACACCTATGAACTGAGGAGTTTGGACCCCATGGTCTGGTTCTCTAGTTTTGAGGCTACAGTTCAGAGCAATTTGGACATACCGTTTCACCTCTAGGATTTTTTTTTTTTCAGCATAATTAAGATGTACACAATTTGCACATCACAGTAGGATATAAATTCTATTCAAGTTTCCATGGACTATAAATTAGGAGACACTGGAACATATCCAGGGACATAAAACAATCTTTTGATATTGATGCCTAACATAATTCCACAAATGGTAAGAGAACAGACTCTGTATGATTTCAATATCTTTAGACCATGAAATGTGTGCACCATGTTTTATGTCCAGGATTTTAATTTAAGCAAATGGGAAGCATTTTTACAATGTAAAATGCATATGGCTCTAGGTGGGTCAGTGAGTAAAGAATCTACTTGCGATGCAGGAGATGCGGGTTTGATTCCCTGAGTCAGGAAGAGGAAATGGCAACCCACTCCAATATTCTTGCCTGGAGAATCCCATGGGCAAAGGAGCCTGGCAGACTACTGTCCATGGATCGCAAAAAGTTGGACGTGGCTGAAGCAACTGAGCATGCACGCTATAGCCTGATGGACCTGCCAAGCCCACAGACCTAGGGTCACTGTTGGAAATAACTCAAGTACCATTGTCCATGGCAAATGTGTGAAAGTCAGCACTGCAAAGGAACTACACAATTGAGAGGAGTCTTTCCCTATTTATAATAATAACATATTTGCACCAAGAGTCCTTAGCAAGCGCGGAGACCCAGAGAGGTCAAGCAACTTGCCCAAGACACCCAGGCAGCAGGAGGGAGTCAGGACCGCAACGTAGGTCTCCTCACCCTCACCCTAGTCAGGACTCCTGCATGCGCCCCTTCCGAGGTAGGCAATTTCATCTTTAGAACTTCTCTTTCCATGTTCACCAACACCCTTCACAGGGAATGGACATGTTAAATTTTATTTTTTTAGAGTTAATCTTGTTGAAATTCACTAAAGAAATGAATATTGATTAAAAAAAAAAAACTCACAGTTGCCAAAATCTTGAAACAGTTTCACAACAGAAATGATGAAGGCCTTTATTCCAAGCTGTCCCTGCCTCGTCACCAGAAGCAGAGGAACCAGGAAACAAGAGTGGGAAAGTGGGGGACCCTGGGTTTCTCAGGCCCAAGGAGGAGCAGCCTCAATGGAGATGTGTATGCTGACTTTCTAAGTCTCCATCAGAACAGGGTCCTGGCATCCCGGTGGAGCTAGGGCCTGCTGCAAACGAGCTGGTCTTGGAGTGAAAAACTATCACACCCAGGTATGTCCCCCAGTGTCTGTTGACCTTGCATTCTGGGGAGTGAAAGTGAAAGTGAAGTCGCTCAGTTGTGTCCAACTCTTTGCGACCCCATGAACTGTAGCCCACCAGGCTCCTCCATCCATGGGATTCTCCAGACAAGAATACTGGAGTAGGTTGCAATTTCCTTCTGGGGAGAGAGACTCCCAATTCCAGCATTCTCAAATGCCTGAATCACCAACATACACCTCCCCACATCAGAGCTTATGCACAAGGCACCCTGCCTCTGCTCAAAGGCGCTCAGGTTCTGCCGTGTCTGTTGCATGTCCTCTGGGGAGGGGCGGCAGGGCCTGGAGGCACGGAAAGGCATTTTCAGCGGAAGCTGAGGGGAGGCACGCTGGTGGAAACAGTCAGAGCCGCGGGAGTCGGGCTCTGCTGCTGTAGAGCTGTGTGACGTGGGCAGGAAAACTTAGCCTCTCTGTTTCCTCATCTGGTAGGTAGGTAGAATCATACCTTTCAAAGCTATTGTAGGGGAATTGAAGGAGAAAGCATGTACCCTTCCTCTGCCCCCTTCCTTCGCAGGATCTCTACTGAGCATTCACGAGGTTGCTCAGCTAGTGGGTGCTCAGGAAGTTCGAGTTATGTGGACAACCAGAAGTGTCTGCACACAGGTCAGACACGGGAAGATACGGCGCCCGAGGGAGCGTATCACTCTGATGACAGCCAGTCCTCCTCCAGCTCCAAGCAGCACTACAGCCAATTGTGAAACAGTCACGTGGCTCACGCGTCCTTCTCCGGAGTCTGTAAGGCGCACTTCCCCCTTCCTCCCTTCCCTCCCAGTCCCCGCTCTATTCCCAGAGTCCTCTCCTTTGTACCAGCAGTAGGGTGAGTCGCCCAGTCCTGTCCGACTCTTTGCGGCCCCATGGATTTGTAGCCTGCCAGGCTCCTCTGTCCGTGGGATTCTCCAGGCAAGAATACCGGAGTGGAGAGCCATTCCCTTCTTCAAGGGAGCTCCCCAACCCAGGGACCGAACACGTGTCTCCTGCGTCTTCTGCATTGCAAGCAGATTCTTTACTATCTGAGCCACTAGTGAAACCCATCCTGTAGGTGATGCTTATCCCTAAGCCTTCCTAGTAGGAAAAGCAGCTTCCCATATCTGAAAGAGGAGGGGGTCCCACTAGACCTGGTGAGACACCCTGTCTTCCAGCCCATGTGTCCCCTCTCACCTTCCCATACACCAGGTCACCCACATAGCTCATTCCATCCTCACACTGGCCACTGCCGGCCATCAACAGGGTTTGGGTGCAGAAGGAAGTGCCTGTGAGGGGTCAGCCTGGCTCTGCCACTCAGTCGGTGACCTAAGTGAATCCATGTTCTCTCTCTAAGCCTCAGTTTCCCCACTGGTAACAGGAAGGATCTAGATGAACTGCCTTTCTAGGGCCACTCCAGCTTAGCCAGCTTGTGACATGAGTTACTCCCACCAGAAAATTCTTCTTTTTCCAGCTCCCAAGTGTAACAAGAACTCCTCTACTCACTCCACATGGTCTGGACTTTCTTTAAAAAAGATTTCCCTTTACCAGGTGTTTGAGACCCACTGCTACTTAGAGGCCAGAATCATCCCAATATCAGTGGCAAAAGCAAATCAGATCAAAAACATCCCTGGGCCTCATCTGAACACAATTTCTGCTTTGAACCTTCTGCCAAGTCTAGGGTTTATCTGCCAGAGTGTGTGTGAATTACCATATGAAAGAGCTCTCTTGGATCATACTTAAAGAAAGCCTCTTTTCAATTCAAATAAGAAAATCACCCAGTCCTCCAGAAAATGCATATAAATTTGTGTCTAAATGACCAAATAGAGTTATGGTCACAGAAGATGTAATTATCTCCTTCTGGGATAAAGGGAATCTTCTAGCTACAAGGGAGAGCCAAGAAGCCAGAATGTCCTGCTTGAGACGGCAGCAAGTCAACCACGGAAGAAGGTTCCCAGTGTTGTTCGCTGCACAAGGGCGCTCCGCTGATGAGTGGGGAGGGACTCTGGAGGGGAGCCTGTCCTTCCCTAGCCAAGCCATGTGTCCAGTACATGACATGATTATGTTGTGTCAAAGAGAGGTGAACCTTTTGGAAATTCAGCAACATCACTGCAGATGTTAGCAGACAGCCCCTGCTTACAAATACACCATTTTCCAGAGCTCATGGCAAGAAAGAGAGCAGAAAGGCAGAATCAAAGGAAGGTCATGGGGTGAATGTGGGGAGAAGCTCCTTCTGGAAACCATGTTAGCATTTGGAGGGACTTGGACCCCCCAATGGAGAAGGCAATGGCACCCCACTTTAGTACTCTTGCCTGGAAAATCCCATGGATGGAGGAGCCTGGTGGGCTGCAGTCCATGGGGTTGCGAAGAGTCGGACATGACTGAGTGACTTCACTTTCACTTTTCACTTTCATGCATTGGAGAAGGAAATGGCAACCCACTCCAGTGTTCTTGCCTGGAGAATCCCAGGGACGGGGGAGCCTGGTGGGCTGCCGTCTATGGAGTCGCACAGAGTTGGACATGACTGAAGCAACTTAGCAGCAGCAGCAGCAGCAGCAGGACCCCCCAGTGCCTCCCAGTCAGTTCCCAAAAGACCACTGGGAAGAACCCAGTGGGACTGCTCCCCACTACCTTTCACGTAGGGCTCCACTCCGCCTTCCCTGACCTCCCAGCTGATGATAGAGTCTCTGTTACAGGTTCTCAGAGCAGCCCTGTTTTCCCTCTATAAAGTTCATGTTGTACTTTGCGATAAGATGTGTGTAGGTAATTTGGTTAATCTGTCTCTCTGACCAAATAGTCAGCTGTGCGAGGCAGACTATGCTGGGTTTTGCTCTCAGATCCCCAGCACAGCATCTGGGGCAGGAACTATGAATGGAGTGTGAATGAAAGGGCGTGGGTCTTGCATTTCTGCAGCCCTTTCTGCCAGGGAGAAGAGGGCAGACGATGAGATGATTAGATAGTATCACCAACTCAATGGACACGAATTTGAGCAAACTCTGGGAGATAGTAGAGGACAGAGGAGCCTGGTGGTCTACAATCCATGGGGTCACAAAGAGTTGGACATGACTTATCAACTGAACAACAACCACAGGGGCCATCTGGGCACAGGGACGTGCAGTCTGCATGACCTCAGCCCTGTGCCCAGGCCCAGGGGACAAAGACTAGAGAAGACACACCCAACCCTGGCCTGGCATCCAGTACACACACGAAGACTAATGAAAATACAGCTTCCCGGGGTTTCCTTGTGGTCCAGTGTTTAAGAATCTGCCTTCCAATGCAGGGGACACAGGTTCGATCCCTGGTCAGGGATCTAAGGTCCCACATGCCACAGGGCATCGAAGCCACACACCACAAGCCTAGGCGTGGCAGCGAAGAGGTGGAGGGCTGCAGCTAAGACCCAACACAGCCAAATTCATAAAAAAGAAGTACAGTTCTAAGTTTACCCAGGCATCCAGTATTTCTATGTTTAGCAAGGGGCCCCATGTGATTCCAAGCCACCCATCATGGTTGAGAACCCGCAGATGTGGTTGTGATGGGCATAAGGAAGCCTAGATACCAAAGAGAAGGAACCGAGGGCCATCCTGAGGCTCATGAAGGCTTTCTGGCGCAAATGATGCCTCAGCCAGGTCTTGATCAAAGTGCGTGACATGGAAAAGGAGAGAGGACCTCACAGGCGGAAGGAACAGCATGGACCGAAAGAGAGACAGGAGACCTCATGGGCGCACTCATGGGCAAGGGCAGCGGGATTGAACCAAAACGACAGACGCTGAGCTCCTGGTGGAAAGTCAAGCCCAGGGAAGTCCCTGGTGGTCCAGTGGTTAGGACTGGGCGCTGTCACTGCTGTCGCCTGGGTGTGAGCCCTGCTCAAGGAACTACAATCCTACCATGTGGTGTGGCCAAAAAAAAAAAGTCAAGCACAAATCACCTGCTACTCTACTGAGCTCCGGGAACCCACACTCCAGCCGCCCACAGAGAATCTCCTCTGAACCCCTTTTTTTAATGCAAGCCCTGTTCCTACTTTGGGTTCCATTCACTTTTTCTTATCTTCTTTCTCTAGTGAGACTGTGGCATTAAAGAATAGCCTTCTGAGCCTAAGGCCATCAGAGCACTATTGCCAGGGCCTTTCTTGATAAATTGGCTTGATTTAAGAATTCCAAACTGTCCTGGCTAGAGAGAAGAGATGGCTCAAACTGGCAAACGGCAGCACCCGCAGCCACCATCTGTGNCTCACTTTTTCTTATCTTCTTTCTCTAGTGAGACTGTGGCATTAAAGAATAGCCTTCTGAGCCCAAGGCCATCAGAGCACTATTGCCAGGGCCTTTCTTGATAAATAGGCTTGACTTAAGAATTCCAAACTGTCCTGGCTAGAGAGAAGAGATGGCTCAAACTGGCAAACGGCAGCACCCGCAGCCACCATCTGTGGCCACGGATGTCCAGGGTGTCAGGAGAGGGTCGTTTTACTTGATATAGAAGTGATGTTTGGAGCACAAGTGTCAGGCCCCAGGGCACCTGCGTATCATGACTCACCTGTCTTTCCTGGGCCCAGAATGGGGGGTGGGAGCTAAGGTTGGGAATGACAGAGGGGATGTTTTTGGGATGGGAGAGCAGACCCTCAATGACCTGGCTCTCCTGGAGTGACGGCAGTCCACAAGCTGGGGGCTTCAGGCTGTAGGAAACATCTTTCACTACCCCCCACCTACCACCCTGAGGTCCCATCCATCCTTCCATATTCTTCCATCGTCTCCTCTCTCCTTGCTCATCTCCTCCTCTCCTCCCTTCCCACCAGGTTTGGTCCACAGGCCCTGGCTCGGTTGGTAAGCAGACACTCCCCCTTATCTGGGTTTTTCAAACTGGACTTTCCGGGACTTCCCTGGTAGTCCAGTGGCCAAGACTCTGTGCTCCCAACTCTGGGGCCCTGAGTTCGATCACTGGTCTGGGAACTAAATCCCACATGCTACAACAAAAGGGTTCACATGCCGTAGCTAAAGATCAACTAAAGAGCCCCAGGCCGCAGTGAAGATTGAAGATCCCACGTGCTGCCACCCAGTGCAGCCAAATAAATATTAAAAAAAAAAAAAAAAAAAGATGTCAAAAAGATGCATTTAACTGACGGATCAAATAAATACCTTTAAAAATAAATAACTTAAAAAAAAATAAGCTGAACTTTGCTACTGAGCCTGGCCAGTGCGTGGACAGGTTTTCTAAGGCCAGCACACACGCTGCAGAGAGGAAGGGAGAGTCTTTGGCACATCACCCCTCCCTTCGGAGGGATGGGGGGTGGCCTCTAGGAAGCAGTGTGGATCCGAAGTTCTCAGCCTCCGCGCCAAGCTTCCGAGACATGCCCACGTCACAGTTCAGTGCCGCCCCACCGGAGTCTGAACTATCTTGTCTGCTGGGCAGTTACAAATTAATCTCTCGTCATCAGTGATTAACTTATTCGAGCCCCGGGAGCTGCTGAACCAAAACAGCCCTTTGGGGTGAAGAGCGTCCAGCACCGCGAGGCTGTGGATGTGCCTGTGACCCTCCTCTGGACCTCGTGCTGTGTCAGCAGGGGAGCAGGGGGACCAGTGTGGGGCTCCCCCTCCCCCGGCACTGCTGCTCTGGGAGGCTCACCGGGGCCCTCAGTGTGGCTTGGGGGCCAAGGGCTGGTTGGTTTTTTTCAGTGTGTTTGTCTGCAAGAAACGTTTTAAAAATGGAATTGGGGGCTTCGCTGGCCGTCCAGTGGTTGAGGGTCTGCCTTGCAGTGCAGGGGACACGGGTTCGATCCCTGGGCCTGGAGGATCCCGCATGCCACAGAGAAGCTAAGCCTCACAATTACTGAGGCCATGTGCCTAGAGCCTGGGTGCCCCAACAAGAGGAGGCACCGCAATGAGAGGCCCAGGCTCGCCACAGCAGGAGAGAAAAGAGCGCAGCAGTGAAGGCCCCATGCAGCCAGACAGAAATGGACGGACACGTGAATCAGGAAATAAAATTTAAAAAAAAAAAATAGGATTGGGGTGGGCTTATCCTTTGGGCACAAGATACAACTGAATAAAACAGCCTGCGACTGACATGAAACAACGGGAAGCCAAATTTTGGAAATCGCTCGGATGTTGCAGGGACCGATGGGTCATCTCTCAGAGTATAAACTGTTGCAGTGGGAAGAGGCCCTGGAGTTTTCGTGGGTCTGAACTTCCCAGTCCTACAGACAGCGAGAAAGAGGGCTTGACTCACCCAAGGTCACTGTAGTGCCGACAGGAGAGAGAGAGAGCACGTGTCATGTTGTGCTCACTCGTCTGATAAAAACTCATCGTCACCCTGAGGACAGGCAGCCTAGCACTCTCTTTGGAAAAAAGATCAGGGAATCCTCCCACACAGCACTTCTACCATTTGAAGGTGTTCAAAGTCAAGTTTCCCTGCTTTTTTTTGAGTAATTCTGAAAAATCTAGTCTCCTTTCTTAGTTTCAGGGCTTTTCAGCAATTTATGTCACCTCAGTGGTCATCCCCCTGCTCCAAACCCATAATCCCCCACCTAACCATGAGAAAAACCTCAGATAAACCCCGATGTAAGGCCATTCCACCAAGAACAGTCCCAGTCCTCCTCAAAGCCAGCCAGGTCATCAGAAACAGGGACCCCCGAGACAGCTTCACAGAGGAGCGGAGTCTATAAGACAATGATAATTAAATGCTGTGTCCTGTCCTGGGTGGGATCCTAGAACAGGAAATGGCCATCAGGGAAAAGATAGCAAAATCTGAATACAGTGCAGAGTTTAGTCAATAGTAAGGTAACAACGCTGACTCCTTAGTTGGAAGAAATGTTCCACAGTATGTAAGATGTTAACAGTGGGGAAAACTGGGGAATGGGTGTGTGGAAATTCTCTGCCATCTCCGCAGCCTTCCTATACACCTAAAACTATTTCAAAATAAAGCATTTACTTAAATTTTTTTAAATGGTCCCTTAGATTGGAAACTTTATCAGATGTTTAATCATCATAATGTGTGGAATAACAAGCATCTGGCTTTGGCATAGTCAATAAAGCAGAAATAGATGTTTTTCTGGAATTTTCTTGCTTTTTCGATGATCCAGCAGATGTTGGCAATTTGATCTCTGGTTCCTCTGCCTTTTCTAAAACCAGCTTGAACATCTGAAAGTTCACGGTTCATGTATTGCTAAAGCCTGGCTTAGAGAATTTTGAGCATTGCTTTACTAGCATGTGAGATGAGTGCAATTGTGTGGTAGTCTGAGCATTCCTTGGCATTGCCTTTCTTTGGGATTGGAATGAAAACTGACCTTTCCAGTCCTGTGGCCACTGCTGAGCATAGAAAAAGCAAGAGAGTTCCAGAAAAACATCTATTTCTGCTTCATTGACTATGCCAAAGACTTTGACTGTGTGGATCACAATAAACTGTGGAAAATTCTGATAGAGATGGGACTACCAGACCACCTGACCTGCCTCTTGAGAAACCTATGTGCAGGTCAGGAAGCAACGGTTAGAACTGGACATGGAACAACAGACTGTTTCCAAATAAGAAAAGGAGTACATCAAGGCTGTATATTGTCACCCTGCTTATTTAACTTATATGCAGAGTACATCATGAGAAATGCTGGACTGGAAGAAGCACAAGCTGGAATCAGGATTGCCAGAAGAAATATCAATAACCTCAGATATGCAGATGATACCACCTTTAGGGATACCACCTTTACGGCAGAAAGTGAAGAGGAACTAAAAAGCCTCCTGATGAAAGTGAAACTGGAGAGTGAAAAAATTGGCTTAAAGCTCAACATTCAGAAAACGAAGATCATGGCATCCGGTCCCATCACTTCATGGGAAATAGATGGGGAAACAGTGGAAACAGTGTCAGACTTTATTTTTTGGGGCTCCAAAATCACTGCAGATGGTGACTGCAGCCATGAAATTAAAAGACGCTTACTCCTTGGAAGAAAAGTTATGACCAACCTGGATAGTATATTCAAAAGCAGAGACATTACTTTGCCGACTAAGGTCCGCCTAGTCAAGGCTATGGTTTTTCCTGTGGTCATGTATGGATGTGAGAGTTGGACTGTGAAGAAGGCTGAGCGCCGAAGAATTGATGCTTTTGAACTGTGGTGTTGGAGAAGACTCTTGAGAGTCCCTTGGACTGCAAGGAGATCCAACCAGTCCATTCTGAAGGAGATCAGCCCTGGGATTTCTTTGGAAGGAATGATGCTAAAGCTGAAACTCCAGTACTTTGGCCACCTCATGCGAGGAGTTGACTCATTGGAAAAGACTCTGATGCTGGGAGGGATTGGGGGCAGGAGGAGAAGGGGACGACAGAGGATGAGATGGCTGGATGGCATCACTGACTCGATGGACATGAGTCTGAGTGAACTCCGGGAGTTGGTGATGGACAGGGAGGCCTGGCGTGCTGCGATTCATGGGGTCACAAAGAGTCAGACACGACTGAGCGACTGAACTGAACTGAGAGAGGAAAACAGGAACAGGGAGGGAAGGAGAGAGGAGAGAGACAGGCAAGAGGACAGGGTGAGAGGGAGCAGGAAGGCAGCAAAGTACAGATTTCAAAAGTAACTGTCACTGGACTCCCCAGCAATCCAGGGGTTAAGAGTTTGTACTTCCGCAACTTTCCAGGTGGCTCAGTGGTGAAGAATCCACTTGCCAGTGCAGGAGATGTAGGTTTCATCCCTGATCTGGGAAGACCCCACACGTGGCGCAACAACTAAGTTCATGCTCCACAATTGTTGAGCCTGTGCTCTAGAGCCCGGGAGTCACAACACAGAGCCCACGTGCCGCAGCTACTGAAGCCCGAGCATCTCCCAGCTGTGCTTCACAGCAGGAGAAGCTGCAAAATGAGGAGCTCTGCACTGCAGCTAGAGAGCAGCCTCCCCGTGCAACAACTGGAGAAAAGCACTCACAGCAATGAAGACTCGGCACAACCAAAAATAAATAAATAGATAAAATTATTTAAAAAAAAAAAAGATTTTATATTTTCAACCCAGGGAGTGTGGGTTCAACCCCTGGTCAGAGAACTAAGTGTCCACATGCAGCCTGGCGCCAAAAAAAAGTATGTCATATGGAGATTAAACAGCAAATTGGCACACATAAATCCCACCTTCTGAACAATTACATTAAATGTAAATGGATTTTTTTTTTTTTAAGTAGCAGTCTAGCCACCCATGAACTGTGGTGTTGGAGAAGACTCTTGAGAGTCCCTTGGACTGCAAGGAGAGCAAACCAGTCATTCCTAAAGGAAATCAACCCTGAATATTCATTGGAAGGACAGATGCTAAAACTGAAACTCTGATACTTTGGCCACCTGATGTGAAGAACTGACTCACTGGAAAAGACCCTGATGCTGGGAAAGATTGAAGGCGGGAGGAGAAGGGTCGGATGGCATCACTGATTCGATGGACATGAGTTTGAACAAGCTCAGGGAATTGGTGATGGACAGGGAAGCCTGGCGTGCTGTACTCCATGGGGTTGCGGAGTCAGACACGACTGAGTGACTGAACTGAACTGAGCCACCACTGGCTGCACAACCGGAAGGTGGAATATTCAGAGTGGGATAATACTGGCCATAAAAAGGAACGGAGCCCTGGTCCAACATGGATGAACCTTGGAAATATTCACTAAGTGAAAGAAGTCAGTCACAGAAGACCACATTATTGCATGATCTTATTTATGTGAAATGTCTAGAAAAGGCAAACCCAGAGGACAGGAAGCAGATTAATGGTTTCCAGAGATTGGGGGCAGGGAGGGCAACCAGTGATTGCTAATGGGCGTGGGGTTTATTGTGGGGCTGATGAAAACGATCTGCTATTAGATAGTGGTGATGGTTGTACAACCTTGTGAATATACTAAAACCACTGAACTGTCCACTTTAAAAGGGTGCACTTTATGATGTGTGAACTACATAATAACCTGAAACATAAAATGAAAATGTTAAAAAGTAGATACAACTTGGTCTGTTTCTCCAAAGAGCTCTTGGTGTCCTGTGGGAGACATTTCCGCCCAGGTGATTATAAGCCTTTCCAGTAACCTGCATGGGACAGGAGCCTTCTGGGATCTGCCAGTAACCTGCACGGGACAGGAGCCCTGATGGTTATATTAATATTATTATTATTTGGCTGTGCCCTGCGGCATGCTGGATCTTAGTTCCATGACCAGGGATCAAATCTGTGCTCCCTGCACTGAGAACACTGAGTCTTAACCACTGGACTACAGTGGGGAAGTCCAGATTTATTACTGATTCCAGCACCCAGCACAGTGCCTGGGTCCTAAAAAGCTCAAGAAATACCTGTTGAATGAAAGATTAAATGTGTTAAGTTCTGTGACAGATCACAGAGGAGAGGCTAAAGGTGCTTGGGAAAACTTAGTGTGCCCTGGAAAACCACAGACTGTGACACAGAGAAGGTGGACGGTACCAGGAGACTGTAAGGATTTTCAAAACCCTCCCCAGTGACTAATCCATGTGACCCCGAATCACCAAGCAAAGTCTGGCAAAACTGCCTCCTTCCGGTCCACCACCTATGCCTACTCCTTGGGACCCCTCCTTTTGGACACCCACGGATTCACTCTGGAAGCCTGCACCAGTCTAGATCAGCTCTGCTCAAAGAAAGAGGTGTATATGCACACACTCCCTCTTCTGATTGTGTGTGCTGAGAAGAAGAGCAGAGGCCAGTGTCAGTGGCAGTGAGGTGAGAAGGACATGGGCCTGGGACAGAGGCAGATCCCAGAAGGCTTCCCAGAGGAGGTGACATTTCAGCATGAGGGGCTGTCAAATAGGAGGAATGAATTGATTCTGCAACACGCTTTCTGGGTTGGTATGTCTCCACTATTCCTTTCACCAATGGTTGTTTCCTGTTGCTCTTTCCAAGGAGGGCTCCACAGATCCTTAGAAACAGCCTTTATTTAATATCCTCACCAAAGCCCCAATAAGACTCCCCCAGGTGACTCAGCTACCCAAAGGTAGGTGTCATAAAAACTGAAAACTGCCTTTTGACTTCTTTGAGCCAGACAGAAGGAAGTGAATATTTTTGAAAATCTGGTTTCAAGGGCCTTAACATACTGGGCGGCTGTGGCTGGCAATGGAGTGTCATTGACATGTGAATGACTTGGCAGAGAGCTCTCCATCACAAGCCTAAGCCAAAAGGCAAAGGAATCTGCAGAACTATGCATTGTAGTCTTGGCAGAATATCAGAGCAGGAAGAGCCCGGGATTTGCCATCAGAGAACGCTGGGTGTGAAAAACAGCTGTGCCCCTCACCAGCTGTGTCCTTGCAGGAAATATTTATACCAATCCTGAGCCTCAGTTTGCTTGTGCGTAATATGGGCTTCCCAGGTGGTGCTAGTGATAAAGTGAAAATCGCTCAGTCATTCCAACTCTTTGTGACCCCAAGGACTACACAGTCCATGGAATTCTTCAGGCCAGAATACTTCCCAACCCAGGGATCTAACCCAGGTCTCCCACATTGCAGGCAGATTCTTTACCAGCTGAGCCACAAGGGAAGCCCAAGAATACTGGAGTGGGTAGCCTATCCCTTCTCCAGCAGATCTTCCCATCCCAGGAATTAAACTGGAGTCTTCTGCATTGCAGGTGGATTTTTTTTTACCAGCTGAGTTACCAGGGAACCCATCTATCAAAGCAAGAGACGTAAGAGATGCAAGTTCAATCTCTGGATCAGGAAGATCCCCTGGAGAAGGGCACAGCAACCCACTCCAGTATTCTTGCCTGGAGAATCCCATGAACAGAGGAGCCTGGTAGACTACAGTCCATAGAGTCACAAAGAGTCAGACATGACTGAAGCGACTTAGCATGTATGCATGCAATATGGGGATATAGTCCCCAGCCACCTAGGGTTGCTCTGAGAGTGAAAGAGGATAGTGTGTGTGCAAAGCATCCTGATTAATAAGGGACCATCAAAAATTGCAGGTATTAGCTTTCACTATTAAAATTGTTATAATGATAGGGACACCTTGTCCATTTAGAGGGTATTATGAAATTCAGTTTCTATCCCCAAATTCTCTCTCTCCCTAAATAGTTTATTCTAAAACCTATTCAAAGAACAAATTGAGCTCTGGAATTTTCTCCCAGGCTAAACTGCCAGTGGAGTTTCTATATCGTTTGCTTCCCTGGTGGCTCAGAGGTTAAAGCGTCCGCCTGCAATGCGGGAGACCTGGGTTCTATCCCTGGGTCGGGGAGATTTCCTTCC
This sequence comes from Oreotragus oreotragus, assembly GCA_006410675.1. Classification (NCBI taxonomy): domain Eukaryota; kingdom Metazoa; phylum Chordata; class Mammalia; order Artiodactyla; family Bovidae; genus Oreotragus; species Oreotragus oreotragus. The sequence goes on along the minus strand of SJYX01023542.1, from coordinate 202,531 downwards.
CCTGGCGAAGGAATGGCAACCCACTCCAGTATTCTTGCCTGGAGAATCCCATGGACGGAGGAGCCTGGTGGGCTACAGTCCACGGGGTCGCAAAGAGTCGGACACGACTGAGTGACTTCACTTTCACTTTCACTTTCGTAAGTATTTGCGATGAAATCACAGAACCACAAACACTGAATTGGCGACAGGGAAACTCCTTTGCCTTTCAGCCTGGTCTGTAAAGCAAAAGAACACAGAGAGGGCCTCAGTGAATATGTTGAGTTTTTGTCCGTAAAATATCTCAAGTTCTAGGGTGAAATCTGATTTCAGTTTTCGAAAATCTGACCATCTCTTACTGTTGTCAGCTTTGCCTTTAGAGTAATCACGCTTGGATGTATAAACTCACATGATTTAAACAGGAGAAAAAGAGAAGAAAAGGAGGGACGAGGGATGAGAAGGGAAAGACAGAGGCTGAAGGGGGAAGGCACAGGCACTGGGACTTTTAAAGACACCCCAGGTGAGAATGCTCACTCAGTTATGATAACCGGAGTGGGTTGCCACTTCCTCCTCCAGGGGATCTTCCCAACCCAAGGATCGAACCCACGTCTCTTGCGTCTCCTGCATTGGCAGATGGGTTCTTTACCACTAGCGCCACCAGGCAAGAATGGATACATGTTTATTTTGGCTGAGTTGTCCATCTACTATCCTAACACTATTGAGAAATGGAGGATTTCCTGCCATGTCAATAAATAAGGATGTCGTAGGCATCAGCGATTCCGGCCTTCCAAAAGTGAATTTCTGAGCCCAGAGGGCAACCAGAAAGAACAATGCCTGCTATCTAGCAGCCTTAGAGCTGCAGCCACTCCCTACAGTGAACACTGAGGAGCTGAGGGGATGTGAACACACTGGATATTGGCCCCAGATAGCTGAGATGCATATGAAAGGCATGATTTCAGTAAGCCCAGACTCTGGCCATCTTCCCATACACAGAAAAGTGCTAAATTCCTTAACTTGAGATATCTGGTTTTCCTTAACAATAATCTTGATTTTCAGACTAGCTGCCCTCCCACACCCTCCACCTCCCCACCTTCCATCACCCTCTCCCCTCCCATTGCAAACTTCTATATAATCTGACTCCTCCCCACCACCTCCTCCTTGGATCAGTTCTCTCAGGGTCACTTGGGATGCTGTCTCCCCGGGCTTGAAGTCCTAAAAATTCCCACTAAATGAAACGTAGCCCTTAGCTTTTAGGTTGTGACTATTTCTTAAGTCGACACTATTCATCGACGATGCGTGCATGCGTACTCAGTCATGTCCAACTCTGTGACCTCATGGACTGTAGCTTGCAGGGCTCCTCTGTCCATGGAGTTCTTGAGGCATGAATACTAGAGTGGGTAGCCATTCCTTTCTCCAGTGGATCTTCCTAACTCAGGTTATCGAACCCAGGTCTCCTGCATTGCAGGCGGATTCTTTATTATCTGAGCCACCAGGGAAGCCTTGTTAATCGGCTATATCCCAATAGAAAGTAAAAAGCTAAAAAAATAAAAACATTTAGGTTTAAAAGGCGAAAAACACCCCAAGTGATAGCAATGTGCGGCTAGAGGCCCATCAGATGGGACCAGTTCCCTTTGGCACTTACCCTGTACCCTCTTGGTAAAAGAGTAAACAGGAAATACTTGCTTCCTCCAGTCTTCACGCAGGCCTGGCTGGGTTTAATGAAATTGCACCAGCCTGACATTTACTGTACTTGATGGATATGGCTGGATGCCACATGCTTATTGTAAAGCATCACCAGGAACGCTGGGAACCACAACAGACCAGGACAAGGCTGGGTATTTGCCTTTAGGTATTAAAGGAGGAGCCCAGAGCCTCAGCCCAGCGAGGGTTGCTGTTTAAACACTGGCCAATTTACCAAGGATTTAAGATATTTGGTGGACATTTTAAGGGGTTGACCTGATCACAGACACCACACCCAAAGAAGTAAGTAAAAAAAAACTTAAAGAATTTTAAAAATTAAAGCCTGGTTGTTTCTCTTCAGCTTTCTGCTTTGCAGTTTTCGAGTTGTTTCCCGAGACGGTTCCCGGTTTCCTCTTCGTGTAACCACTAGATGGTGCACATCACAAAATATTAGCCCTGAAGCGCGGCTGCATTTATCATTTTTGTGGTGACTAGAAGGGAATCAGAGGTAAGGCTGCCAGATTTAGCAGATAAAAATAGAAGACTCCCAGTTAAACTTCAATTTCAGATCAATGAATATTGCATGGGACACACACTAAAATTACTCTTTTCTCTGAAATTCAAATTTAACTGGATTGCCTTTAATTTAGGTAAGTAAGTGTGAGTTGCTCAATTGTCAACTTTTTGTGACCCCACGGGCTGGGATTTTCAGGCAAAAATATTGAAGTGGGTAGCCATTCCTTTCTCCGAACCCAGGTCTCCTGCATTCCAGGTGGATTCTTTATCATCGGAGCCACCAGGGAAGCCCTATTAATCAGCTATATCCCAATGCAAAGTGAAAAGTTAAAAAATAAGAACAATCAGGTTTAAAAGGCGAAAAAACACCCCACACGTAGGATTTTTCAGGCAAGAAGATTGAAGTGGGTTGCCATTCCTTTCTTCAGAGGATCTTCCTGACCCAGGGATTGAACCCAGGCGTCCTTTACTGCACGCTTATTCTTTACTGTCTGGGCCACCAGAAAAGCCCTTCCTGTATTCTACCCAGCAATCTTAATCAGAAGGGACTTTAGGAAATAAGTAGATAATCGCTAGTGCTCTCAGCTATGTCAAATACTAGAACTTTGGCTGGCATACTTCAAGAGATATGAAAGCAACATGAAACAAGTCAGCAATTATTACAGCACAATCTCAACATCTATAGTGTGACACAGTCTTCAGGGTCCAAAGCCCTAATGGTTAACTCCATTCTCTGGTTTGCTCCACATCATTCAATGCATCCAGCTGTTCCTGCACTGTCATACCTCTTATGGGGTCAAGGTAAACTTCTGGAATACTCCAGCAGTTTGGAATACTCTGTGGCTTTCCTTGGCTTGAATGCCACTTTCCCCTATGTCTCCTAGCTCTTAAAGTAAGTTGGATCAACATTGCTTTGAGGCGCACAGTCTCAGTGCTCAATTTGACAGAAAACAGTGTTCATTTGTAAGAAAAGCAAGTTTTCCACATTGAGCAAATATTGGTGACAAACATGAAAGGATTAGTGCTGTGCCTCCTAGCCACAACTGGCCTCCCATGGACAGCCTCAAGTTCAATATTTCATCGAGAAGAAAGCAGGAATTCTACCTGCATTCTGAGCTCTTTTTTTGACATGAACTGGCCAATCTCCCTGCTTGACCACAAGCTTTCTACAGGTGGGAACCATCTTTACAGCATCTTGCATAGAGAAAAGCTGAAGGACCATCTTGAATCCATGTGCACTTGAAGTTCCCTGAATCTGTGTTGTACACAATGCCCTTTTCAGACAGACTGGCTGTCCAGGTTCTGTAATCCAAGCTGTGGTCCACCTCGTCCCCTTGCAGGACAATGGGGTCCCTGAAGAGAAGAAAGAAGGAAGGAAATGGAGAAACTCAGAATGCAAAATGAATGTTAAAGGCTACCCAGCTGCAGCCCACTCTGATACTTGACTATTCTCTGCTGAGCAGGGGAAGGAAGAACTAATGGTCAGAAATCTGTCTCAAATCCACTGTTAGGATCTTGTTTCTTTCCCTACAAGATGACTGCTTGCAGTAGCAGATACGTGGAAGGGCACATAGCCGTCAGAAGCCATTTGTTTCTTTTCCCTAGATCCACATCTTTTTAACAGCTTTACTGAGATACAGACTTTCCGGGTGGCTCAGACGGTAAAGAATCTGCCTGCAGCACAGGAGACCTGAGTTCAATCCCTGGGTCGGGAAGATCCCCCTGGAGAAGGGAATGGCAACCTGCTCCAGTATTCTTGCCTAAAGAACTCCGTGGATAGGGAGCCTGGTGGGCTACGATCCATGGGGTCGCAAAGACTCAGACAAGACTGAGTGACTAACACTTTCCCTTATTCAGATACAGTTCACATATTTAAAGTGTACAATTCAATGGTTTTCGTCTATTCACAGAGTTGTGCGACCATCACCAAAATCAATATTAGAACATTTTCATCACCTCCCAATGTGGGCTACGATCCATGGGGTCGCAAAGACTCAGACAAGACTGAGTGACTAACACTTTCCCTTATTCAGATACAGTTCACATATTTAAAGTGTACAATTCAATGGTTTTCGTCTATTCACAGAGTTGTGCGACCATCACCAAAATCAATATTAGAACATTTTCATCACCTCCCAAAGAAACCCCCCTACCTATTAGCAGGCACATGTCGTTGCTCCCAACGTCCACCCTTTCCCCCAGGCCTAAGCAATCATTAACCTACTTTCTCTCTCTACAAATTAACCTACTCTGAACATTTCACATGAGGGGACTCATATACCATGTAGTCTTTTGTCTGGTTTCTTCCACTTGGCGTGAGGCCCTCAAGCTTCCTCCGTGTTGTAGCACGGGTCAGTACTTCATTCCTTTTTCTGCTTTTATTTATCTGCTCATTCATTCACTGATGGGTATTCTGGCGATTTCTACTTTGGGACTGTTGTGAATAATCTTCAAGTGAATCTTCAGGTACCAATTCCCAATCTTTTTTTTTTTTTTTTTGCTGCCTTAGTTGTGACATGCGGGAGCTTTAATTGCAGCATGTGAACTGAGTTGTAGCATGTGGGATCTAGCTCCCTGAGCAGGGATCGAACCCAGGCCCCCTGCACCGGAAGCCCAGAGTCTTAGCCATTGGATCAGCAGGGAAGTCCTTGTAATCCATTCTTGACTCTGCTTCATATCTTGTGACTGCATTGAGAAGGGTCAGCTCTCTTTCTTGCTTCTAGAAACTCATTCAAAGTAGAAAGGCCCCATAGGGATGTTGCCCCCACCATAAGAACAAAAAGAGAAGAATCATTTAGCTGGAGGAGAGGGGATACCTAGGAGCCAGGGACCTCTTCTTGGTAGATTCCTGACAACTTATGTGAGTTCCTGGGCTCTGAGGAGTTTGAAGACGATGTGAGGTTTCACCACCTGCGGAATGGGTACACGATCCCTCCACTTCCTCTCAGCAGCCTCTCGTTAAGACATCTACATCTTGGGAAATTTGAATCCCAAAGTAACACCATAGATAGACAGCCTCTTAAGAATGGTCAGACAGTGACACGTTTGGGAAATTTCTGCCCTCTGAAATATCCTGAATTCCTCAGGTCAACCCATGGATAAGGGTGAACAAGAACAGAGCCTGCATTTTTCAGATTTTCCTCACAGTCCTCACAAGGCATAACGGTCCTTGAGAGGAAGCTGAGCCCTCCTCCTTGGGAGGGAGGGGAGGAATCAAGATTGGCTGGAGTGAGTCACCCTTCCTCCCCTGCTGAGAGGTGCCCACCCTGGAACTCTGCCCATCTGTCTGGATTCTTTCCGCACAACCTACTGAGCACCTCCTTTTTGCCAGATGCTGCAGATAAAGATATCACATCTATTGGCAAGCGAGGAAACTGAGACTCAGAGTTCCCAAGACAATACAGCAAGTGACACCGTAGAAATCTTTTTACTTTATTTTTAATGGAAGGATAATCAATTTACAGTATTGTGTTGGTTTCTGATATACATCAGCCTGAATCAGCCATAGGCATACATCTGTGCCCTCTCTCTTGAACCTCCCTCCCACCTCCCANTCATCCCACCCTCTCCTTCCTCCTCTCCACCCCTGTCTATATGTCTGTTCTTGATGTCTTGCAGCAGAAATTTTAACCTAAGCAGGCTAACTACAGAGGAGCCATTAGAGAAACTTCCACAATGATTAAAATAATCTCCTACTCTCGAGATTATCATATAGTGAGGAGAAGAGTAAATAACCAAAAAATTCAACAGGCAGATTGGTACTAGAGGTTGAGTAACACAGAGAAATCCTGGGGGTAAAACCAAGGGGACTTGAACCAGTGGTGGGAGGAGGGGAACACAAGATGGTCAAGGAAGTTCCCCCCAAGATACCGAGGTTTGAATAAAAAGGAAGAATCTACCAGGGAAAGGAGGGGAAGAAGGGTTTCCTTGCAGAGAGAGAGGAGCAGGTATGAAGGCTCCAGAGTGGCAGAGAGCGGTAAGAAGTCTGTGGATGACCAATGCCTGGAGCAGAGGGTATGAGCAGCCATCCAGAGTGTGAGTGATGGGCAGGGGTCAGTAACAAGGGACCTTCCTATCACACTGAAAGTTGGATTTTATTCTGAAACTTATGGAGAACGATTGAAGGATGTTTAAACTGATGGATGTTAAAACTCGATCAAGTTTGCTTGAGCAACACTGTGGAACACGGACTGGAAGGGGGGACAGGCGGAAGCTGAAAATACAAACCTCTTCCAAAGCGGCTGGGGCCTGTAGAGTGTTCTCCAGGGAAATCACACTGCCATCACAGTGGCGTGGTTCACGTGGTCTTCCTGGGTCGGCCCCTGTTGTCCTCTTCTTGTCCTTGCCTTGTTGGAGTAGACTGCGGTATAAAGAGCCTAAGAAAACTGGCTTTATAGGTGAAATCTCTGAGTTCTCTTGAGTCTGAAATATTTTCACTGTGCCCTCAGTCATTTTTCCTTCCTTCTCCTTTCTTTTTTATTTGGCTGCATTGGGTCTTAGTTGCAGCACACGGGATCTTTAGCTGCAGCTTGCAAACCTTTGGTTGCAGCATGTGGGATCTAGATCCCTGACCAGGAATGGAACCCAGGACCCTGCATCGGGAGTGAGGAGTCAGCCACTGGACCCTCAAGGAAGTCCCTGCGCCCTCACTCTAGACAGAGAGAACTCCCCTCAGAACCTCAGGTGTTTCTCCATTGTCTCGTGGTGACAGCAGTCTGCTTCTCTTTCCTTGGACCTCACATTTGAAAGAGTGAGCCCCTGCGATTCTCTGCAGCATCACACTCCAGCCCCACTGGCTTTCTCATCATTCCTTGCATATATCAAGTTTTACCTCCTGACTTGTTTCTTCTTCTTGGAATTTTCTTCCCCAACTCTGCTTATGGCTGGCATCCTTTCCTTTATCAGATTTGAGCTCAAATCTGTCAGTTCTGAAGGGTCTTCCCTTACTAACTTAGCTAAACTAGCAAATATGAGCTGTGCAAAAAAAAAAAAAGATTCATCCAATTAATGTTAAATTATTCATTAATTGGTTCATTTTAACTAGGATTCTGTGAGAATTGTTCAGAAAGAAGTTAGTGTTTGGGTTAGGCCAAATTTGCAATCCAATTCATTTTCAATGGGCTATGCGTATGGGAAAAAATGAATCTCAAATTCTTACCTCATATAATACAGAAAAATTTATTCATATGACTTAACAAATCTGAATGTAAAAGAAACACTGATAAACATTTTAGAATAAAGCATAAAGTGCCACTGGTAATTTGACAGATACCATGTTGAATCTATAGATTGCCTTGGGTTAGTTTAGTTCACTCAGTCGTGTCCGACTCCTTGTGACTTCATGGACTGCAGCACACCAGGCTTCCCTGTCCATCACCACCAACTCCTGGAGACTGATCAAACTCATGTCCATCAAGTCGGTGATGCCATCCAACCATCTCGTCCTCTGTTGTCCCCTTCTCCTCCTGCTTTCAATCTTTCCCAGTATCAGGGTCTTTTCCAGTGAGTTGGTTCTTTACATCACGTGGCCAAAGCATCGACATTTCAGCTTCAGCATCAGCCCTCCCAATGAATATTCAGGACTGATCTCCTTTAGGATGGACTGATTTGATCTCCTTGCAGTTCAAGGGACTCTCAAGAGTCTTCTCCAACACCACAGTTCAAAGCGTCAATTCTTCAGCACTCAGCTTTCTTTATGGTCCAACTCTCATGTCCATACATCTGTTATGTCATCTTCAATTTCTTTCATTAGAGTCTTATAGTTTTCAGACCATTAACTTTTTAAGGGCATCATTTTGCCAAAGAAACCTCAAACCTGTCCGACAATGGTCTGTGAGAATGATTTCCAGGCCCCCAAATTCACATCATAGCAGGAGGGCTGCTAAAACAGCACAGAACCCCAAAGGGGCGTCCTTCATGATGCACACACCATATGGTCCATGAAGGACAATTCACAGAAGAGACTCTTCCAAAGTGACAAGCAGGAGCTACAGTGGGCAAAGGGCAAAGGGGAGCCTTTCACAGGCCAGAACTGGGGCAGACACATACTTGCTGCCAGGGCAGGACATCCATGTGATTTCTGCGCAATATGACATGGGTTATGTAAGGACGGTGACCGTTGAGAGTTGTTTCTTGTTCTTTCCTTTTCCAAATGAGACTTTTTACTGTGATTACTCTGTTCTCTCTCCATTACAGTTTATGGAGTGCATAATAGTGGTTAAATATAACCACTTGCCTGGAAAATCCCATGGACAGAGGAGCCTGGTGGGCTGCAGTCCATGGGGTCGCGAAGAGTCGGATAGGACTGAGCAACTTCACTTTCACCTTTCACTTTCACGCATTGGAGAAGGAAATGGCAACCCACTCCAGCGTTCTTGCCTTGAGAATGCCAGGGATGGCGGAGCCTGGTGGGCTGCTGTCTATGGGGTCGCACAGAGTCGGACACGACTGAAGCGACTTAGCAGCAGCAGCAGCAGCAGCCTCACTGGACCACATAGGACCAAAAGGGCTCCATTTGTGAGGTTCTGTTCCAGAGAACCAGACTGGGTGAAACTGTGGCTCACTCCTTTAGGAAAAGAGGTTGCCTGTGTTTATGTAGAGAGTGGGTATTTTTGAAGATATATTTATGGGGATATAGAAGAGTGTTGGGGAAGGCAATGGCACCCCACCCCAGTACTCTTGCCTGGAAAATCCAATGGATGGAGTAGCCTGGTGGGCTGCAGTCCATGGGGTCACTAACAGTTGGACAGACTGAGCGACTTCACTTTCACTTTTCTCTTTCATGCATTGGAGAAGGAAATGGCAACCCACTCCAGTGTTCTTGCCTGGAGAATCCCAGGGATGGGGAAGCCTGGTGGGCTGCCGTCTATGGGGTCACACAGAGTCGGACACGACTGAAGTGACTTAGCAGCAGCAGCAGCAGATGAGTGTGGCTATTGAGTAGTTAAAGGGCGTGGACTGTGCTAGATTGATACTGTTTTTGCAACTCAGCATCCACTCACTTTACTTCTGATAAAATAACTCCTTCAAATGTGGTTTTGTTGGCATCATGATCCTGCCACCCACATCTAGGGATGGGCCTTGATCCTCTTCAGCTGATCAGTGTGTCTTATCCCCTGGCTATGGAAAGAGAAAAGATCAGACGCTGGGAAAGACTGAGGTGAAAGGAGAAGGGAGCGACAGGATGAGATGGTTGGATGGCATCACTGACTCAGTGGACATGACTTTGAGCAAACTCTGGAAGATAGTGAAGGGCAGGGAAGCCTGGCGTGCTGCAGTCCACAGGGTCAAAAAGAGTCAGACACAACTTAGTGACTGAATGACAACAACATGAAGAGAGCCGATGAAATCTGATCTGTGTGCAGAGTTTGGAATGAGAAGAGCCTCTCACTTCTTCTCCACCTCTCTTCAACAGAAGTTAGTGGACAAAGGACCTCCCTTCCTCTGGATGACATCCTGTTAAGACGTGAGGTTTGTGGTCCCTGCAGGGATGGGAAAGAGCTGGCTCTTGGTGACATTCCTTGAAAGTAACCATCACCTGAATCAATCCCATCTCAGCCCTTTTCAGTTGCAGAAGGGATAAGAAATCCTACCAGGGACACTGTCAGGATTTGGTGCGTCTGTGTTTGTGCTTTTAATGTTTATTTATTTGGCTGTGTTGAGTCTTAGTTGCAGCGTGCAAGATTTGCGTTGCATCATGCAGGATCTTTCACTGTGGCTCACAGACTCTCTAGTTGCAGCCTGTGGGCTTAGCTTCTCTGAGGAATGTGGGATCTTAGTTCCCCGACCAGGGATCGAACCTGTGTCCCCTTCCTTGCAAGGAAGATTCCTAACCACTGGACCAGCGGGGAAGTCCAGCTTTTACCTTTTAAAAATAAAGCCTGTTATTTATCAAGAGCTGTGTGGTTTAAAGGCATTTGCATAGACTTACGTCTTGACCTTGTCACCTCCCCTGTAGGGCAGGCAGAACTTACAGTATCATCTTTTTCTTTTCTTTTTTTTTCTTACTAGATGAGGAAACCGGGATGAGATTCCGCTTTGCCCAAAGACACCCAGCCAGAAATTAGAGGAGCTGGAGCTTGGACCTAGGTCTGACCCCACGAAAAAGTCTCCCCTGGAGGGGTTGCTCAGAAACCATCCTAAACACAGCAAGCAAAACAAGTAAGTAAGCTCCCAACCCACCTGATTTCCTTTTCACCAAAAATTCTCCACAGCAGAGTCTGGATGCCAGTTCCGAGCCCCAGCACACTTGCTTCTGCAGGAGGGGAAATGACTCCGTTTGAGATATCTCTGGTGCAGTCAAGCGAGAGGTCATTTTCCCTTGTGGTTTCATTGATTTTATGACAAGGGAGTCTGTGATCTTAGTTGGAAATATTTCTGCTTCAAGGAGAGAGACTCGGGGGGGGATCGGTGGTGTCTGTAGGCCAGTGACTCCCAGGGACCTTCTTAATTTAGGGATTCCTCTTCCTCTGCACCCCCCCACCTTCTCTGTCCATCTTCCTTTATACAGGACAGGGCTGCATGGGTGATGTATTTATGAGACTGGAGCTCCAGAGCCCACGTGGAGGAGTAAATTACAAGTGAGTGCACCTCCAGGATGGGGCAGCCTCCCTTGCCCCGGCGGCACTTCAAAGCTTCCTGAAAATTCCCCCAAGAACAGTCAGTCTCGGCAGGGCCTCCCTGCAACTCTCTAATGGTTCTGTCGGACAGCTGCGCAAGGATTCTCCGCGATCTGCAAGCGTCCACCCATCAGTTTCCATGCCGTTTGGGCATTTAGCCACATCCCTTGGTAGAAGGAGGCTCTGAGACACAGCGAGGCTGAGGCTGTAACCTGCAGATGTCTGTCTGGGATTCCATTTACCCGTCCACAAAGGGCCAGGAGTGTGTCTTGTTTGTCTTTGAACTCTCCTCTCTAGCACAAATTATGGCACTAGCTGGGACTCATGGAGAAGGAAACGGCAACCCACTCTAGTGTTCTTGCCTGGAGAATCCCAGGGACACGGGAGCCTGGCGGGCTGTCCTCTCCGGGGTCACACAGAGTCGGACATGATTGAAGCGACTTAGCAGCAGCAGCTGGGACTCAATACCTTTCTATGGAAAGAGTGGACTATTTTGCTATCCTGGTCTTTGTGCCAAATTTGACGAAAGTCCATTTTGAATTTCCAACTCCTTGAGACTGCAGAAAACAAATAATTCAAGATTCTAACACGTTGGATAGTGTCCAAACTGGCTCCTCAGTAACTTCCAGACATCAAAATAAACACTTTACTGTAGTGAAATTGCTTTCAATTTACAAAGCCCTTTTTCTTATAGCCTGCCATTAATCTCTGCAACAACCCACGAAGCTGGCATAGCAGCGTTCACCCCAGAGATGAGGAAACTGAGACCCAGAGAGGCTGGGTAATTTCTCAGCTGGTAAGTGATAAAGTCAGGACTCAGACCCAGGTCTTTTCATTCTGAGCCCAGTGTTCATTCCACTCCATCATAACAAGGGCTGTATTTCTGTCCCTGCCTTCTGAGGGGCCCTGGAGGAGCTCCTGGAGAAGGAGGAAGATGAAATCAAGATGAGAAGTCTCTGATTTTGCCTGGGGCAATGGAGAAAGAGGATGACGGTTGTCTCCACGCTTTTCCCATTTCCTGAGCACTTAGTACACCAGCCTCCCTGCCACATGCATACCTGCTTCCAGGCGAAGATATATAGGGAGCTGATGCTTTAAGCCCCTGCCTTGTGCAGACCCCTCTAATGGTCCTGGGTAACAAGTGCTATCAATTCATTACACAAGACGCTTTGACGTGCCCTGAGCACCTCTAATAAGAGACACATGATAGAAGTTTTCCACATTTGACAACAACCCTGAAGAAGTCCCTGACATTACAAATAATGAAGTGTAAGGCTGAATCAAAGACTGATTTATCTTTCTCTCCTGACTATGGAAAATATTGCAAAATCTTTGTCATGTTGAGAAGTGGTCAAAAAAATGTGCAGTTAAAATATAGGAAAGATGATATTTTAAAGAGGTAATGATCAGGTAATTGAATTTTTTAATTATCATTTTTTCTAGGTTTTGTGATAGTTGTATTTATNGAATCAAAGACTGATTTATCTTTCTCTCCTGACTATGGAAAATATTGCAAAATCTTTGTCATGTTGAGAAGTGGTCAAAAAAATGTGCAGTTAAAATATAGGAAAGATGATATTTTAAAGAGGTAATGATCAGGTAATTGAATTTTTTAATTATCATTTTTTCTAGGTTTTGTGATAGTTGTATTTATCAACTTTGAAAATGCTATTTTTTTTATCTTCTCTAATTCTAAATAAATGTTCATTTTACACTTAACATCTAATTGTAACTTTGCCTTCTCTTTTCTTAAAGAAGGCCATGTCAATTTATAAGAGCACAGTACCCTGTACAATTTGGATCTGTCCCTCGGTAGGTCATCTCATTTAATTATCATAGTAAGTCAATGAGAGAATTACTATTATCTTCATTTTGTAAATGAAGACACTGAGGTTTAGAGATGATCATTTTGCCCCAAATCCCACAAACTGAAAAGAAGCAAAGCCTTGGATCAACCTCAAATTTGACTTGAAATCTGTGCTTTTCCTTCTATGTAACTACCCAAACTAACTTTTGTGGGAATTCATCCATGGTCCTTTAATGTTTAGAGAAATAGTGATTTTTAACTATGTACACAAATCCTTTGATATTCTTTCCTCCCTATTTTCCCCTCCCCTTGAGTGAAGCTGGACTTGGTGGCTTTCTTCTAGCAAATAAATGTGGAGGAAATGATGGTGCATGCTTGGGTCTTTTAAAAACTCTTTAATTTATTTATTTTTGACTGTTCTGGGTCTTCGTTGTTATGTAGGCCTTCCTCTAGGTTTTGTGAGCAGGGGCTACTCTCTAGTTGCGACGTGCAGGCTTCTCATTTCTGTGGCTTCTCTTGTTGCAGAGCCTGGAGCACCCGAGCTTCAATGGTTGCAGTTCCCGGGCTCTAGAACACAGAATCAGTAACTGTGGGGCCCGCGTTTAGCTGCTCTGCAGCATGTGGGATCTTCCAGGATCAGGGACTGAACCCATGTCTCTTGCATTGGCAGGTGGATTCTTTACCACTGAGCCACCAGGGAAGCCCCTGATTGGGTCTTAAAAGGCACCACAGTGCCTTTTAAGGGACTTCCCTGGTGGCCCGGCGGTTCAGAATCTGCCTTGCAATGCAGGGGGTGCAGGTTTTGATGCCTGGTCAGTGAATTAAGATCCCACAAGCCACGGGGCAACTAAACCTGCCTGCCGCAACTAAGACCCATCAAAGCCAAATAAATATTTTTTACACGGCGGTGGGGGGGCGGGGTGTGGGCGTTCCCTGGCTTCCCTCTTGCTTTCTGTCTCCTGGGTCACTGACTCTGGGGGAAGCTCTCATCTCATGAAGACACCCAGGCAGCCCCTTGAAGAGATGCTATGGTGAGGAACTGAGGCCTCCAGCCAACAGCCGTGTGAGGAGCCGTCCTGAAAGCAGACCCTCCAGCCCCAGTGAAGCCTTCAGATGATGCAGCCCCACCAACATCTCGACTGCAGTTTCACAAGAGACCCTGACTCATGGAAGGAGCCCTGTGGGCTCAGGAGTCCAACCTCGGAGCCAAACGCCCCTGGTCTGGATGGGTCCTCACTCTCCCCCGAGATGTGCAGAAACAAATCTCGCTCTGCAAGCAGTGCACCAATTCCGTCAGGTCTGAGGACGCCAGAGAAACAGCAAGAGACACTTGGTCTGAGGGAAAGAGATGCACACAGAGGCTTGGGGCAGCCACTCCTGGGTGGAACCACCGTGCCTGCTTCCTCTTGCTTGTGGACCAACCCCAGGGCTCTGCACAGGCAGACAGACTGTACGGTGACTTGGAGACGTGGAAACCGCCCTGCGCTGTGGCTGAGGTTCATCGAGGGGTCGAGAGTCTGACCAAAAGCGAGGGACTTGACAGGAAGAAGGCCAAGGTGAGAGTCTGCAGCTTGTCTGGCGGCCCCCATTTGACGTGGTCTTCTGTCTGAATCCAATTTCCTCATCATCGAGGCAGGCAGGCTGTATCCCCCTTTGCAGGGTCTCCAGGGCCAGCCTTACCGATAGTCAGCAGGGTGGAAAGTGCCCCCAGGGGACCAGTTTTGATTTTCCTCCCTGAGGTGAGCTCTTCTGATTTGAAATGAGTAAATTTCCTTGCTCATTAACAACAACAAAAAAAAACAAAAAAACAAAAAACTGCAGACACTTCCTTGGGCTGACAAGTCTACCCGGTTTGTCGTTGGCATTTATGGATTATCTGGGACATTTAGAGAATTTTTTTTGCCTGGAACTGAGAGGGTTTCCCAGGATATGAGGATTTCCGTGTTAAAAATGCATACAATCTGGGAAAACAGGACAGACAGTCACTTATTGGCCTTTAGATAAGTGGGAAGTCAGGTAAATACAGATAGGTTTCTTTTTAATAAAAAATTAATGATAATATTTATCACTCACCTTCAGGGGAACATATCTTAACAAGAAATAAAACCCTTGATACTGAATTTCTTCAGAAAAGTCCAGTGCTCTTACGGGGAAGGACAAAGTTCTGTTTCCTAAACTTGACCTCTTTGCCTTAGAGTTAGTTTCTGTAGCAGCACTTGCAAACAGTAACTCACCTGAAGAACTGGGCTTTTTCTAGAAAGACAAGTAAGGTGAAAGGTAGGTTGTTCTGTGAGTCAACATATCTGCAAGGAAGCAAGCAAATTTAACTTAAATGCTAGCCAGGCTCTCAGAGGGACACCTGATTCTTCACAGGCTTGCATTTATCTTGAATATGATTATCAGGCTACAAAATTCATTGTGCAAGAAAAATAACTGTTTCAAATTAAAACATTTAACTTCATATCCTTAGGAGTATTAGGAGTCTCTGTTGTATCGTGATGGTTGGAACTTGATCTTAGCCAATACCAGAGTCCTCTGGTTGTGTCCAAGGTTGTGTTTAAGCTCAGGGTGGTGTTGGGGTTGAGGGGGTATAAGGTGCAGGGCAAGGATGGAGGCAAGGGTCTCTATTACTCAGAGCAAATCCTCCTGAGCCCATGTGCTGCCCCAGACACTCAGTGCTTCAGAGGCATTCTTTCTCTTTGTCTCAGATCAGTATTGATCTGCACTATTTTTATCTCCATTTTACAGGTGAGACACAGAGAAGGAAAGAGACTTATGCAAGGATGACACAGGGAGTAAAAGGCAGAGCTGAGATATGAAACCCAACAGCCTGATTCTAGAGGCAGCCGTCTAGGGTCCTTCATTTAATGAACGTTGGTGGATTGTTGTTACCTCAGGATGGAGCAATGAGCAAAGCAGTCAGAGCCCCCTGGCCCGGAGGTGCCCCCGTCCTGGCCTCTATACTCCACCGCTTCTCTTCAGCAGCCACAAGACATCCACTCCTCACTTGGTCCTGGGGCAGCATTTTCTCTGGTTCCCACTCTCGAAGGCTCTGTGTCCAGTGACCCTCTTATTCCTTCCATCCTTCTCCTAGGAAAACAGACATTCATTCTGCTCTGTGCACCATGCTGGCCACAGTGGTCAGCTTTTGCAGAGCTAAGGGCCCATCTCCTTCCAACTGCCCTCAAGCACAGGGCACCCTTGCTCTCACCACACCAGGGCCCAGGGAGAGGTCTGATCCCCAGGACCCACCGCACGTCTGGCTCAGGAGGGTGCAGGGACTAGTGCTCGACTTCCCAGAGCATCCACGCTTGCCTCTTTCCTCTTCTCACTCCCCTTCTCAGTGGACAGGAAACTGGCTGTCATTTACCCAGTTTATCCCATGTTCCCTGTGACTTGACAGCTACAGATTTCCCCTTCCCCCCGCTGGACGTGTGTGGCTGATCCCAAGTGGCAGAAGAGTCAAGTAAGGAATAACAACAGTGGCGGCCCTGATGGCTCAGATGGTAAAGAATCTGCCTGCAATGCAGGAAGACCCCCTGGAGAAGGAAATGGCAATCCACGCCAGTTCTCGCCTGGGAAATCCTGTGGACAGAGGAGCCTGGTGCGCTACAGTCCGTGGCGTCGAAAAGAGTCGGAGGCGACTTAGCAACGCTTTCACTTTTAGGGGAAAAAACCAGCTGTTAGCAGTGCAGGATGATGGCCTACCCTCATCTTGACATCTTAGGCCCTGTAAATAGGCACCATTTGGGACTTCCCTGGAGCTCCAGTGGCTAAGACTTCACCTTCCAGTGCTGAGGTTGTGGGTTCCATCCTGGGTCAGGCAGCTAAGAGTCCACATGACTCACAGCCAAAAAACCAGCACATAAAACCAAAGCAATATTGCAACTGATTCAATAAAGGGTTTAAAAATAATCCATATCAAAGAAATCTTTTTTTAAAAAATAAGCTCTATTCATGCATTATTAACACTCACAATACCTATTCAGCATATACCCTTCTTTGTGCCTCAGTTTACTCACTTGCAAAGTAGGAATAAAAATAATACTCACCTCATAGTTTGTTGGGAAGATTAAAATGAGTTAAAAGTTTCAAGAGCTCAAAAAATTTCTGGCAAAGGGTGGATTCTATCAGCTGCTATCATTGTGATAATTTTGTGTCATATCTGTCTTTCCCTTTACATATATGCCAGGGTAAAGGACATTCTAAAAGTTTATTTCTGTATCCTCAGCACATGTCATGGTCTGGCATGTAGTAATTATTCAATACATGTTGAATTTTAATTGAATGAACAAACCCTGTTATATTTCTGTCTCTTAATGTTAAATCATATTTGATGCAGTAAAGTCGGTAACGTCTCCCCGAAATCCATCCTCTCCCATTCCTTAAGGAAGATGACATTCCTTAGAATGTCAGAGCTGGGAGGTCAGTGTGTGAAGTATTAGTCACTCAGTCCTGTCTGATTCTTTGGGCTCCCGTAGCCCACCAGGCTCCTCTGTCCATGGGACTCTCTAGGCAAGAATACTGGAGTGGATTGGCATACCCTCCTCCAGGGGATCTTCCTGACCCAGGGATCGAACCTGGGTCTCCCGCATTTCAGGCAGATTCTTTACTGACTCTGAGCCACCTGTAGCTTAACCTTAACTTACAAAGACAAGTCATGAGCCCCTGGAAGGGGAAGTGAGGCACCTGTGGTTATCTGGTTATAATGCAGTGAAGGAAGAATCGCCAACCAGGGAGACAGGGGCAGGGGCTTCTCACTTTCTTTGCACAGCTCTTCAGTGAGAAAACAAAGCTTATCCCTTCCTTGTACTCATCACTCACTGATGCCACCGCAGGAATACTTCACAAATAGGCTCCGGGGTGGGAAGAGTACAGAACACACAATGCTAAAGAGATCAGCGTTCAGACCCCAGTTCCACCACTCACTGGTTGTGTGCTCTTGGGTAAATGAAGCCCCACTCTCCTTGTTTATAAAATGTGGACAATAAGCCAGAGTCTGCAGAAGTTTTGTGAGGACTAGAGGAAGGAATGTGCGAGTGCTTCTAGCAGAGTAGACATGCTTGTCTCCTCCTCGCCTCCCCTACCACCGCCACCTGCTCTGGTAGCAAAGCAGAGAAGTGGAACAAAGGACCCTTTCCTCCAGGAGAACACAATCCAAGATCATCGAACATCTTTCTGAGAAGGAAGAAGCTTGAGCAGAGATGAGCTGAAGGGCAGAGTCACTGGAGAGGGAACATAAACTGGGAAAGTTTCATGCAAGAGGCAGTCCTGGTTTTAAAGGAGAGAAAGCAGACAGATCACCAGCGTGGACGGAGCACAAAGCTTTTCCAAAGGGCTTTGCAGAGAGACACTCCCTCCCCCGACGAAGTAGCCACCCCCACCCCTCGTCTCTACCCCTCTCTCCCAGCTTGGCTTCTTCTCAGCACTTACACCGCACGCTCACACTTGTCTTTCTACAATTGTATCCCCAAACGAGGGGCTTCCCTGGTGGCTCAGACGGTAAAGAATCTGCCTGCAATGCAGGAGAGCTGGGTTCCATCTCTGGATTGGGAAGATCCCCTGGAGGAGGGCAAGGCAACAAATTCCAGTATTCTTGCCTGGAGAATCCCTTGGACAGGGGAACCTGGTGGGCTGCAGTCCATAGGGTTGCACAGTCAGACACGACTGAGTGACTTAGCACAGCAGAGCACAGCACAGCATCCCCAACGAGAGCATGAGAGGCTCTCTGTTTCACGTTTAGTGCTATAGCTCCCCTTCCTAGAACAATGTCTGGCACAGAACAGTTGTCCAAAGAAAACATTGGTGGAACTAATAAGGAGTAGCAAGGTACAAAGGTAGAGACTGGGTTATCTTGGCAAGGAAGGGATGGTCGGACTGAGCAGAGGGTCTATGTTTAAAATATTGAGGAGTGCAGCAGACGGGGTAAGGTGCAAAGGCTGAGATTTGATTCTTTTCAGCGACAGAGAGAAAGGCTCGGCCGTGAAGCTGGTGGAGTGGCTTCCCTCTCCAGAAGGCCCACATTCCTGACCTTTGGCCAGTCCCTTTCACTCCCATACCAGCCGGTGAGGCTCGAGAGATAACCTCCAGCCACCCAAGACCCTGGGTGCCTTTAGGTCAGCCCTTTACATGGGGATTATCCGTGGTCACAAGTCATTCTCAACTGTGTTTAACTCTGGCGAGTGTTGGTCCAGGAGAGCAAAGTGTTAGAAAAAAAAAAAAAACAGAACCCACAAAAGAACATGGTTGAATCACCAAGCATCTTGTTTGTCTTAGAAGTTGAGGTAACCTCTAGGAGTCTTACACCCATAAAACTGTCCGCAGTATTGAAAACATGCTGTAGAAAAACTCCCTGGTGACCAGGAATGTCCCCTCCAACGTGGAATGGAACTGGAAACGTTCTGAAAAACCTGAATGACCGCGGGTTGCCCAGTGTTGCTGCTGTCCGGTAGGGGGCGCCGTTGGTACAAATTGTGTCGTTAACACATTGACTCCATTATTCTCATGAGCGTCTGGCTGTGTTTACAGCTTTGCCCAGACGCTTGGCCCTGGTTTTTTAACACCGAGTAGGGGACAGGTGTGCCAGGAGAAGAAAGTGGCTTGTTCCAATACTTTGAAGGAAAATACTTTCCTGGTTGGCACCTTAATGACCCTAATTAGTTTTCTTCCTACAAAAACTTTTTCACGGCTTTCTAGTCCTCGTCATGTCAGATTGGCTTTTCTCCTAAAGAGATTATTTCATGTAGCTTATCCCAAGGATCAAGGTTTGGTGTCCCCAGAATCCCCATATTGGAGGAATGTTGAGCTGTCAATCTGGGGGAACCCAAGTCCCATCCACCAGCTTGAAGAAAACCTAGACGACAGGGTCAAGCCCAAGAGATGAATTTATCAGGGCAGCAAGGGTGGTTATTTTGGAAAACCGCTCTTGGGTTCTCCTGTAAACAACGCACAGTCATTTGAAGAAGGGAGCTGCACCCTAGAAATCCCAAAGAGGGGGTTGATGAGAGCTTCCGAATGCCGGTTATCGTGTGGATGCTTCCCTGGTGGCTCAGAGAAGAAAGAATCCGCCTGCAGTGCAGGAGACCAGGTTCCATCCCTGGGTCAGGAAGATTCCCTGGAGAAGATGCCTGCTACCCACTCCAGTATTCTGGCCTGGAGAATTTCATGGACAGAGGAGCCTGGCGGGCTACAGTCCATGGGGTCACAAAGAGTTGGGCAAGACTGAGTGACTAACACGTCACTTTTTTTTTAACCCCCTTAAGCACAGGATGGCAGATTTGCATCTCTGGAAGCTTCGAGCTCACAGAATAAGGGATGAATAAAGGGTGCCCTCCTGAATGCTAATCCTTCACCCCTTTCTAAGCAACAAGCCTCCAAGGCTGGCTCAGCTTCCCCAGATCCTGCTTGGGCCACCTTAGGATGCCCAAGTCAGTATACGGGTCAGGAAAGCGCCAGGACTCCTGGGAACATGCAGATACACTGATATTTTCTGGGTCTTGGACCTTCCCTGTCCCCAACAAACCTGCTTCTGGTTCTTCTAGCAAAGGAGGGCAGTGAATCCCCCCCAAAGTTCCAGGGCTCCTCATGGCTCAAGGACTCTGAGATCAGGCATCCAGTCTGACTCGGTGTCCCACGATGGCCAGGAAGTCCCTTCTGGCCCCTCAACTCCCTCACACACACACACCACAAACACAACTCCAGCAGATGGAGGTACTAGAGAGAGGCTGGGAAACAAAGGTGGCTTTCACCCAGAACCAGCTGAGAGGGGACGACCGTGGCAGGGTCTGCAGCCCCGAAGCAGGGTGCCGTCCTGTGACTCTGAGCTCAAAAATGTGTGAAATTTCTTTTTGCTGGGTATTCTACATCAAGCGGAACCTGTTCTCAGAGAAACATTCCATTTCACAGACCCTAATGGCTTTCCTCTGTGCCGATGCATTAATGAGGCTCCGGCTCGTTCTAATCAGAAGGAAGCCATGCAGATAATTGCCTGAATTTTTAATTCAGGGTTATGATAGGGGAATCAAAGTCACACTGCAGTTGCTGAGGCTGCCTCTGGTTCCAGGCCATTGACTTTTGCAATTTTCTTTGATTCCCCCTCTCCGTCTCTTTCTCCCCCCACCCCCAGCTCTCTGCTTCTCCCTTTCTCTCTGGGACTTGGTGGAGACTACAGTTTCAGGTAGGGGCGGGCTTGGAGTAATGGAGCAGCCTTGGGGTCTCTACATAGTCTTTCTTCTTCCTCCTCCTCTTTTAAACCCTCTCTTTCCCCACCCCACCCCCACACACACCATAAAAGGCTGCAAACAGCCTGCACCTGTCACCCCAGGGCTGGTTCTGGGAGAGTGCCCCGCACTGGCCTTCCCACTCAGGGTCTTCATGCCCATAGGCAGAAACAGGAAATTTGCCCCAGGAGAGGATCTCCCTTGGCAATTGACTTCTCATTTCACCCCAGTTCTTTGGAACAATGGAGAGAAACGGAAAGGCCAAGGGAAAAGAAACCAGGTGACCAGGGCACCTCAGTGACCTGCTCTAGATGATGCAGGGACCTAGAGCAGGTGGGAAGCTGGAGGGATCTAAGCCTAGGTCTTTTCCGAATTAATTCACACCACAGTCCCCGCACACTGGAAATTCTAAAGAGCTTACAGGTCTCTGAGAGCTTGCAGGTGGTAGAAAGAGGTACAGGCAAACTGGTTAGATTATTTGCCACACACCAGCAAGGACCCAGAGGTTGGTACAGAAGGAGGCTCCCTGACATTGGGCAGTCTTCCCACTGTATCCAGGACCTTGGAGTGAAAGAGAATTTGCTAGGGTGAGAGTCAGTCTTTCTGGCTCAACCCCAACCAGGCAAGCTGACTTTTCCAGGAGAGTGACTGTTCCTGCAAGGAATGTGTCTTCTCCCGGCATCCTCCAGGGCTGGCTCTACTACAACAGTATCAGCAGATGTTTGCGCTAGAAGCCAGTAGTCAGCAGAATGACTCCATCCCCTCCAGACGGGGCTGCTGAACGCCTGGTCACCAGTCATATGGTCTCTAACAGCAGAATCGATTTCCACATCTCTGGTTCTATACGGGTTCAGGATTCTTACTTTCAAAAATAAGAGAAAAGATGTTTGCACCATGACTCAGCATTTTCTAGGTACCAAGGCTCCTTTACCATCCTTCCATTTAATCGTAACAAGTGCCTCATGAGGAAGAGATGACCACCTCTATCTTACAGATCAGGAGAATCAGGTTCACCAGAAAGAAACGAGAATTTTGCCACCTCCTGTATCTCCCTTTCCATTGGAACGTTTCTTCGATGGAATCCAGAAGTTCCTTCACAGTTGTGTTCTCAGGGCTTGGTGATACCACTACAAATGCAGTCTTTCCAACTGCTGGCTTCCAGAAATTATAAGGAGCGGTTAGCTTTATCATGCTGGTGGAATTTGCCCTCATCGGGGCTTTTGTCTCCTCAATAAAAAATGTCACCTCATGCTTGAGACCCGGGTTTGACCCCTAGTTTGGAAAGATCCCCTGGAGAAGGGAATGGCGACCCTCTCCAGTAGTCTTGCCTGGAGAATTCCAAGGATGGAGGAGCCTGGCAGGCGATATTCCATGGGAGTTGCAAAGAGTCAGATCCGACTGAGTAGCTAACCCTTTCACTTTCATGCTTGAAGAGCACCCCTCTCCCTAATGTGCCCAAGCAATCTTCAATATGCCCTACTGTCACCTAGACGCTAACTGGGAAAGGGGAGAAGACTCAACTCCTTAGCAACATTCCATCCATTTAGACCAGTGGACCTCATCTTGGCTCTGTAATATATGAAGATAGCACAGAATATCCTAAGAAATATCTGTGAGCCTCTGTTGAACTTTTCATGCAAAATCACTCTCCATTTCTTTTAATTTAAAAAAAAAAGTCATATGCTTTGGAACACTTTTATGCAGAATTCAGTTCAGTTCAGTTGCTCAGTCGTGTCTGACTCTTTGCGCAGCACGCCAGGCCTCCCTGTCCGTCACCAATTCCACGTCCATTGAGTCGGTGATGCCATCCAGCCATCTCATCCTCTGTCATCCCCTTCTCCTCCTGCCCTCCATCTCTCCTAGCATCAGAGTCTTTTCCAGTGAGTCAACTCTTCGCATGAGATGGCCAAAGTACTGGAGTTTCAGCTTCAGCATCATTCCTTCCAGAGAATTCGGGTCTCATCTATTCAGGAATAGTTTGACCCAGGAATCAAAGTGGGGTCTCCTGCTTTGGATTCTTTACCAACTGAGCTATCAGGGAAGCCCATCATCTATTCAACCAGTCAGCAAACAATGAGCACCTACTATGGGCCAGGCTCTGCCAAACGCCGAGGATACTAAGTTAAAAGACTGAGTCCTGCCCTCTAGGAGGTCGCAGTTTATCGGGGTAGATGGATGTGTAAAGACTTACTGTGCAGGGTAAGGGACGCAGCAGAGGCAAGTACGATATATGATGAATACTGACAGGGATTCTGAAATCAAGTTAACGAGATGATAAGTAAACTCCAACAACATGGAGAGGAACAGCAAAAATGCTTATTCCTGAACCCAGAGTATAGACCTATTCAGGGACAAAAGACCCCAGTCTAAACTTGGTTCCTGGGACTTCCCTGGTGGTCCAGTGGATAAGACTCCATGCTCCCAATGCAGGGGGTCAAGATTCACTCCCTGGTCAGGGAATTAAGATCCCACATGCTGCAGCTAAACCCTTGTGCTGAAGCTGTTGAGCCCATGCCTTCTAGAGCCCACGTGCCACAACTAGAGAAGCCCGCCTGCCAACGATTGTAGAAGCCTGTGCACCGCAACGAAGATCCAGTGCAGCCAAAGATATAAAGAATAAAAGAAACTTGAGTCCCTTCTCATCTCAAGAGCCATCTTTCTCTTAGCTCCCTGGAGACCCAGACTGCTCCCCAGGTCCTGTGCATTCCAGCTCCAGCCCTGTGAACTTGGAGTTAATGATTAAACTGGGCATCGGTGCCATGGCTTCCTTGGGGTGAGCTGGACTGCTCAGCTCTGGAAACTGCCAAGTTCCTGGCTCTGCTCCAGCCCAGGATAAGCCAGAGACACAGCCAGCCCCCACACCCAGAGGCAGCTCTTTTTCCAAGTCGGCTGGAATCTCAACGATATGCGGTCATCGAACCTCCTGCTGCACACCTAAGGCACCGTGGTACAGTAGAAAGGGGGTGTTCGAGGAGGTGGGAGTCTTGGGTCCAAATCCTGGTTCTGTTCCTAACCAGATGGGTGAGCTTGGGACAGTCTCCTTACCTGTTCTGAAGTTCAGGTTCCTCATCCATAACGAAAGAAGGTTGGACCAGAGCATTCCTTGTTCTCTCACACTTGCATGACTTTGCACATGCTTTAACCTCTCCCTGGCACACCCTTCCTATCCCTTCTGCCTTCTTACTCATCCTCCAGGATGCAGCTGAAGGGTCACCATCTTCAGCAAGTCTTCCCCAACCTCTCCCTACAGACTGAAAGGAGAGTGCCCCTCCTTTTACTCGATGGCACTCTGCGTTCCCTTTAGCCCATTGTTATCATTGCTTTGTTTGTCCCTTCACCCCGAGTCTGCAACAGAACAGTGCCTAGCGTCTAGTGTATGCGTGTTCAGAAATTTTAAGTTTCATCCAGTTAGAACTGTCATGATTACCGATACTGATGAAATTATTTCTACCATTTTATTTTGTGTGTTCTTTCGATCGCTTCTTTTTATGCATTCTACCAAATTGACTGTATCTTCTTTGGTTTGGTTTGGAAGTTTTCCATTTTATTTCCATTCTTCTTGTAGGAACCCTTAAAATTTTAACATAAATACTTGCTTTAATGACTATAAAGTTAACCAGTATCTCTAACTTCTTATCCCCAAATAGAAAGACTTTAGAACATTTTAACTTTTCTTCCTAAATTCCTATTGTGCCTTAGTATTTTAGCTTTATTTTATTTTTAAACCTCTAAAATTACTTTAAAATTTTTGTAGCTGATGATTATTTAGATATAGCAATGGGCTTACATATATGTTTTATTTTGCTCATATTGCTTCTTGCAAGGCACCTCCTTCTATCTGGGCTCAATTCACTTCTTGAAGCACATCCTTCAGTAGTCCCTCTAGTAAGAGTTTATGATGATAAACTCTGTCTTCGTTTGAAAATATCATTATTTTGCCATCTCTCTTGAATAGTAGTTCAGCTGGGTATAAATTTATACACCAATGATTCTTCTTCCTTTGCACTTTGAAGATTATTTCCACTGTGTTCTGACACATTCGGTGGCTAATAAGAGGTCTCATTTCAGTCTGACATCGCTGTATAGGAAACGTGTTTGTATTCATACTTTTTCACACTTTTAACATTTAACAAACATAGCTTTTAACATTTTTGTGTTTTGCTTTGTTCTATGTTACTTCTGCAGCTTCAGTATGCTGATGTATCTACGTATATAGTTGTTTTTATTTATTTTGCATGTGACTCAATATACTCCTTTAATCCAAAGCCAGGATCCCTTTAAATATTCCCATTTCTAAATTTTCTTTAGGTGTTAAGACTCCTGGTAAATTCCCTGAGTTGGTGAGCAACTCTTCAGTTCCCGTTCATATACAGAGGAACCCTTAGAATTCTCCCCACTTCCTCACCTCCCCTTATCCTCAGTTTCTCTGCTGTGCCTTCGCTTAGTACTGAAACTTAGCCTCCCTCGCCTGCCTCTGGATCTGATAGCCCTGTCAGTCATTATGGTCTCAGTGCCTGTTTACTATGCTAACTTTGAACCCTTCTCTTTCGGTCTTTCTTACAAGCTCGATAGTGTATTTTGGGGGAAATTTTTGTTCTACTCAATCCAGATCTTCTATGAATTTGTAGACAAACAAGCCCACGTCAGTCAATCTCATTAAGCAGACATTTCCAGAAATTTCATTCTGATGAATTATATGCAAGATTCCTCCAGCTCTAAAGTCTATACTTTTTTAAAAAATATTTTTTTATTAAGGGATAATTGCTTTACCATATTGTGCTGGTTTCTGCCATACATCAACACGAATCAGCCACAGGTATACATATGTCCCCTCCCTCTTGAACCTCCCTCCGTCTCCCACCCCATCCCACCCCGCTAGGTTGTCACAGAGCACTGGGTTGAGCTCCCTGCATCACACAGCACATTCCCACAGGTGCTCGTTCACATGTGATAATGTATATCTTTCCATGTTACTCTCTCTTCCCTGGTGGCTCAGAGGTTAAAGCGTCTGCCTCCAATGCAGGAGACCTGGGTTCGATCCCTGGGTCGGGAAGATCCCCTGGAGAAGGAAATGGCAATCCACTCCAGTATTCTTGCCTGGAGAATCCCATGGACGGAGAAGCCTAGTATGATACAGTCCATGGGGTCACAAAGAGTCGGACATGACTGAGCGACTTCACCTTCACCTTCTTCCCCTACTGGGTCTGCAAGTCTGTTCTCTATGTCTGCATGTCCACTATTTCCCTGCAGATAGGTTCATTAGTACCATATGCATGAGTTATTTACATGTACTCAAAGGAAAAGCTTGACATCAGAAATAGAAATCCAAGAACCTTGTCCATCTTTCCTGCTGCTGCTGCTGCTGCTAAATCGCTTCAGTCACGTCCGACTCTGTGCGACCCCATGGATGGCAGCCCACCAGGCTCCGCCATCCCTGGGATTCTCCAGGCAAGAACACTGGAGTGGGTTGCCATTTCCTTCTCCAATGCATGAAAGTAAAAAGTGAAAGTGAAGTCCCTCAGTCATGTCCGACTCTTCATAACCCCATGGACTGCAGCCTACCAGGCTTCTCCATCCATGGGATTTTCCAGGCAAGAGTACTGGAGTGGGGTGCCATTGCTTTCTCTGCCATCTTTCCTAGGTATATGGAAATAACATAGGGTTCAGTGACTCTGGTGGACATGCCTTGGTGCATGAACCAAGGTTCTCTCCTAGTTATATTTGATGACAATAGTCAGAAAATATACTTTTTTGTGTTATTTAAAATGGAAGCAATTCTGTTGACTCAACTGATGGAATATTAGAAGACCCAAAGAATTGTTCTAAAGAGCTTTCTGTGTATTGTGATTTATTCCCAACATTGCTAGCAGTCCAATGTCAAGGCACATTACTAATGAGCTCTTCTTCATGGGTGTTACAAATGTGCAAGGCTTGGGTGAGAGGGGAGTTTGGGGGAGAATAGATACATGTATAGATATGACTGAGTTCCTTTGCTGTCTACCTGAAACTATCACAACACTGTTAATCAGCTACACTCCAATATAAAATACAAGGTTTTAAAAAATGCATATGTATTACGCAGTATATAATATAGCCTTAATTTAGAAAACAGAAAAAGAAATGTACAAGGCTTATAGGAGGAAGACTGGTCCTCAGAAAATTCCCATACAAGCCTGAGCAACTGAAGGAAAAAGTTTCTACAATCTGCCTTTCTAGAATGAAGACATGATAATAATTTGCTGTATTACAGGATTTTTAGTTATACTGCCATGAAACTACACCAGAGAAAGCTCTGTTTGTTTTGCCCATGAAAATCACTGCAGTTTGACTCAGCCCTGAAAGGTAAAGTGTGCTGGTTTTCTGTCTGACTCTTTGAGACCCAATGGACTGTCGCCCACCAGGCTCCTCTGTCCATGGGATTCTCTAGGCAAGAATACTGGAGTGGGTTGCCATTCCTTCTCCAGGGGCTCTTCCCGATCCAGGGATTGAACCCGGGTCTCCTGCACTGCACATGGATTCTTAAACATTTAGCCACCAGGGGTCACAGAGATGAACAGGATGAGGGCGCTCCAAACCCTCAGAGTCTGGATGATACAAAACATGGATAAAAATGGAAACTTTTCTGTGATTTTTTTTTTTCATTTTATTTTCATTTATTCACCTACTTAGAATCTTTGGCATTCCTCCTAAACAGTTCTGCTTCTGGAACTTCCTTGGTGGTCCAGTGGTTAAGACTCTGCACTTCAGCTGCAGGGGGCATGAGTTCGATCCCTGGTCAGGAAACTGAGAGCCCACATGCCACATGGTGGCCAAAACAAACAAACAAAAAAGTGCTGATTCATACCAATATGTCAGTCTATGGGATTACATCTAAAATAATGAACAATATTTTTCAAAATTCCCCTTTCTCCTGAATAGTGGGAGCAGCACTTTTGGACCTCACTTCATGGTAGCTTGTAAAGTAGAAGGTGTCTTAACAAGTCCTACCACATGAAATTCACTTTCCCCTTGAAGCCACAGAAGGGCAGAACTTAGAACAAGCCTGCAGGAGCCTGTTCTTTCTCTGAAGCCCAGAGCCCCTGTTCTGCACATCTCTTGGGGCACCTGTATTATCACTGCTTGCATATTTTTCTCTTCATCACTGGAATCAAACCCCCTTAAAATCAGGGCTCATGCCTGTTCATCTTATAGTTCTGTAAGTGAAAGTCGCTCAGCCGTGTCTGACTCTTTGTGACCCCTTGGACTTAACCTGCCAGGTTCCTCTATGCGTGGAATTCTCCAGGCCAGAATACTGGAGTGGGTAGTCATTCCCTTCTCCAGGGGATCTTCCCAACCCAGGAGTCAAACCCAAGTTTCCCACACTGCAGGCAGATTCTTTACTGTCTGAGCCACCAGGGAAGCCCATAGTTCTGTAAAGTTCTGCTTAAAATTGTTTTTGTCCTATTTGATCTAGTCCAAAGGCAGTTGAGGCCCAAGACTGTTCAACTGCTTACTAAAAATTGCACACCAATGAGGGAATTCTCTGGCAAGCCATGGTTAAGATTCCGTCCTCCCACTGCAGCGGGGAGCTGGTTTGATCCCTGATCTGATCAGGGAACTAGGATCCTGCATGCTGTGTGGCCATAAAAAAATCTTTTTAAATTGAAAAAAAAAATTGCACATCAAGATAGTGGCAAATAGTGTCAGCAACACTAGGACCATCATATACACTCAGCAAACAACTGTTCTCTAATTCAGTGCTTCTCAGACACTAACCGACCACAGATCACACAGGGTGGTTTTTTTAATGCAGAGTCTGATTAAGAAGGTCAGGGATAGGGCACCCCACCCCAGTACTCTTGCCTGGAAAATCCAATGGATGGAGTAGCCTGGTGGGCTGCAGTCCATGGGGTCGCTAACAGTCGGACAGACTGAGCGACTTCACTTTCACTTTTCTCTTTCATGCATTGGAGAAGGACATGGCAACCCACTCCAGTATTCTTGCCTGGAGAATCCCAGGGACGGGGGAGCCTGGTGGGCTGCCGTCTATGGGGTCACACAGAGTCGGACACGACTGAAGTGACTTAGCAGCAGCAGCAGGGATAGGGCCTGAGGTTCCGCATTTTTAACAAGCTCCCAGGGATTCCAGTGCCGCTGGTCCACGGACCACACTCCGACTAGCAAGGACCTGACACAAGACAGACCCTGGGTTGTGGGCACACACCACGTGACACAAGACAGACCCTGTGTTGTGGGCACACACCACGTGGGTTGGCATTGAGAGGCTGGAGAAGAACAAAAACGTGTAAGAGAGAAAGGAAAGACCCAGACTCTCAAAGCTGAGTTCAAAGGCCAGGGGGAAATGCAGACCGGAAACGTGTGCGGTTAGGGTGAAAGTCTGTTCATGGTATCCTAGGTGACAGTAGAAGGAAGAACCAACTATTTCCCTGGGTTAACCACAGGAAACTTCAATGTATTTCCTTGCAGGGCACTCATTTCCCTCTCTAGTGACTAACACTTTTTTTTTTTTTTTTCTGAGTTTTCAAGCAGAAGTGTACCCAAGGCAGCCTCCTTCAGGCATGCGTACTCACAGGCCCAAGGACCCCATCCTCTCCCACACCCCCAGTGCCTCTGCAGTACTGGGGCCATTACTAGACGAATCATCGAATCAGAAGATATTGACCCAGACTGCAGCCTCTCTGGTTCCTCTGAGTCCACCTGTTTTTGAGACACCGTCCCAGACAGAGCGTGAATGCCTAACCTCTTAGTATGGTGCTGGGCGGAGGGGGAAGTTGTGATGAAAAGAGGTGGCATCTGCTTATCGCTTATCATATCGCTGGGGTGCTTCTAGAGTGAGAGCTCCTTAACTCTGCTATGCTGACTCCGTGGGACTTTTTTCTTACAGAATGAAAAACACAAAAACAACAGCAGCAAAAACCTTTGTTTCAGTAATAATCTCATTTACATTTAATTACATCGCCCTGGGCATTTTTCTTTCACTGGCAATGATTGCGGCCTATAAACAGTGTCTAGGGCCCTCAGGTCATAGCCACTTCCTGCAAATGAAATAAAGATGGGGTCCCCTGAGCCAGCCCGGAGCTGCTAGGTACCCGGAGTCTGCCTCGTTCCCCCTGGGGACGGGCATGCCAACTCTGACAGCAAGTTCTCCAAAAGGCTCTTTGAAATAGGCTGGGAAAGGGAACAAAGATGAGGAAGTAAATTCCTCGAAGGGGCCACCCAAGTGTTTCTGCCAAGAAAGATGCAAAAGCCTCAGCTCTCCAATTCTGGATGTCTTATCCTTTCTTTCTTAAAAAAGATCCCCTGGAGAAGAGAATGGAAACCCACGCCGATATTCTTGCCTGGAGAATCCCATGAACAGAGGAGCCTGGAGGGCCACAGTGCATGGGGTCGCAAAGAGTCAAACACGACTGAGTGACTAATACTGCTTTCCTAAAGATTAACAGGGGGAAAGCAGCTAAGCTGAGCAGAGTGCCTCAAAGTCAACAGACCCCAAGTGCATGATCAGAGGCAGAGCACAAGAGTGGTAGCATGGGAGTGGGAATGGAGGTCGCTCTTCTGGGGACACTGGAATGTTGGAGAGAGAGGAACCTGAGAGGTTGTCTGGATCAGTTTACAAATGGGAAACCAAGGCCCAGCCAGGGGAAGAGTTGACTCAAGTCTCTATGCAAATACTCCTAGTATATTTTAAATGTATTTATGAAAATATAGGGATGAGGGGACTTCCCCAGCTGGCTCAGTGCTTAAGAATCTGCCTTCCAAAGCAGCGGACGGGGGTTCAATCCCTGCTGGGGGAGCTAATGTCCTACACGCTGCGAGGCAACAAGAGAAGCCCCGTGCCCCTGCTACGGATCGTAACTAGAGGAAGCCAGCACCCCTCAACGATGAGCTCCTGAACCTCAGTGAAGACCCGGTGTAGCCAGAATAAATCAGTAAATAATGGAATAGAATATGGGCACATGTCCTTTGAATAAAATCCCCTTGGATTATTATCAAGGAGAACTTCAGAACTGATCTGTGAAGGTTCAAGAGCTGTAAAGCAAGCTCAACCATCTTTAATCTTCTCTTTGATACTATCAGGACTCCCTGGATTCACTTGGGAAAAAAAAAAAGTCATCACATTCATGAAAGATATATGTGACCACATGAAGTCGATGGGCAGGAAAACTATAGCCCTCTGGTTTGAGTTGAGAATGGTTTGCACATTTTTGGATGGTTGAAAAGAAAACAAACAAACAAAAAGTAACACTTCATGATGAGAAAATTAGGTAAAATTCAAATTTCAGTGTCTGTAAGTAAAGTCTTGTTGATACACAGCCACGTGAGTTTGTTTACAGATTAACTACGGCCAATTTTATACTACAATGGCCAAGTCCATCAATTGGCTGGACTTTAGCATGTTGCTGCTACTGCTGCTGCTGCTAAGTCGCTTCAGTTGTGTCCGACTCTGTGTGACCCCATAGACGGCAGCCCACCAGGCTCCCCCATCCCTGGCATTCTCCAGGCAAGAATACTGGAGTGGGTTGCCATGTCCTTCTCCAATACATGAAAGAGAAAAGTGAAAGTGAAGTCGCTCAGTCTGTCCGACTGTTAGCGACCCCATGGACTGCAGCCCACCAGGCTACTCCGTCCATGGGATTTTCCAGGCAAGAGTACTGGGATGGGGTGCCGTTGCCTTCAGAAGCCAAAAATATTCACCAGCTTGCAAGCCCTTCATGTCGAGAATAAAGGTTTGGAGTAGGATGTTGGAAGTGATCCCAGGCTTTGCCATCTAAAGCTAGAAACTTCCAAGGTGGGGTAGGGGTGGGACCCATCACTCATGAAGACAATTCTCTCCAAGCTTACAGAGGACCATATATGGAGAGGGCAAGGATTAATCCCCTGTGCGGAGAGAGGCTTGTGTCTTTGTGAGCTGCCTCTCTCACTTCTGGGCCTTCCCTGCATTTGACAAGCTACATTAGCCCTAACTGCCCCTCCATCAGAGCCTCCGGTGGTCCCTCCACATGTTCCCTAAAGACCATAGCCTTTCCCGTGAAGGTATCACCGGTACACCTTCAATCTGAGACCTTGTGTCTGCTATTGGTATAGTCAGAGATTAGAAATAAAAGCATCCAAGTCAGAAATGTGTGCTTTGACCTGGTATCAACAGTGTCAGAGAAATTACACTGGTCATCAAGTGGTTAAGAATCCACCTTCCAGTGCAGAGGATGAGAGTTCAATCCCTAATTGAGGAGCTAAGATTCAGTGAGTCACAGTGAGAAGAACCCTAGCACCGCAACAAAGAGCCTGTGTAGCCAAAAAGGAAAAAAAAAAAATGTGTCAGAAAATAGGGTGAATGAAAAAGCCTCTAGAATTTCCTCCTCTGAGACACTGCCCCTACTCGTTTGGGAAGACTTAGAGACACTTACCTTTGAGCCCCTTTGAACCTTAAACAGCATTCAGCATCATACTGCAATTAACACATTGCCTTGCAAATGATTTTTTGTGTGCATATCTGTCTCCAGAAAGACAAGGACCTGATTTTTTCATCTCTGGACCACCACCACCCTGCCCCCTACCCGTCCCAGGACCTAGGACCACATGTAGCACATAGTGATGTATAAGTTTGCTAGAATTTCTAGAACAAGATACCACTGAGTGTCTTAAGCAACAGAAACATTATTTTCTCACAGTTCTGGAGGCTGGAAATCCAAGGGTCAAGTTGTCAGCAGGTTTGATTTCTCTCAAAGCCTCTCTCCTTGATTTGTAGATAGCCTCCGTCTTCCTATGTCATCACTAGGTCCTTTCTCTGTGTGTTTATCCCGGGTTTCTCTTCATCTTCTTATAGGATAGCTCAAGCTCAGTCATGTCTGACTCTTTGCAGCCACATGGACTGTAGCCTGGTGGGTTCCTCTGTCTATGGGATTCTTCAGGCAAAGAATACTGGAGGGGGTTGCCATTTCCTACTCCAGGGGATAGTCCCGACCCAAGGATCAAACCTGCATCTCTTGCATTGGCAGGTAGATTCTTTACCACTTTGCCACCTGGGAAGCCCTGATCTTCTTATAAGGACCCCAGTGAGATTAGATTGAGCCTCTACTCTTCTGACTTCTTTTAATTTTCATTATCTCTTGAAAATTCCATATCTCCAAATGTAGTCATATTGAGGGTTAGAGTTTCAGCATGTATATTTGCTGCTGCTGCTGCTAAGTCGCTTCAGTCGNACTGTTAGCGACCCCATGGACTGCAGCCCACCAGGCTACTCCGTCCATGGGATTTTCCAGGCAAGAGTACTGGGATGGGGTGCCGTTGCCTTCAGAAGCCAAAAATATTCACCAGCTTGCAAGCCCTTCATGTCGAGAATAAAGGTTTGGAGTAGGATGTTGGAAGTGATCCCAGGCTTTGCCATCTAAAGCTAGAAACTTCCAAGGTGGGGTAGGGGTGGGACCCATCACTCATGAAGACAATTCTCTCCAAGCTTACAGAGGACCATATATGGAGAGGGCAAGGATTAATCCCCTGTGCGGAGAGAGGCTTGTGTCTTTGTGAGCTGCCTCTCTCACTTCTGGGCCTTCCCTGCATTTGACAAGCTACATTAGCCCTAACTGCCCCTCCATCAGAGCCTCCGGTGGTCCCTCCACATGTTCCCTAAAGACCATAGCCTTTCCCGTGAAGGTATCACCGGTACACCTTCAATCTGAGACCTTGTGTCTGCTATTGGTATAGTCAGAGATTAGAAATAAAAGCATCCAAGTCAGAAATGTGTGCTTTGACCTGGTATCAACAGTGTCAGAGAAATTACACTGGTCATCAAGTGGTTAAGAATCCACCTTCCAGTGCAGAGGATGAGAGTTCAATCCCTAATTGAGGAGCTAAGATTCAGTGAGTCACAGTGAGAAGAACCCTAGCACCGCAACAAAGAGCCTGTGTAGCCAAAAAGGAAAAAAAAAAAATGTGTCAGAAAATAGGGTGAATGAAAAAGCCTCTAGAATTTCCTCCTCTGAGACACTGCCCCTACTCGTTTGGGAAGACTTAGAGACACTTACCTTTGAGCCCCTTTGAACCTTAAACAGCATTCAGCATCATACTGCAATTAACACATTGCCTTGCAAATGATTTTTTGTGTGCATATCTGTCTCCAGAAAGACAAGGACCTGATTTTTTCATCTCTGGACCACCACCACCCTGCCCCCTACCCGTCCCAGGACCTAGGACCACATGTAGCACATAGTGATGTATAAGTTTGCTAGAATTTCTAGAACAAGATACCACTGAGTGTCTTAAGCAACAGAAACATTATTTTCTCACAGTTCTGGAGGCTGGAAATCCAAGGGTCAAGTTGTCAGCAGGTTTGATTTCTCTCAAAGCCTCTCTCCTTGATTTGTAGATAGCCTCCGTCTTCCTATGTCATCACTAGGTCCTTTCTCTGTGTGTTTATCCCGGGTTTCTCTTCATCTTCTTATAGGATAGCTCAAGCTCAGTCATGTCTGACTCTTTGCAGCCACATGGACTGTAGCCTGGTGGGTTCCTCTGTCTATGGGATTCTTCAGGCAAAGAATACTGGAGGGGGTTGCCATTTCCTACTCCAGGGGATAGTCCCGACCCAAGGATCAAACCTGCATCTCTTGCATTGGCAGGTAGATTCTTTACCACTTTGCCACCTGGGAAGCCCTGATCTTCTTATAAGGACCCCAGTGAGATTAGATTGAGCCTCTACTCTTCTGACTTCTTTTAATTTTCATTATCTCTTGAAAATTCCATATCTCCAAATGTAGTCATATTGAGGGTTAGAGTTTCAGCATGTATATTTGCTGCTGCTGCTGCTAAGTCGCTTCAGTCGTGTTTGACTCTGTGCGACCCCATAGACGGTAGCCCACCAGGCTCCCCCGTCCCTGGGATTCTCCAGGCAAGAACACTGGAGTGGGTTGCCATTTCC
This sequence comes from Oreotragus oreotragus, assembly GCA_006410675.1. NCBI lineage: Eukaryota > Metazoa > Chordata > Mammalia > Artiodactyla > Bovidae > Oreotragus > Oreotragus oreotragus. Next base: position 167,803 of record SJYX01023542.1, on the reverse strand, counting down.
CTGAGGGGCATGCAATTTAGGCCACATCACTGACGGCCTAATAAGTTTCTTTTGGAAAGTAGGAAGGAAGGATGGATCATACGTGCAAAAATATTTACAAATGGTAGGGCAGGTTACACATGTAGATATTTCACTATCAGGCAGTAGCATAAGCCCTCCCCCTCTTTAACTTCCCCTCTCCTCCTGAAACTCACTCACGAGCCACCAGACGTGGGTTCTGTTGAGTTTCACGCAGCAAACTTGAGAAAGGGACCTGTGCTATTCTGGTCTCCCCAAGGGTATTGACCTCAAAGCAGAAGACTCTCCAGCCCTCTCAGTCATCTTAGGTCCTCAGGGCAGTAAGATACACGTTTTACATCATAATCTGGTGTGTATACTTCACAAAAAATAACATTACTCTACCATCCCCTGGCATTTTCAAACATATTCTTTGGGTCCCTTCCCTTTTTTTCCCCCCAGTTATTAGTCTTCTCTACCAAACTTAACATTGTACAGAAGAGTTCTACAGGCATCATCTCATTTGATTTTACAACAATCCTGAGAGATACATTTTATAAATGAAGAAACTGACAGCTAGAAATATTAGTTAACTATGCTCAAGGTCATTCAGCCAAAATTCTACTGGGGTTTAAACCCGTGTTCTCTGACTCAGATTCAAAATACTCTCAATATATCGTACCAAGTAGTTTTATTTTTATAAAAAGGGGAACATTTTGCCCATTTTCCTCATCCACATATTTATTATGTCATCATTGATTAGTCTTACCTTACTTTCTAGCATTAGAAAAATTTTAAACTTTGGGGTAATCTGATTCCTGATTAGATTAGTCTCAAAATTTCTATAAAGCCTGAGTAAACTTTTTTCTGATTATTAAAAAAATAGAAATAAATTCTATAAACTTTGGTAAACTATAAAAAAGTTGAAAAAAATCAACCAAAATCTGAATACCAGGACTTTCCTGGGGGTACAGTGGTTAGACTCCATACTTCCAATGCAAGGGTGTGGATTTGATCCTTGGTTGGGGAATTAAGGTCCCACGTGCCCCATGGCCAAGAAAATTTAAAAAGAAATAAAAAGTAAAAGAAAAATATGAATACCCAGACCCAGAAAAAAGAGATCATTAAGGCATTTTGGATATTTCCTTCCAGTTTTCTTTTCTATACACAGGCATGTTTTTAGTACTTAATTGACGTCATACCTGATTTTATTGTCTGAACATTATCCCAGAAGTCTTTTTCCATGTTCTTTCAAGCTCTTATGTTTTTAATGGCCCCCAAAATATTTTATGATGTGAATGTGCCACAATTTACTTAACCATCCCCTAGTGCTGGACACTGGTTTGTTTCTAGATATCATTTTTGTAAATCAAACTTAAGAAATAATGACCTAACTACTTTTCAATGCCCAGGTGTTTTTCCTGGGTCAGTTCCAACATTCTCTAAATCTTTTTTGGAAATAAGACCTAGATGGAGACCTTCAATATTAGGTAGTTCAGTATCTTCAATTTAAAGGTGTGGATTCCTGCAGAAGTTCCCATGGGGCTGTAGAATAGTATATGTGAACGATGTATGGGGCAGAGTCAAGAAACCCATGCCCTTGAAGTTGGGAATTTGGATCATTTTAGCAATTAGAAGTGAAAAATAATTGTACTTATTTGTTTGGTTTTGGCTGTGCTGCTTGTCATGTGGAATCTTAGCATCCCCAGCAGGGTTAGAGCCCCCATCTCCTGCACCAGAAGCTCAGAATCTTAACCATTGGACCACCAAGGAAGTCCCAGAAATGAAAAATAATTTCAGGAGACTCTGGCCCAAGGGCTATATTTCCATCAGTCACCTGTAGCATGACCCCTACAGACTTACATGAAGTAAGTCCTCATGGAGGGAAGCATCAGAATTTGTGAAAGGGGAAGTTGCCCCCAAATTACACTGTAAGGTAACTAGAGAACGGGGCCCTGAGCCCAGATCAAGCAGTTCTCAACTCAGCGTTCTCTTCATCCCTATGAATGGATGTAGTGTAAGTCATAGGGCATCAATGAAAATTTCACAGGACTGAATTTTCCATCCCCCAAACAGGCAAATGGTACTTGTGCACTGAGATTTACAGTCTGGCTGGGCAGAAATAAAAACTCAAAAATAAAACTCAAGTAAAAACTCAAAAAAAAAAAAAAAAACAAAAAACCAGCAAAGCAATAGCTTCAGTGGATGGCGATGAGATGGTTAGGTAGCATCACCAACTCAATGGACATGAATCTGCGCAAACTCTGGGAGATAGTGAAGGACAGGGAAGCCTGGTGTGCTGCAGTCCATGGAGTCACAGAGTCAGATCTGACTCAGCAGCTGAACAACCACAGCTGGAGTACATGTTTTAACAAACACTCAGACAGTCAATATCTGCCTTTGGTTGGTCTAAGACGATGCCCTGCCTAACTTCCACAACCTCCATGCTGTCTTGCCATCAGAATTCCACTAACTTCCGCTTCTTGGTTGCTAAAGAACCTGCCTATTGTTGAACTGCATTACTAACATCACTAGTCCCTGCACCTTCTTTTGCTGCTAACTTTGGATCAAATACAGGTGACACTGTCAGCTCTGTGAATTGGTAGCGGCTTTCCAGAAGGCATATTGACACGGCATATCAAAAGCCACAGAGAGGTCTATACCCTTGGGCCAAATAATCAAAAGAAAAAGGAAAAGAAAATTTACAGAAGATGTCCAACTTGGTGTCATTTAAAACTATCTCACAATAAGTTAACCACAGCATATCTCTCTTACTAGCTGTTACTTGTTGAAGCGGTTCTCTTACAGGCCTGGACATCCTTCTAAAGCTCACAACACCTCCGTCACAGATGTGGAAACCAAGGCTCAGAGCACTAAGCGGTCACTGAATGTCTAATAAATGGCGGAATCCAGGCTTGAACCAAAAGCTTTGTTCCACTCATCCCAAGGATTACTTGGGGCCCAGATACCCGAGTGGTGAGTGTCAGGAGTGAAGCGTGATGCCATGACCTCCACAGTGAGCGTGAAGATATTTCAGCCAGGCGAAAGAGGCCTTCCTGAAAGAAGCTTATGGGACCAGAGAAGGACTCCAAATTAAACCCACAGTTTGATTATAATATTCATAAAAATATGTGTAAAAACTGAAAGTAGAGACTTCCCTGGTGATCCAGTGGTTAAGAATCTGCCTTTCAGTGCTTGGGAAGTGGGTTTCTGGTTGATGAACTAAGTAAGATCCCATTGCCATCGGCAATGAAGCCAGTGGGATACCACTACTCTGAGTCCACTTGATCTAGAGCCTTCTGGACACAACTCCTGAGCCTGCTCGATCTAGAGCCCGGGCTCCGCAGCAAGAGAAGCTTACGCAACACGGCTAGAGAAACCCAGCGCAGCCAAAATAAAATAAATAAAAGTGTTTGAAACCTTGAAAGCAGTCACAGAGGAAAATAGTTGGCCTAGCATCTAGGGGAGGAAATGAGTGGATGTTTTATTCTATTTATATGTTCTTAAATGTTTTCATGCCAAGGTCTTAACAGCAAGCCTCAAAAACAAACAAACAAACAAACAAACCCGACTTGGTCCCTGACTGGGGCTTTATAAATGTACGTGGGTGTTTTTCTCTGTCTCCTACCTTTGAGTAACTTCTCCACCCCAGCAGTTCTGTCTCGGTTTCATGATGCTTGCACCTTGCTGAAGCCACAACTTCCCCTCCGGGGATTGCTGAGTGCTCAGGAGGGAATCACGGGGAGGACTTTTTCAGCAGAGGTGAGAGGATATTGGAATATGACATCACTATTCAAATGGCGGAGGAGAGAGAGAGAGCACCAAGTGCCAAGGAGAAAACCAGTGGGCTTTCACGGCTGTTTATGGGAAGTGCTCCACCGGCTGAAAGGTCAGGAGCTGACGTGTCCAACGGCACTGGAGCATCACATGAAAAAACAGAGCCTTATAAAAATTCATAAGCTCACCAAGCACCCACTTGACTCGGGTAAGGGGTATGGTGGCCAGAATGCCGTCAGGCCCCAGAGAAAAAGAAGCCGAGTAGCTAGCTGCATCCTGAGGACCTAGCACAGTGCTAGGTCCTTCTAGGAAAAGAACACTCATAGCATTTCTCTGGTGGTCTAGTGGTTAAGAATCTACCTGCCAAGGCAGGGGACACGGGTTCGATCTCTGGTCTGGGAAGGTCTTACATCTTGTGGGGCAGCAAGCCCGTGCACCTCAACTACTGCACCCATGAGCCGCAGCTACGGAAACCTGCACGCCCTAGCACCCTCTCTTGAGCTCCACCGCAACGAGAAGCGCACGCGCAGCAACTAGAAAAAGCCCGCATGCAGCAACAAAGACTCAGTGCAGACCAAAAATAAATAATAAATAAACAAAGAACTTTGGAGAAGGCAATGGCACCCCACTCCAGTACTCTTGCCTGGCAAATCCCATGGACAGAGGAGCCTGGTGGGCTGCAGTCCATGGGATCGCTAAGAGTCGGACACGACTGAGCGACTTCCCTTTCACTTTTCACTTTCATGCACTGGAGAAGGAAATGGCAACCCACTCCAGTGTTCTTGCCTGGAGAATCTCAGGGACGGGGGAGCCTGGTGGGCTGCCGTCTGTGGGGTCACACAGAGTCGGACACGACTTAGCAGCAAACAAAGAACTTAAAAAAAAAACACTGGTAACTAGTAATACACATTGGGTGCTTACCGTATACATGCATTGCAGAAGCTCCTCTTGTAGTAACTGATTTAATCCTACGATAAGTACCATGAGTTTACCTTCTACTTTACAGAGGAGGAAACTGAGGCTTAAAGAGGTTAAAAAAAAAACTGGCCCAGCTGAGATTCAAGCCCAGGTCTGCCTGATACCAACTGCTGTTCTCCATAGTCCTTCACTACCCACACTGCCCAATGGCCTTGACCTCGTCCCATCGATGGCCCTATGTGGTACCAAGCACTGCTTCCCACATATGGAAGACGTTGCCATTCCCTTAGATCACAGGAAACACTGCCTCAGACCACCCCTCTCCCCTGGGGGATCAGAGCTGAGGGAGGAAGTTCCCTGGGCTTCCTGCCTCTTCAGTAAAAGAAAGAGGCAACGTGTCCCATGATGGAAAGAGTCTGGGCTTTGGAACAAAATGAATCCAGGATTGCATGCTGACATCCGCATTCAGTAACTTGAGTAAGTCACTGAATGTCTGAGAGCCTCAGTGTTCTCATCTGTGAAGTGGGGGCCCATTTGTGAGTGACGAGAAGTGGAGTCCAGTCCAGTGCCTGGCATGAGATGGCGGTCTTTTCTCTTGGTTAGTAATCTGTCCCTTACTGATTCTGAAGGAACCTCTACTGTCCCGGTGCCCCCTCTTCATTGGAACTGCTATGGGAGAATAGGTTAGTACCCTCAAAGAGGCACCAGTCGTCTGGCATGCGTCTCTGGGCTGCTACCTTTGGCCACTTCCTTTCCCTTGACAAGATGCATCTGATCCATCCACCAGTGGAATTTCTCTTTCCTTTGACGGGAGTTCTCTCCCTTTCGGCTCTCCATTCCCCAGTCTCCTAAGACGTTATGTGACCTGGCTTCCCTCTTAGCTTGGGCTTCCCTCAGTGCTCAGTTGTTAGAGAATCTGCCTGCAATGCAGGAGACCCAGGTTCGATTCATGGGTTGGGAAGATCCCCTGGAGAAGGAAACGGCAACCCACTCCAGTATTCTTGCCTGGAGAATCCCATGGACAGAGGAGCCTGTCAGGCTATAATCCACGGGGTTGCAAAGAGTCAGACAGGACTTAGCAACTAAATGCCACCACCACCTAGCTGCTCCGTGCCTTCACTGGCCTTTGCAGACCCTGGAGCCTGCACACCAGGACACGGTCTGCCAGGGCAGTGACCCTGTCTACTTTCCTCACGTTCTATCCCCCACGATCTGAGCACTGTGCCTGGCATACAGCAGATACTCAATAATTGTGTGATGAGTGAGTGAACGAATGAATGATTAACGCATAGTGTGTGTGGCCTGAGTGGAGAGTGAGTCATTCTGCAAACGTTTGCCGAGGACCTATTGTTGGCTGTGGGCGGAGAATCAGAGACAGAAGCTCTGCTAGGCTCCCTGGGAATCAGGGAAGATTATGTGCAGCTTCTCTGTTACGTGTTTTATATACATCCTCTCATTTAATCCTCGAAAGAACGCTATACACGTCAGGGAAACCCCCACTTTACAGGGAAGACTAACTTGCCTGTTACCCACCCAGGTGGGGTGTCTAACCCGGCCTCCCTGGCTCCAGCGCTTGCGTTATCTTCTCACCCGGCACATCACTGAGCACAGGGATGAAGTGCGTGGGCTCCAAAAATCAGGCAATTCAGATTCAGAGCCTGACTTGCCTCTTACCAGCAGTGGAAATTCTGACAACTCATGGGTCTCTTCAAGGCTTAGTTATCTTATCTGTAAAATAAGGATGGGGGTATTTCCTACCTCAAGGATTGTTGTGAGAATGGAATGAGGCAATTTAAGTAAAATACCCTGAGACAAGCACAAAAGTCTTTGGGGACAGCAGCCAGCCCTAACAGGGGCAGTGGTAGTAATTGTAATAGTGGGCTTCCCTCATAGCTCAGCTGGTAAAGAATCAGCCTGCAATGCGGGAGACCCAGGTTTGATCCCAGGGTCGGGAAGATCCCCTGGAGAAGGAAATGGCACCCCACTCCAGTCCTCTTGCCTGGAAAATCCCGTGGACGGAGGAGTCTGGTAGGCTGCAGTCCATGGGGTCGCCAAGAGTCGGACACGACTGAGTGACTTCACTTTCACTTTCCACTTTCATGCATTGCAGAAGGAAATGGCAACCCACTCCAGTGTTCTTGCCTGGAGAATCCCAGGGATGGGGGAGCCTGGTGGGCTGCCGTCTATGGGGTCCACAGGGTCGGACACGACTGAAGCAACTCGGCAGCAGCAGCAGCAGCAATGATAGTGGTAGCAGTCATTGTTTTCAGCCACTGAGTCGAGTCTACCTCTTTGCCACCCCCCAGTACTGCAGCACCCCAGGCTTCCCTGTCCTTCACCATCTCCCAGCGCTTGCTCAAACCCATGTCCATTGAGTCAGTGATGCCATCCAACCATCTCATTCTCTGTCACCCCTTCTTCTCCTGCCTTCAATCTTTTCCAGAATCAGGATCTTTTCTGATGAGTTGGCTCTTCTCATCAGGTGGTCACAGTATTGGAGCTTTAGCTTCAGTATCAGTCCTTCCAACGAATCTTCAGGGCTGATTTTCTTTAGTAATTGTAGTAGGGTGTTTTAATTTCAACGTATCCAGAAGCCAGAGTGGTGATTTGAGGAGGTCGAGTGGGTTTGTCCTCTTAGTGCCTTACCACATTACCCTGGGGACTGCGTGACCACAGGAGCAGGAGAGGGTGCGACTCAAGTCCAGCACTCAGGGCCCGCCCTAGTGGCCCAGTGATTAGGACTCCGAGCTTCCACTGCAGGGGGCAGACAGCTGGTCAGGGAACTAAAGCCCTGCAGGCCACGCGGCAGAGCCAAAAAATAAGAAGAAACAAAGTCATCCAGTGCCTAAATGCCAGAGGTCCTGAGAACAGAACAGCAGAGCTGCAGCTCCCAGGCACAGTCCTAGATGGGAGCAGTTACTCGGCACCCACAGGACCTGAGCCCACCCCCAGGGAAACACACCTGGGTGAGGAAAGGGGTGAGGGGTGTGCCCTAAGGTAACTCAAGGAGAGTTGGCTTTAGAGACAATTTTATTCCTGGCATTTCCGGAAGACCTCATGAGAGCAAGTTTGCACAGAGGGAAACAGGAAGGTCAGGGGCACAGAGGGAGCAGAGCAGCAGGGGTGATGCTCCACCTGATGGTGAGGCTGGGACAATGTCGCTTGTGTGCCCCACTCTCAAATGGGGTGGAAGCAAAGGAGCCCCAGGTTACAGCCAGCTCCCCTTCTTTTCTCACTCATTTGGACCCTTTTGTGTGAGTCTGAGAGCCACTGGTCTGGCCAGTTGATGGGGAGAGAGTTTAAAAGGTCTTAGAGTCATATTTAAAGAAGCCACACACACACAAACACACACACACACAAGCCTAGAGTAGGACAGAAGGCTGAGTGGGTTGTGGGTGTCAACACCAAGAATGCGGCTTTGGAGCAAGATGGACTTGGGTTCAAATTCTAGCTCCTGAGGCTAAGAGACCTCAGACAAGTGGGTAATATTAGCCTGCTAGGGTCGTTAGGCAGAGTAAATGAGACAACATCTGTAAAGTAATTAGCATGTGCTACTAAGTAGCAGGTACTTAGTAGCAGCTTCACTGACTGCTCAGAGAAAGGCAGCTATGATGATGGTGATGACGATGATCTTTATTACTGAGTGATAGTCACTCAGTCGGATCCAACTCTTTGCAACTCCATGCCTGTCAGGCTCTGTTTGTTTTGCCCATGAAAATCATCGCAGTTTGACTCAGCCCTGAAAAGTAAAGTGTGTTAGTTTTCTGTCTGACTCTTTGAGACCCAGTGAGTAGCCCACCAGGTTCCCCTGTCCATGGAATTCTTCAGGCAAGAATACTGGAGTGGATAGCCGTTCCCTTCTCCAGGGGATCTTCCCAACTCAGAGATCAAATCCAGGTCTCCCACAGTGTAGGCAGATTCTTTAACAACTGAGCTACAAGGGAACCCCATCACTATTACATCGGGTTTCCCTGATGGTTCAAGCAGTAAAGCATTTGCCTGCAGTGCAGGAGACACAGGCAACTTGGTTTTGATCCCTGGTTCGGGACTGAAGAGGAAATGGCAACCCATTCCATTATCTTTGCCTGGGAAATCCCATGGACAGAGGAGCCCAGAGGGCTATAATCCTTAGGGTCACAAAGAGTCTGACCTGACTTAGCAAGCACGCAGTGTTACATCAGCACAGCAATGCAGAGACATTGCTGAGACTTCTGTGGTGGTCCAGTGGTTAAGAATCCGCCTGCCAATGCAGGGGACACAGTTTTGACCCCTGGTCTGGGAAGATTCCTCATGCCACGGGGCAAATAAGACCATGTGATGCAACTGTTGAAGCCCACACACCCTAAGGTCCATGTTCTCCAACAAGAGAAGCCACCTCAATGAAAAGCCCACAAACCATTACTAGAGAGTAGCCACATGCTCACTGCAACTAGAGAAAGCCTACGCATAGTAATGAAAACCCAGCTCAGCCAAAAATAACTAATAATTAATTTTTTAAAAATTGCTTTTACATCCACTCCCACAGTCTTCTCAGTTATATGGTCTTATGTGAGAACTGTCTCATATTTTGCTCAATTTGTGTCACAGGTGATGGAACTGAACAAGGTTTCCAGACCCATGAAGATCAGAATAAAACACACACACATATCTCTTGACTATTACACAATTCTGAGTATAATTCTAGATGTCAAGTATTTGAGTGATGGGTAAACTCGCCCATTGGCCAATGGTGAAATGGATAGCTTGCAAGTTTTCCAGCATGGCATCTACTGGGGCAATCCAACAATCACCTGTTTAGCGCCTGCTGTATGCCAAGAAGAGTCTGCTCTGGGGAGCCCGTCCGCAGTGTCCCTCTGTGGGGGAGCGTTACCCAGCTAAGATGGCGACAGTCAGGCTCTCCCAAGATGGCGGTGGTCAGGCTCTCTCACCTCATTTCCTGTAGACAATGACTTAGCACGCTTACAGGATAAATGAGCTCATATAGGATACGGTACAGGTGCACCGTTATACAGCTCTTCGGAGAGTCGCCGCTTCTGTTGGCAGTGCTAAATAAGGCCACTTGGAAAGTCTCTGGCTGCTGCAGCAGCCACCCCAAAATAAAGCATGTTTACAATCCCCGTGGCTCCTTGAATCTTCTTCCAGCTCCCCAGCTCGCGCTTCACCTACCCGGAGTTCGTTGATCAGCAGGACATTCCTTTCCTTGTTGTTAAGTGACGGCCCTGGGAGAGTCCCCTATACTTCTTCCCTCTGCTCTGACCAAACTGACCCCACTCATGGGCAGAAACACTGGAATGGAACAGAAGGGACCGTACAAGAAATTAACTTGGTCCAGTGAATTTAGGCATTTGATTTTCAAGTTCAAGATCATTTCCTCAGAGACTAGACAGAATTGATGGATCAGTTACTCTGACACTGAAGGACAGAAAGAACTGCAAGGCCTGCTTAAATAAACTCAAGAGAACCCGAAGGGGTGAAGGTCCATTTTAAATATCCTTCTTGGCCTCACCGCTCTTTCTGCCTTACTGGTCTCTGTTTCCTCATCTGGAAAATGAGGGTATAAGACTGGCTGGTCACCGAGGTCATTTAAGGAGACCCTGGACATGGCTCCAAGTGGCATCTGACGATGGGCGAATTCTGGCTCTTCTACAGTCGTGAACTGCCCATGTGACCCGGACCCAGAGTCATTATCCCCTCTGCCCTGCCCCACGTGCCAGTGACCACTAAGCTTGCCCTCAACATCTCTAGGAACCATTCCAGCTAGATCTCTGGTGCCACTTCTAAAGTTCTTCCCAGCCCTGCCTTCTCTGCTCCCAGCCATGACTCAACACTAGGGCGGGGTTGGAGGGCTTGAATAATGAGTTTCACTTCTTCCTCTCTTTCTCACTGCTGGGTAATTTCATGAGGACACACTCCTCCAGAGATGGTCAGGGACACTTCGGATAGATGAAGGCAAATACAACTGTTCCTTGACGTCTGTTTCCTCATTCACAAAATTAAGTGCATGCTTCGTTTTTAATCGACAGCGTCACCCCTAAAGAAATTTTGAATGACAATCCTATCATTCAATATCTCAGCCAGAAACTTGGATCAGTGACTGCTTTTTCACAAATTACAAAATGAATAACCTTGCCTCTCCTCCTGTGCTCCTGCCCTCTCTCTTCAATCCAGAAACGCAGGGGCTCTTTCAAGGGGATTTACCCCTTTAGAGAGCAGGGGAAATGATGGGTATTCATATGAGGTTTCTTTCTTGCCTGATTCACTCTCTTTGTGGCTGAACATTTCTCATATGATCAGGCAACATTTGAATAATTATCATTCAACAAGCAGAATGGTTGGCCTTCAGTAGCTGGGTGACTCCTAAAAATGAGAGTGTTGTAGGAGAGGGGAGCCTCCAGGAGTGTAGGACAGTGCCCAAGTCCATGTCCCTTGTTACAATCACAAAATGCAGGTTAGTCCTGAAGTTCCCAGTACCGCCACACATCACCCAAGCCTCTTGGGAGAGCTTCTTGGGTAGGAGCTGGGCTCAGGTGAAGAGGCAGTGATAAATGAACCATACCTGGGAAGAATTGCCATGTGACTGAGATAACAATGATCTGCTCTGCAGATGGTGAAAAGATGAAACCAGGCAGGACTGAAATTCAAGCACCAGGGGAATTTTTCATTCATTCACTCATTCATTCAAAAAACACTTATTGGGGACCACTATGTGTCAGGCATTGTTCTAGATTCTGGGGTTACATGGGTTGCCCAGGGGGCACTAGTAGATTCTACCAGCAGAGAATGAACCCAACCTCGCTGCCTCCACCCCACCGAAAAAAAAAAAGGAATCCCTGCCTTCCTGGGGCTTAGTGTTGAGAAAGTAGACAACAAACCAATTAAGTAGTTCAGCATATGACTTGTCAGATAATGATAAATGCTCTGGAGAAGAAGAAAAAAAGGCAAGGGAATGGGGCTTGAGAATATCAAATAAGGGGTGGGCTACAGTTTTATTAAGGGTGAGCAGGAAAAAGCCTCACAGAGAAGATGACAAATCAATAGAGACTTAAGGGAGAGATCTTTGGGGAAAATTGCCCAGGGCAGGGAAAGAGCAAGTGCAAAGGCCCTGGGGCAGGGATGTGCCTGGCAGTTTCCAGGAACAGCAAGGGGATCCTATGGCTGGAGTCAAGTACCTTCCTTCAGGCTTTTGCTCTGAGTGAGACAGGAAGCCACTGTCTATTTAGAAGCAGAGAACAGCATGATGTCTTTTTAAATTTTTATTAATTTTTTAATTTTGGCTGCACATAAGATTTCCCTAACTGCTGTGCATAGGCTTCTCACGGCGGCAGCTTCCCTTGTTGTGGAGCTCAAGCTCTGCGTGTGCAGGCTTCAGTAATTGCACCGTGTGGGGTCAGCAGTGGTGATGCACAGTTTTAGTTGCCCCAGAGCATATGGAGTCTTCCAGGGATTGAACCCATGTCCCCCACATTGGCACGGGAATTCTTAACCATTGGACCACAGGGGAAGTCCAAACATTACCTTTTGATTGGACGAAAACTCTTTGGGTGCTCTGTAGAGATCAGACTACAGGGGGCAAGAGCAGAAGCAGGGGGACGAGATCAGACAATAGGAAAGATGCCTGGGATGACAGAGGGGGTGTTGATGGGGGTGCCAGGAAGGGACCGGATTCTGGGTTTACTCCGAAGAAAGATCCAACAGGGATTGCTGAAGGTAAGATACAGGTGTCAGGGACAGGGTTGCCTTCTTGTTCAGAGGCACGAACCAGTAGAAAGATGGACATACCATTTATAGAACTGGGGGATTGGAGGAAAAGTAGGTTTGAGGAAGGAAATAGGAAGCCATGTATAAACAGTAGGAAGGGGGAGATACATGTGGCATGCTGGCCCCACCTGGAAGTGGGCAGTTCAAAAAATCCTATAGAGAAGCAAGTCAGTCATCAATGCACAAGCGACATGGCAAGGAGGGGAAGTTCTGGTTTTTTGAGTCAGAACACCTGGTTTGGCGTCCCATAGTTGCTACTCTCTAGTCGAGGGATTTTGGGGCACGACATGTAAGCTCTCTATGCTTTTCTAAAATTATTATTGTTTTATTTTTAATTGGATGATAATTCCTTTACAATGTCATATTGGTTTCTTCCACACAACAGTGTGAATCAGCCATAACTAAGTATACATACATTCCTTCCCTTTTGAACCTCCCATCCCAAAAACCCCTGCCATCCCACCCCTCTAGGTTGTCACAGAGCACCAAGTTGAACTTCTCTATGCTTGAATCTGCTTGTCTTCAAAATCTGAAAACATATATACATGTNAAGAATTGCCATGTGACTGAGATAACAATGATCTGCTCTGCAGATGGTGAAAAGATGAAACCAGGCAGGACTGAAATTCAAGCACCAGGGGAATTTTTCATTCATTCACTCATTCATTCAAAAAACACTTATTGGGGACCACTATGTGTCAGGCATTGTTCTAGATTCTGGGGTTACATGGGTTGCCCAGGGGGCACTAGTAGATTCTACCAGCAGAGAATGAACCCAACCTCGCTGCCTCCACCCCACCGAAAAAAAAAAAGGAATCCCTGCCTTCCTGGGGCTTAGTGTTGAGAAAGTAGACAACAAACCAATTAAGTAGTTCACCATATGACTTGTCAGATAATGATAAATGCTCTGGAGAAGAAGAAAAAAAGGCAAGGGAATGGGGCTTGAGAATATCAAATAAGGGGTGGGCTACAGTTTTATTAAGGGTGAGCAGGAAAAAGCCTCACAGAGAAGATGACAAATCAATAGAGACTTAAGGGAGAGATCTTTGGGGAAAATTGCCCAGGGCAGGGAAAGAGCAAGTGCAAAGGCCCTGGGGCAGGGATGTGCCTGGCAGTTTCCAGGAACAGCAAGGGGATCCTATGGCTGGAGTCAAGTACCTTCCTTCAGGCTTTTGCTCTGAGTGAGACAGGAAGCCACTGTCTATTTAGAAGCAGAGAACAGCATGATCTCTTTTTAAATTTTTATTTATTTTTTAATTTTGGCTGCACATAAGATTTCCCTAACTGCTGTGCATAGGCTTCTCACGGCGGCAGCTTCCCTTGTTGTGGAGCTCAAGCTCTGCGTGTGCAGGCTTCAGTAATTGCACCGTGTGGGGTCAGCAGTGGTGATGCACAGTTTTAGTTGCCCCAGAGCATATGGAGTCTTCCAGGGATTGAACCCATGTCCCCCCATTGGCACGGGAATTCTTAACCATTGGACCACAGGGGAAGTCCAAACATTACCTTGTGATTGGACGAAAACTCTTTGGGTGCTCTGTAGAGATCAGACTACAGGGGGCAAGAGCAAAAGCAGGAGGATGAGATCAGACAATAGGAAAGACGCCTGGGATGACAGAGGGGGTGTTGATGGGGGTGCCAGGAAGGGACCGGATTCTGGGTTTACTCCGAAGGAAGATCCAACAGGGGTTGCTGAAGGTAAGATACAGGTGGCAGGGACAGGGTTGCCTTCTTATTCAGAGGCACAAACCAGTAGAAAGATGGACATACCATTTATAGAACTGGGGGATTGGAGGAAAAGTAGGTTTGAGGAAGGAAATAGGAAGCCATGTATAAACAGTAGGAAGGGGGAGATACATGTGGCATGCTGGCCCCACCTGGAAGTGGGCAGTTCAAAAAATCCTATAGAGAAGCAAGTCAGTCATCAATGCACAAGCGACGTGGCAAGGAGGGGAAGTTCTGGTTTTTTGAGTCAGAACACCTGGTTTGGCGTCCCATAGTTGCTACTCTCTAGTCGAGGGATTTTGGGGCACGACATGTAAGCTCTCTATGCTTTTCTAAAATTATTATTGTTTTATTTTTAATTGGATGATAATTCCTTTACAATGTCATATTGGTTTCTTCCACACAACAGTGTGAATCAGCCATAACTAAGTATACATACATTCCTTCCCTTTTGAACCTCCCATCCCAAAAACCCCTGCCATCCCACCCCTCTAGGTTGTCACAGAGCACCAAGTTGAACTTCTCTATGCTTGAATCTGCTTGTCTTCAAAATCTGAAAACATATATACATGTGTATATATATATATATATATATATATACATACATACATATATATAGACACTTTGTAAAATGCAGAACATTATACTCAAAGCAAGAGGTTCAGGGCTAGGGGACCTGACTCTGGAAACACACAGAGCCAAACGTGAAGCTTCTTAGTATAAATATGAAGTTGGGCTGGTTTCTTTACCTCTTAAAAGTCTTGTTTTCCTTGTGTGTAAAGTGGAGATAACATGGCCTACCTTACAAGACTGTTGTGAAAATTCTTGAGCTAAAAATTTTTAAGTACCTAACAAAGAGCTTGGTACATAGTAGCTGCTTAATAAAGTATAGCCATTGTTACACATAAATGTAACTGTTATTATAGATTGATTTATTCAAACATTGGCCTTCTAAGTGTGTGGTCACCTGTACAAAAATTCAGAGTGGACAGACAATATTATTTCAAGGAAACAGACAGTGTTATTTCAACATGCATTGTAATATATTATAATATATTACAATTGATATTGTAATCTATCAATAAATAATTTATTATGTTCCCATGTATACCCTCTGAGATTGTGAGCTTGTAGGGAACTGCTGGGAGCTGAGAAATAATAAAAGAGTTTAAACATTCAATCAAACTTTCTGAAGACAAAGAACCTATTTTTCTTTGTATCGTCTGCTGCTAGCCTGGTTCAATGACTACACCCAAGAGGTACTTTATAGAGAGATTGTTGTTTAGTCACTAAGTACCGTCTGACTCATTGTGACCCTGTGGACTGTAGCCCGCCAGGCTCCTCCGTCCATGGAATTCTCCAGGCAAGAGTGCTGGAGTGGGTTGCCATTTCCTTCTCCAGGGGATCTTCCCCACCCAGGGATTGAACCCCAGTCTCCTGTACTGCTGGCAGATTCTTTACTGTCTGAGGCAGCAGGGAAGACCTTATAGATAGGTTCGAAGAGAGGGATCTTAGAGCTCATTTTGTTCAGTCATCTCCTTTTAATATTAAGAAAGTCAGAGCCCAGAGAGGGCCAGTGACTTGCCAAAGTGGCCCAGCAAGTAAGCAGCCCAGCAGATGGAGGGCTGGTGCTCAGCTTGCCTGACTGTGAGATCAGTGGCTTTCCACCGTACCGCTCACAGATGAGGAATGATCGAATCCAGCGGTGGCTAAATCAGGAGACTCTCATGACGTGAACCCATGTAGGTCTCTTTAATGGGCTCATTCTGTCTGACAGAGACTCAGAGGGTTTCCTTGTAGGGACAATATGACAGAGCACGGATTCTGGAATGGTCCTCTGAGCCTCCTGGATTTCTCTGGGGCCGGCAGTGTTTGCACTGGCCTAGACATTTTCCACCAAACCTCCCGGCAAATATTTGAAGGCCTTGATACAATGCCACACAAATAACCGTATCTAAAGCTCTCCCGTGTAAACAGCCTGGAGTCCTTAGTCAGTCAGCAGTGATCAGAGAAAAAAAACAAAACCAAAACTTAGCTCCTCGAAATAGTTTTTGAAAGGTGAACCTCAAAGACCACCTAAAAGGCGACACATTTTTGTTGTGGTTAAAGTCACAAATGTTATTTACACTATTCATTGCAAACTGGGAGAGGTGTGTGCTTTCCATGATACAGAAGATATTTCCTGTGATAGCAAAAGTGGTTTTAAAAAGAAACCTTTTTCCCAATATTTTAACCATTAAAAAAATTTTTTTTAACATTTCATTTTGTTTGTATTTTTTTTAACTTTTTATTTTATATTGGAGTATAGCCTACTCACAATGTTGTGGTCATTACAGGTGGACAGCAAAGGGATTCAGCCATATAGATACATGTACCCATTCTCCCCTAAACTTAAGAAGTAACTTTAAAACTTCAAAAAACTGTCTCTCATTGTCTCCCAAGCTTTGCATGTACCGTGTATTAACAACTCCTATCTGATAGGGACAGGGGAAAGACTGTAGAATTAGATTAAATGGAAGAAATTTTTTTCTGCTCTGAATTATGAGATGGTTCCTATAATATTTTCCATCTTTGGCAGAGGGGTAAAAAGTACGATTTCTTCACATATTAGCAAATCCGGCAAGAGCACTAAAGCATCTTTGGACCGGAAGATAGGGAGAACGTCCCATGAAATCTCAGTCTAGTGGTTAAAGTTTAGACCAAAAAAGCCACGGAGGTAACCACAGGTTAGAAGTCCCGGGACCATCACCCAGCCTGACTACCTGTCCGTTACCACCCACCACTCCTGACTTTCGAAGAGTCTTCACACAATCATCTCTTCCTCTGCTCTACCTTCAAACCTTGTAAATTGAGAATTCTACTACTTTACCTCAGGTGATCACAGATGAGTCGGATCAACTACCTAACTCATCAGAAGCAGGGAACAAAATAACCTTAATATATTATTAGTGACAATAGTAGCAACTAACATTTATGAAGGCTCAGTTTGTGACAACACTGTGCATTCTCTAAGCTAATCTGCACCAAAACTATGAATTTACGCTATATTATATCCATTTTTACCCATGTTGAACCTAGGTCCTACCTAGTACCTCATTATAAATTAAATACATGAAACTTCTTTATAAATAATGGGTAGAAGTTCCAGATTATACAAACCTTAAAAGATCATATTTTCTTATTTTTTAATAATTTTGATTGCTTATTCATTTTACTTTTGGCTGTGCTGGGTCTCCATCACTGCACAGGCTTTTCTCTAGTTGTGGTGGGCAGGCTTCTCTTAGTGGTTAAAGTTTAGACCAAAAAAGCCGCGGAGGTAACCACAGGTTAGAAGTCCCGGGACCATCACCCAGCCTGACTACCTGTCCGTTACCACCCACCACTCCTGACTTTCGAAGAGTCTTCACACAATCATCTCTTCCTCTGCTCTACCTTCAAACCTTGTAAATTGAGAATTCTACTACTTTACCTCAGGTGATCACAGATGAGTCGGATCAACTACCTAACTCATCAGAAGCAGGGAACAAAATAACCTTAATATATTATTAGTGACAATAGTAGCAACTAACATTTATGAAGGCTCAGTTTGTGACAACACTGTGCATTCTCTAAGCTAATCTGCACCAAAACTATGAATTTACGCTATATTATATCCATTTTTACCCATGTTGAACCTAGGTCCTACCTAGTACCTCATTATAAATTAAATACATGAAACTTCTTTATAAATAATGGGTAGAAGTTCCAGATTATACAAACCTTAAAAGATCATATTTTCTTATTTTTTAATAATTTTGATTGCTTATTCATTTTACTTTTGGCTGTGCTGGGTCTCCATCACTGCACAGGCTTTTCTCTAGTTGTGGTGGGCAGGCTTCTCTTGTTGTGAAGGTCCGGCTCAAACACGCGGGCGTCAGTGGTTGTGTTCCATGACCTTTGTTACTGCTCTGAGATGTGTGGGATCTTCCCAGACCAGGGATTGAACCCATATCTCAACTGCAGGCAGATTCCTATCCACTGTGCCACCAGGGAAGTCTCATCTGATGTTAATTAGTAACTTGCGTGTTTCTTCTCATCACTAATACTTGTTTGGGAGTAATTCATAAGCTATTACTTGCTTGCTTGCTAAGTTGCTTCAGTCGTGTCCAACTCTGTGCGACCCCATAGATGGCAGCCCACCAGGCTCCCCCGTCCCTGGGATTCTCCAGGCAATAACACTGGAGTGGGTTGCCATTTCCTTCTCCAATGCATGAAAGTGAAAAGTGAAAGGGAAGTCGCTCAGTCGTGTCCGACTGTTAGCGACCCCATGGACTGCAGCCCACCAGGCTCCTCCCTCCATGGGATTTGCCAGGCAAGAGTACTGGAGTGGGGTGCCATTGCCTTCTCCAAAGCTATTACTAGGGTCATACTATAAAAATGTTTGAAACTTTTTTCTCATTTAATCTATTGAAATCTCTCTAAGTAAATAAGGATTTCAAAGTGTCAACAGCAGCTATGATTATTGAAACTTGTACTTTTTCATTTTGCTTTAATTTTTTTACAATGATTATATATTACCAAGAACAAAAAAAAAGAAAAGAAAATTATTTGCATTCTTAAAAATTAAAAAAAAAGAATCTGCTACTGTATGGGCCTGTGGCAAAATATTGACATAAATCCATTATCACAATAAGTTAGTAATAATCATTTACACTTGCTTAAGAGCTGTATGGTTTGCAAAGCACTTTTGCATTCTATGGCAGTTTAATCCTCACAGTAATCCTATATAATACGAAATATGATGCCCTCTTTCTGGGCAAGGAAACTGAGGCTGGCAGCATTACAGTTTGTATGACTCAAGGTTATTCGTTTCCATAAGTGGAACTTGAACTTGGGCACCTTGACTCCAAGTGCTTCACATAATGCACCACCCCAGTATCTTCCTAATATTACCAATCCATGTGCCCTGGGTCCTAGATATTTTCTGGATACTGTTCTGTCACTTCTTAAAGTTTCAAATATGAGTTTTCACTCCAAGGATCTACTGTTTTAAAAAGGATATCTGTATTGTAACAGCTGCTCTCGATAGCTGGAGAGATAAAGATAACTTGTTCTTAGCTAGACCGTCTGCGGAAAGATGAAACACATGTTGTAAATAGGCGTTTACCACCTCCTGGAAGGTCCTCCCCCACCTTCCCTGGTGGCAGACTTCCCTGAGCCCTGATTGCTCTCAGAGTCCAGGTCAAGGGAGAAACTTCCAGAGAACAAGGATTAATAGTGTACCCATTTTCAGATGCGGACTTCCCTGGTGGCTCAGATGGTAAAGCGTCTGTCTACAGTGCAGGAGACCTGGGTTCTATCCCTGGGTTGGGAAGATCCCCTGGAGAAGGAAATGGCAATCCACTCCAGGACTATTGCCTGGAAAATCCCATGGACAGAAGAGCCTAGTAGGCTACAGTCCATGGGGTCGCAAAGAGTCGGACACGACTGAGCAACTTCACTTCACTTCATTTTCAGATGCAGAAACTGAGCTCCAGAGAGGTCAAGTCCTTTAGTCGCTTGCCACAGAATGGAATGGACATTCAGACCCGGCAATCTGTCCCCGCTGCCCGTGGGCTTGAAGTATCCTCTGGACAACATACAACAGAAAAGAGGGAACCAGCGACCTTGGTTTGGCTTTTTTTAAGCACACACACACACACACACACACACACACACACACACACCCAGGTGTGAGCATGCGTGCAGGAAGCAGGTAAACTGAACAGCAAACGCTTAGAGAAAGAGAAACTTGGGGATTGGGAAGCAGGGAGTGAACAGGTAAGAACGGGGCCTCTCTTTTAGCTTTATTCAGTTTTGATTGTTTTCTGTTTTGCAATGTCTGTTAGGTTCTTAAAAATTGTGGTAAAACAAACAAAATGTATCATCTTAATGTTCTTAAATGTACATTTCAGTGGTAGGACGTGCATCACAGTGTCGTGTAACCATCACCACCATCTTTCTCTAGAACGGTTTTCATCTGGCCAGACTGGAACTCTGCACCCATTACACAGTAACTACCCCTTCCCCACTTCCACCACCCCCACCCTGCCTTGAAATCGTCACTGTAGTTTCTCTCTCTAAAATTTGATTGTTCCCCGTGTCTCCTCTGAGTGGGATCACACAGTATTTGTGCTCTTCGGACTGACTTCTTTCACTTAGCATAATGTCCTCAAGGTTCATTTGGGTGGTAGCATTTGCCAGAATCCCCTTCCTGTTTGAAAGCTGGAAAATATTCCACTATGTGTGGACACCGCATTTTGCTTATCCATCCATCTGCTCTGGCCGCTTGGGTTACTTCCACACTTTAGCACGTTTTTGGTTTGTTTTTTTTTTTGTCATCCTGCATGGTTTGTGGGATCTTATTTTCCTGATCAGCCAGTGAACCTGGGCCCTCAGCAGTGAAAGCGCTGAGTCCTAACCACTGGACTGCTGGGGAACTGCCCACACTGCAGCTATTGCGAACAGTGCTGCTGTGAACTTTTGTGTGCGAATATCCCCACTTTCAGTTCTTTGGGGTATATCCCCCACAAGTGGAATTGCCCGATCATAGGGTGAAGTTTATTAGTTTTGTAACTTAGAAAACAAAAGTTTTTTTTTTTTTTTTTTAAGTGAATACTCACATAGGTTAGAAAAATGTTTACTAACGAGCCGTGGGAGACCACGGTGAAAATGAAGAGCTTCGGGACCAGGGAGCGGGGCTGTTTGGACGCCAGGAGCAGCTGGTCGGGCCGTGCCGTTCCTGAGGGCAGGGCTGGTTTGGCAGCCCAGTACTGCGCCGCAACCAGGACCCAGCACCACACCTGTCTTCTTGTAGGTGCTTAGTACAGACCATTGTCCTCATGGGATGACTTCACCAGAGTATCTTGGCAAGTGGTAGATCTCAGCAGGAGACGAAAAGACAGCTTGGAAAAAGGTGACCGTGGAGGATGGGGCATTGCCACCGGCTTCCGCACTATGTGGCCAGGCACTTCACTTTCTGAGACACCGTCCACCTTGACTCATCACAGGACCGTCGTGAAAATACACCGTTCACTTATTCCTTCACCCAACAAGTATCACATGCCTCCCAGTGGCAGGGCTAGATCAAATTTGAAACAGAGACATTTCTTTCAATAGATAATGCTTCAGGTTTCTTCTGGTGTAATTTTATAAAGTAATTTTGTACTCTTTTTTTTCTTTTTTTCGTATTATTTGATTCCAAAGAATATTCTTTTATTCCACATTGAAGTGCTCTCGTCTCATTCCTCTTTTTTTTTCTAAGTTTTTATTGTGGTAGAATATACATAACTGAAGAATATACATAACTTTGTTAATATACATAACTTAAAATATACGTACATTTACAGTATTAATCATTTTTAAAAGACTTTTTAAATGTAGAGCATTTTTAAAGCTTTTATTGAATATGTTACAGGATTGCTTCCGTTTTACATTTTGGTTTTTTGGCTGCAAGGCATGTGGGATCTTAGCCCCCCAACCTGGGATTGAACCCCCACCCCCTGCTTTCGAAAATGAAGTCTTAACCACCGGACCACCAGGGAAGTCCCCTAGTCATTTTAGTTATGACAAAATATGTGCTAGATTCCCTGTGTTGTACTGTGTATCCTTGTAGTTTAATTTCTGCTTGATAGTTTCTGCCTCTTAATTCCCTGCCCCTTTGCTGCTCCTTTGCTCTCCCATCTCTCCACTTGTAACCACTAGTTTGTTCTCTGAATCAGTGAATCTAATTCTTTTTTGTTACATTCACTAGTTTGTTTTTATAAATTTCAAATCTATTCCTCTGTTTTTAAAAGCAAGTCTCTTATTTAAAAAAAAAAAAAAATGTGATTCTCTAAGAGCTGCGGACATGCCTCTGGCTCTATAACCCAGAAGGTCACCTCTCATGTCTTACAGGAGAGAACACGTGGGTCAGGAACCTCTGGGAAACCACAGGTCCCTCTGCTCTCTGAAGAGCCCGCTGGCTTTTCTAATCCGTAATGGTCACCTCCAGCTGCACGGAGGAGTTAATGAGGTGTGTGGGACAGTGATGGGAAATGGTCAGCCTCTATATCACTCCTGACACCACTGCTGAGCGAGGCCCATGGAGGGGAACTAGCCATCGGGTGAGAGAGATGGACCAGAAAACAATATCCACTTCATTAGCCGGTGATTCTGAATGTGTGGAAAGAGGCCAAGGTCCAGCCCACAGACTGTGACGGAACATTCTTACCAGGCTAAGGTCTGGGCAAAGGCCGGGCGGGGAGAACGCACGCTGCCTCCGTCCAGCGGGATCTTGGGGACATTCCCCCTCACTCTCTGCCTCCCTCTCTCTGTCTCTCTCCCTCCCTGTTTATTTTTTATCTGCTATTTAATGCCTGATTCTCTGGGGGGATAGGGAAGATAACAGGTTACTGTCTGGGAACCCCAGCCTGTGACTCAGTACATGCCTGGGCACACAGCCCACCAGTTGCCAGTTCCCCCCTTGCCCAGCCGCTGGACCAACGCACGATGCCCTCACTGAGGCTGTGGAAGTCAAACCAAGCATCTCTTCCTCCTGGGGCCTCAGCTCTAACCCACGGCAGACAAACACTATCAGCCTGGATCAGAATGTCTGTCCCTGCGGTGACGTGGGGTTCCAGCATGGTCTCCCCACCTCTCTGTGCCCACACTAGGCTCCCTAAGGGTGTCGATGACGGTGGTGGTTGCCGGGTGGGAGTTGGGAAGAAAGAGGACTGGTGGGGCCTGCAGCTGGAGCCCCAGACACCCCCCCGCAGAAAGGATCCTCCCTGGGTCGGGAAGAGCCCCTCAAGTAGGAAATGGCAACCCACTCCAGTATGCTTGTCTGGAAAATTCCACAGACAGAGGAGACTGGCAGGCTACAGTCCGTACAGGCCATGGGCTCACAAGGAGTCGGACATGACTGAGCGTGCCCGCACACACGCACATTGCCTAAGGAGAGAGGTTCAGACCCCCGGGCATGGCATCCAATGTTTGCTCGTATCAGTCCTCCCTAACTTCCCAGCATCATCATTAGCAAGACTCCTCCATGGTCCAGACAACTCAGCCTGCACTCTGCAGCCCCCATCACCTCCTCACCTACTTTCATGCCTGCAAGCCTTTGCTTAATAATTCTTTCTGCCTGAAATGTTCTCTGACTTCTTGTCAAAATTCTACTTACCCTTCAAGCACTCTGAGTCCCCACAGAACTTGGCTGATTCCCCCTAGTATTATTAGCATTTGCTTCTATTTATTTGTTGTGCCAAGTGGCTTGCATATTTATCTTTCCTGCCAAGTTCTACACTGTTTTCCTTTTGACCGACGAGAAGACTGAGGTTCCAAGCGGTAGCTTGCCCAGGGTCACATCTGGGAAGCAGGCGAGACAGGTTGCAAAGTCAGATCAGCCTGATTCCAAGCCCTACCCTGAGTCGCCTATTGTCGCTGCCTCTCAGCAAGTACAGAAAATGTGTGAAGCTAGGCAACACAAGATCTCACTGTAAATCTTGAGCTTTCTGAACACAAATGGAGAAATCTAAAAGTAGAGGAATAGGTTTATCTCACAGGGCCATTATGAAGACTAAAGGAGATGCTTTATGCGAAGCGATCAGCACCGTTCTTATTGTAAAGCCTGCTCCACTCTGTCTAGCAATAGGAGTGAGTATATGGGGCTTCCCTGGTGGTCTAGTGGTTAAGACTCTGCTTCCACTGCAGAGGACATGGGTTAGATCACTGATCAGAAAACTAGGATCCCACATGTCACATGGTATGGCCAAAAACAACACAAAATAATTCAACAAAATATTTTTTTTAAAAAGAGAAGTGAGTGTATATGTGTCTATCTCTCCCATTATAAAACCAACTCTTTCAGAGCAGCATCGGAATCACATTTATCTCAGCACGACTAGACAGCTTCCGGAGTGCCCAGCATCCAGTAGGTGCTCAATAAATGTCCATTGCATTGACTCAGCAGCCCTGTGTGCTCTTCACCCCGAGGCCTGGGAGCAGGGTCTGTGTCTAGTCACCTAGCATTAAAAAAGACCTTGCTCATCCCTTTAGCTGGGGCCCAGTGGGCACTCATGCCTCAGATCATGTCACCGACCTCCTGAGCAGACACCACCCAGCAGAGTAGGGGTGTGTCCACCATGGAAGGAGAAATGACACAGTTCGAGCTTTTCCACCACTTGAGCGTGACCTCAGGACTAGAATGGGGGGCGGGGGGTAACTCTTTTTACCTTATCTCTAAATCTTGTATCTGTTCTGGGCTGTGCCTTGTGCTAATCTCACCATGGTGCAAACACAATATTGTGGAGAGGACTGTAGAGTCCAGCTTCAGAAGACTTGGATCCATAGAGGGTGGTACTGGAATCTTCGGTGGGTCTTTTTTCCTCTCTGAGCGTCGGTTTCCTCGTCTGTGAAGTGTGAATACTAACGCCTGCCTTGCCTTCTTTGCGAGACTGTTTTGAGGATTAAATGAAAGGAGGAAGCTCTTTGCACACCATAAAACACTGTACAAATGTTAGAGTTCTTTATGTGGCTGGAATCGCCTTAGACAGGAAAGACTTTGACCTCTCTCTCTCTAACACATCACAAGATTTCTCTGCCCTGAAACTGTTCAGGGTACTTCTCTATGCCATCTCTCCCATCCCGTTTGGGTTTGGAAGATGCAAATGACCCAGAACGAAGGTACTTAATGGAGCACCAGGGAGTCCTCAGTTCAAGGCCAAGGTTCCACTCCTTAACCATTTGTGGGTCCTTGGGCCAGTATTTACCCTTTTAGAGCCTCTATTTCTTCATCATTAAAGCAGGACTGATGCTGCCTAGCTCACAGGTTTGCAGGAAGAATACAGAGGAGAGTACCACGAGGATCCCTCACTAACAATTCTTTGACTAGTAATCTGAAAACAGATTCCAGGAAATCTTAGTAAAAGGTATTGCCTTTCTTTCTTTTCTGAACACTAGCCTGGCCCATATTGTTGATTCAGTAAACACTTATACAGCCCCTGCTGTGTGCTGGGCCCCCTGCCAACCTCACTTTTCATGGGTGTAGTAGAAGGGCTAGATTATTGCTCTGGAGTGAAGGCTGTCTATGCCAGGTGTAGTATTTATTAGTTTAATATCATACTAGGTCGCTCATTTTTAATTTAATCTTTTACAAGCTCCTGGGAACACCCTATTTCTAAAAATGACCCGGCAAGAAGGAGGTGGGTTGTTGAATCAAATGAGAGAAATCTCCTCTACCCTTAGGAGTTTTCCCGGCAAAGATCATCTGATAGCAGCTTGTTTGGGGAAGTAAAAGCGCAGAGCTGGAAGGGATTTCTAGAAAGGAAGCTGAGGGCTGGGTGGTAGGATCTGACATCCTCCTGGAGCCGTTTGTCACAAGCTTGCAGCTGTCCCCGGAGGACTTCACAGGTAGTAGACACTTGGTTGTGTTTGTCAGTGAACTTACCCTAGAAGTTGTGCTTTAGGAAAAGGGGAGGAAGGGATGCAGGAAGGAGCCCTTGAGCTGCTGTGCTATGACTGAGAAAGCACTTCGTTTGAAACCAAGTCCAAGCCCCCTACCAGGTGTTTTTCTGTGTTATCTAATTTAATCCTCCCAATAACCCTAGGAGATAGAAATTCCACTATTATCACCATTGACATATGGTGCTTATATTTAGACTCAAATTAAGTAACTTTCCCAAAGCCACACCCACAAACAGCTGCTCTGTTCGACTCCAAATCCAGGATCTCCCCGGTGGTCTGTGCTAGTATCTCTTGGGAAAGTCATTTCTCCTCCCTGAATCTGTTTCCTCATCCCAAAGACGAAGAAGTGAAGTGAGATGCCTCTCAGGTCTCTTTCGGATATATAGTTTTATCCAAGGTTCAGCAAAACTGTAGCCCACAGGCTAAATCCAGTCAGCCAATTGTGTTTTGGTTTTGTTTTGCTGTGTCCTGCCTTGTCAGGTGGATTTTTAACCACTGGATCACCAGTGAAGTCCATCCAATTGCTTTTGTAAGTAGCTTTATTGGTACAGAGCCACACAATCCATTTGTGTATTGTCTATGACAGCAGAATTGAGCAGTTGTGATGAGACTATAAGCCTCAAAAGCCTAAAATACTTACTAAAACACTGATGTGCTCAGTCGTGTCTGACCCTTCGTGACCCCACAGATGGTAGTCCACCCAGCTCCTCTGTCCATGGAATTTTCCAAGAAGGAATATGGAGTGGGTTGCTATTTCCTACTCCAGGGGATCTTCCCAACCCAGGGATCGAACCTGAGTTCCTTGCATCTCCTGCACTGGCAGGTGGATTCTTTACCAGTGTGTTACAATCCAGCCCTTTATGGGAAATGTTTGCCCACCCCTGAAACATGCTAGTCTGTAAGTTTCAGTGGTAGTAAACCATACATGACAAATGGGAAAGAATGTATAAGGCCATGCAGCAACAAGGGGGCAGTAAGGAGGTGGCTGCCACTGTTTACGTTTGACACTTTGGAATTATATACTTTTTACGAAGTTATCATTTGGGCTTCCCCAGTGGCTCAGACAGTGAAGAGTCTGCTTGAAATGCAGGAGACCAGGGTTCAATCCCTGGGTCAGGAAGATCACCTGGAGAAGTAATGGCAACCCACTCCAGTATTCTTGCCTGGAAAAATCCCATGGATGGAGGAGCCTGGTGGGCTACAGTCCATGGGGTTGCAAAGAGTCAGACACTATGGAGCAGCTAACATTAACAAAGTTTTAATTTATAGCAACATCCACAAATCCTAAGTGTGTGGCCTGATGATGTATCCACCATCCTGATTAAGATAAAGAACTTTCCCAGCATCCCAGAAAGCTCCCTCATTACCCATCCCTGTGAATACATCCCCCAAAGTAACCTCAAGTTTTTTTTTAAGAGGACCATTGTAAACGTCTTCATTGAATTTGTTACAGTGTTGCTTCTGCTTTATGTTTAGGGTTTTTTTGACCATGAGGCACCTGGGATCTTAGCTCTCCAACCAGGGATCAAACATGCACCCTCTGCGTTGGAAGGCGAGGTTTCAACCACTGGACCACCAGAAAAGTCCCAAGTAGCCTCAAATTTAACCTCTATCACCATGGATTAGTTTTTCCTGCTTTTTAACTATATAAATGGAGTTGCGCATTATATACCCATTTGGGTCTGGGAAAGGTATTTAAACTACAACTTCCTTGCTGACAACTAGGAAAATCAAGTATAAATAAGAACACAAAAATCACTCTTAATGGTATTGTGGAGGAATGATTACTTGCTCATTTATTCAACGAAGTTTTATTGGGCATCTTTTGCGGATCAGACATCTCTCTGGACATTCAAGAGTAAGTCATGAGACAGTCTCCGTTACTGAGCATCTTTTGTGGATCAGACATCTCTCTGGACATGGAAGAGTAAGTCATGAGACAGTCTCCATCTTCTTGGAGCTTACTTTCCATGGTGTCCCATGTCTAGTACTACTCAGAGTTCCAGCCTGAGCTCCTGTATCCTCTGCCCAAAAGTCTGGAAATGGACAAAATCACGGAAAAGAGAGAGAGCTTAACAGGCCACTCAGGCCAAGCCTTTCGGGGAGGTGAAGAGTTATCCAGAAGAGAGTTTTGTACCCAGAGATGGAAACCCAGGCTCTCATGACACAGTCTAGAATGCTCTCCACGCTGCAACGCCGCTCTCTTAACAATAAGGCTTCCAACCAGTTTCAGACTAGGATAGGGCGGTATGCATGCTTAACTCTAGAGATGCTTTCATTTTGAGACTTTCTAGAGACTCTCCCGAATCAATGTGGAGAGGGGAGCATCAAAGAACAGAGAGGACTGGGTTCTCCCAGCTGTAAGCAAATCAGGGGAACCGTGGAAAGTGGAAGAAGTCTGTGTGCACAAGCTCAGGAAAGCAGGGTCACCTGGGCTGTGAAGTTATGGGAGAGACTGAGTCCATGGGAACCACAAGTGCCATTCTCTGAAATTTCCAAGATGGTGTCCAGAAAACTTTCATAGACTAATGAGCCAACTGGATTTTAAGTCATCTTGGATCAGGGACTACATTTCCCATAGAAAAATCTTGGGATGTGAACGAGTGGATTCATTGTTTGAGTAGAAGAACCTAATCTGGTCTCCTTAAATTCAGTAACTCAAAAAAAAAAAAAAAAAAAAAAAAAAGCTGGGAATAAAAGAGCCCCAGAAGATCAGCTGCCTTACTTCTTTGCATGCTTTCATGATGGGCTATCTCTTTCTAAACATGTCAGACACTTGAACCTGCAGTTACTAACTCATTATTTTTTTTACCGTCACAAAAACACAGTACAGTATTAGGACCATTTTCCCCCTAAGGAAACTGAGGCTCAGAAGCTTATGTAATGCACGCTTATCCAAGTTGCACAGCTGGTTAAGCAGATTGCAGAACCCACATTTAGGTCTGTTTGACGCCAACATCTGCTCTCCATTCTCTGCTGTGGATTCACAGCAGAATCCCCCCTTTCAACTTCACACCTCCCAACGCAGTAAAACTGGAACCCTTTCTCTTGCATCCTAAAGCCCTACTCAAAAATCCTGAGCCCCAATCTCAACCCTTCTATTAACTTATTACAGTAGCTCCAAGCCACCTCTTTAAAATGTCCTACATCTCCTTTTCCCAGTTCTTTAAAACGGGGCTACTGTGTCAGTCCGTCATTACTTTATCCTGTGTGAAGCATAAACAAGAGTGTTTCAGTTATGTTCTGGCTTCCTCTATTTGGAGGAAGCCTAACGAAAGTGTTTTTTGAGATAGCTCATCTGGTGAGCATTTGTGACCCACATCCCGAAGGACGCTCTGCTAGGACGCTTACACTTTTTCCTTCTAAATTTCCGTATGAAGAGATAGATAATGGGTCTGCCCACAGAATAGCTGCAGTTACTTGGTGAGCACCCATAGTGCATCAGGTAGTATATACAGATACCTGAGCAAGAGGATTACAGGAAGCTGCTGACTTTGAATAGCCAGATTACCTGGACACGCATAGGAAATTTCCCTGTGCTCTGGGCAACGTTCTGTGTGTTTCCATTGGCTGGTAGTTCTTTAAAACGGGGCTACTGTGTCAGTCCGTCATTACTTTATCCTGTGTGAAGCATAAACAAGAGTATTTCAGTTATGTTCTGGCTTCCTCTGTTTGGAGGAAGCCTAACCAAAGTGTTTTTTGAGATAACTCATCTGGTGAGCATTTGTGACCCACATCCCGAAGGATGCTCTGCTAGGACGCTTACACTTTTTCCTTCTAAATTTCCTTATGAAGAGATAGATAATGGGTCTGCCCACAGAATAGCTGCAGTTACTTGGTGAGCACCCATATTGCATCAGGTAGTATATACAGATACCTGAGCAAGAGGGTTACAGGAAGCTGCTGACTTTGAATAGCCGGATTACCTGGACACGCATAGGAAATTTCCCTGTGCTCTGGGCAACGTTCTGTGTGTTTCCATTGGCTGGGGTAGGGGGGAAGAATGAGTTTGCTGACACCTGAATTTTGAGAGATAAGGAAGCTTGAGAGTCAGACTGGGCACACAGCAGTCAGAACTACAAGTCAAAGTTTAGTTGTTAAAAGGGAAGTGATGGCTGGTTTTTTAATGGGTTTCCCCAGCTAAACACAGAAACTGATCTTCATTACACTTGACTGCTTCTATCATGATAGCAAGTGAGGGACAGAGAAAAAGCAATTGTTCTCCAGGGACATTTACTCTGAACACTTCATTATCCCTGCTGAGGGGAGCTGGGGAGGCAAAAAATGTTCTCCCATTGGGCTGAACTGTGAGGGGCAAGGAGGTGCCATATGTCACAACAAACTCCAAGACAATAAGGTGAAATGAAGAGCCCGCGTTTCTATGAACTTCTTACCCCTTTCTCGGGGAAAGACACTGAGATGCTGTAAAGGTCACCCAGGGCTCCGTGCACACAACCACCCTTTTCTCGTGGGTGGTCCAGGAGTGCAGAGCAAACCCTGTAATTTAAAAAGTCAACCTAGGTCCTTAGCGGGGCTTCCCTGGTGGCTCAGTGGTAAAGAATCCGCCTGCCAATGCAGCAGACGTGGGTTCCATCCCTGAGTCGGGAAAAATCCCCTGGAGAAGGAAATGGCTACCCACTCCAGTATTCTTGCCTGGGGGGCCAGGCGCCTCTGTCCATGGGATCGAAAAAGAGTGGGAGACGATTTAGGGACTAAACCACAACAAGCTCCCTAGCAGCCTGGCTTGGACCAGCCACATCTGGGTTTCAGCCCTGGTACCTGAACCAAGCAGACAGATCTGATAACCCTCCCCGTTCCCACTCCTCCTCCTGCTGAAACTCCCCTCTTCCTCCTAACTGTCTTTAAAAGGTGGGAAAGTGGGGAGACTTTGCTTAGAAGCTCCTTTGCAAGTGCCCTGTTCATTCCGAACGTCCCTAAGCTTCCAGTCCCTCCAACCCCAGCGCTGAATTTGCCTGGTTCTGAGAATCCTGAACCTCCGTAGGAGCTAGATTTTACTACTAGGAACCAACTGCCTGCCTTCTCAGAAAAGTGTGCACACTGATCCTGGAATACAGGGTTTCACAGCGGGGCTCATTCAATGTACACAATGCCGCATCCTCTGGGCTTTAGGTTTCAGTATTTCCTAGGTGATGAGCCTGAGGCTTAGAGAGGGGAAGGAGGCGTCCTCTGTCCCAGGAACTATGGGACTGTGAGCCATGGGTCCTAAAAAGCCCCTGCTGCCCTGGATCTTCTGCAGGTCCTGGGCAGCCTGGAGTCGGGGCGCACCTCCTGCCTCCTTCCTCCCCGCTGAGCGCCTCGGTGAGATGCAGGTGAAACTCCGATAGCGCTGAGAGGTTCCCGGCTTCCTTCCTGGGCCGGGCCGGCGTGAACAACCACTTCTGTCCCTCGCTGGCTTGGTCGGCCCCTTCCCAACTAGGCGTGGGAGTCGCCAGCCACCGCCGCCTTGACCTCGCGTCCACAGAGATCAGTCTCTGGCCCTGGGAACTGCTGTGTCCTGGAGCTGCGAATAAACCAGAAATCAGTGCACCCAGAAGACGTGAGGCTTCAGCTTTCACTGCCAGAAAGGAGGCCCCGCAATCCCAGTTTTGCCCCGAAAGCGATCTTTGATATTCTGGGTTTTAAAGCCCAGGGGCCCCAGGCACCCAGCTGCCCGCGGCTTGGCCGGGCTGGGTGCCGGTGCGGCCCCGCTGCACCCAGTTGGTCGGCGCCTCCTCTTCCCAAGGGTTCTCCCGGCCTCCTTCCCGCTGGCCTACGCTCTGGGGCCGACAGTTCTGCAAATCCAAGCCGCCAGCCCCGGCGCCCGAAGGCCTGGGGTCGGCAGAGCGGTAACCCAGGTAGAACTCGGTGCCCGCCACCC
>SJYX01023542.1:71447-123729 GCA_006410675.1 Oreotragus oreotragus | reverse complement strand
TGGGCAGGAGGAGAAATAGGGGAAGGTCAGAGTTTTGCACAGAGTTTAAGTAAAACCTCTAGAAAGAGGATATTTGTCCCCGACCTCTTCCACCAGCATCCTAACCCTCTGCTTAATCTGTCTAGCGAGGACCCGTGGAGGGCTGCCAAAATGATCAAGGGCTACATGCAACAGCATAATATCCCTCAAAGGGAAGTGGTGGATGTCACCGGCCTGAACCAATCACACCTCTCCCAGCATCTCAACAAAGGCACCCCCATGAAGACCCAGAAGCGTGCCGCCCTGTACACCTGGTACGTCCGAAAGCAGCGGGAGATCCTCCGACGTAAGTGCTTTCAACCTGCCTCTGCCTCAGCCAAGACTGACCTTTGCCCTAACTCTGACCCCTGTGGGATGCCTCAGTTTCCTTCTCATCAACAAGGTCTGCATGGCACTTGGCAGATATAAGGAAGGTGTCAGGTGGATTTGACTGCCCTGCGATGAGTTGGCTTATGTTGTTTTCTTCTCCCGAGATGCCCTATTCCCCAGCCAGTTGATTTGACAAGCCCATCCGTGTGTGTAGTGCACCTTCAATATTTTGGTCCCTGCTTCCAACATCTTTCTCTCTGAAACCAAGTAGGTAACAGCAGAATATTGAACCCGAAGTAAGCCCAGCATCTTCTCGCTGGGTCAGACTTCCCAAGCAAGACATTTAGTAGCAATCAATAATATCAATCACTGCTATTGTTATTTTCCTTCTCTCTTGAAGAGTATAAAAAACAGAAGGCATTCGTACATATAGATATATTAGGAACTTGACTCTGTTGTTTGGGAGGATGGGGGGTGGGGTGTACAGCTGAGTTCTGAAGAAGAACTTAAGAAGCTTACTCACATTTACCAAAATCAGTAGAGCTTTGAGACCCAAGTTGGTGAGGCTGTCAGAGGAAGAATCTGCTTCTGGCTAAGGCAGGACTCAGTAAAAGCATCAGCATCTGCAACTCTGAGTGATGAATTCTTATCCTTCCCATTGTTTTCCCCAAATTTCCTTTCTGTCCTGAGATTTCTTCCATGCAATAACCCTGAGAGATTTTTGTCTGGAAGGCTAGGGAAGTTTGAACTGCATTTGAACACTAGTGTTTTTATTTTAGGAAAATTGTACTTTTACGTTATATTTGGATTATTTCAATCCAGCCCTTTTTCTAGGAAATTTTATGTAAGTTTTCGCTCTTCCCACATACTCTCCTCTGGGCTGTGGGTTTCTCTGTCTTTGTTAAGATGAGTTTCCACCACTTTCTGGGCTGAGTGTTTCCCATCTTACTAGAGGACTACTTCTAAAAATCACTCTTGTTTTCTGTCACATGCTGCCCTGAAGTGATGGTTTCAGTATTTATTGTCTCAATGTCCATGGGCTGGAAAGGCCTTCAAAATGCAAGGAAAAGGTTAGAGGTTCACCTTATATTGCAGTGATTTGCCCTTTTGCTTGTAGCATTAGATAAGTTGGAGCTTCCCTGGTGGTTAGATATGTAGGTTATAAGAAGCACAGTGAGAGCTCTTTGCTACTGAAAGGAAGAAGCCCCTTTTAAACTCTGGGATGATCCACCATCCATGGGTGATTATGTCTTTAAGAATTTGTGTGTCTGACATGAAGCAACTCTCTGTAATTCCTATAAAGCCCAAGAAAAATTTTCAGGAGCTGTAGTCTCTAAAGGCCAGAGAACCCTTGGGATGCGCTTTGACTCCAATCCAAGCCTCAGGCATCATCTGCCATTTGAGTTGCCTCTCTGTGTTCTGTGGGACTTCTCTCAGAAAGGTGGAGGCAGGAAAGATCAACCAAAAACTTCTAAAAGATAGAAGTCCCAGAAAGGTTCTCAAGATGCTTGAGAATGACATTTTGCAAAAATGGATGACCATCTCTGCAAAGGATTTTTCAATTGTTGTTATTATTGTTTTAAAGTTCCATGAGACAGAAAGCTTAAGAAGCATCCCTTCATTCTGTAAATATTATATGGGCACCTATGAGGTGCCAAGCACTTGCTGGGCTGTGAGATACACAGGTTCTTTTCTCCAGGGACTTACAACCTAGTGAGGAAGATGAGATGTTTGAATAAATAATGACAGCTTTCTAAGAGCTGTTATAAAAGTGTACACCTGGGACAGCCAGAGGAATTGCTAAATTGCCTAGAGACACATGGAGGGCTTCCTGGAGGAGGTGTCATTTGAACCAATTCTTGAAGGTTAAATACAAGATACACTAGCACTGGATAAAAAATAGAAAGAGAGATTAATAAAAGAAGGACACAAGTGGACAAGTAACAAGTGGCAAGTAGTAAGAGAGAATCGGGAGAATAAAAAAGACATGATAACAAATATTCATAAGAAGCTAAAAGTAATAAATGGTAGTATTCATGAGCCTATCTTCACAGACAGAACCTCCTTGTCCAGACTGGCTCTTGAGCCTATAAAGAGGTTACTGATACCATCTTCTCCAAGTTAATTTTTATGGGCAACAAACATTTTCTCTGTACCACCTCCTGCCCTCCTGCCATTAATCTGGAAAGAAGTAGGGGAGAGTTGGTGGTGGGTGGAGAACGTGTGGGAGTCTGATTCTCCAAAAAGGGCAGCCAACAGCCAGAGGCGGCCCCTACCCTGTGGGCAGCTGCGAGTGTGTCTCACACCCACCACAGGCAGAACTTCAGGAGTAGGTTCTGTTACCTCCATCCAAGGCCAGTTGGAAGGTTTTCTGGGTGGGTGCTTTGGGTTTGTTTCTAGTGAGAGGTGATGTACATGGGGCATCACCATCAAGGGTTGTGAGTTCAGTGTCTACAGGCTAGGTTCACATCCTGGCTCCTGCCCCTGCCTCTAATCGGCCTGAACCTCAAATCTCTTCATCTGTAAAATGGAGATAACAATTCTTCCTAAGAGAGGTATGAGAGTTAGTTGAAGGGATACATTTGGAGGACTTTGTATAATAACCTCACTGTAGAAATGGTTCACTACGTGTTCACTGTGAGGACAGGTTATCTCTTCACATCAAATGAGGAGCCTTGTATTGATCCTGGGTCCTCGCGATTATCCGTAGGGGCTGGGCTGTTATTCACAACTCCACAGGACCACAGGGAGGAGAGGAGACACCGAGACAGACATCCGCTGAGCAGAGGGCTTCCTCCTCCCCTTCTGATTGTCCCAAACTCCCTGCACTTAGATGGCTGCCGTGAAGACCAAATAATACGGGAATTGTAAAAGCGCTTTGAAAAGTAGAACTTCCCTGGGAATTTGGATGATCATCATTGTCATCACCATCATCCTGACCAGGGGCGTATGTTCTAAAAGACTCTTTAGGGCCCTTAAGTCCTCACCAGGCCCATTCCACAGGCAGAGAAGCTAAGGGACCAGGAGTTGCATAACTTGCCTGGGACCCTCATTATCTCATGGAGTCAGTGACTTCCTGCTAGTAAATATGGCAGAGATACTCTCAGGTATCTAAAGGAATTATTGGGAACCAGTGAAAACAGAGCCCAAAATGGCCTGAGAATCTTTCAAAGTGGATGGGGCTCCAATCAAAGGTACCAGGGACATGTTCTGTCTGTCTGTCTACCAAGGACACAGCTCGTAACTCGGCTGATCAACAACTAGTTAAACAAAGGCCAGCACTACTTGTATCGGGGGCCTAAGTTTGTTAGGGACCCACCACTACTTGATGGGCCAAAATGGAAACGGATCTTTAGATCTTAGCAAGTTCCCTATTGCTGGAGGTAGGTAGGTGGAAAGCCGCACGGTAGGGTGTTGTGCAGAGGATTCAAGCTGTGGCCTGACTTTGGACCTTGAGAGTTTTCTGAGACGTGCAGGGATGACTCCAGGAACCAAGAAAGAAAAACATCAAGGTCCAGAACACGGGGACCAGAAGTTAGGAAATGAATCTGTTATGAGTCCTCGCTCAGCAGGGTGCTTGGCCTTTCTGCTTATTCATCTGTAAAATGGAGTTGATACCAAGATGAACTCTGCTTCATGCAGATGTAAGGAAGAAAACAAGGAGGCTGCCTCTTCCCTGAGTGAATATCAAATCTCCTTGCAGCCACAGAGGCTAGGGGATCACCACTGGGTGATTTGTCATGTTTCATTCATTCAATCAAAATATATTCAGGGTCACGATATGCCTGGGTCCTGGGAATTGGACTGTCAGGGGGCTCCATACCATCTATATTGACTTGTCTCCAATTCTTAAAACACCATTCTTAAGAAAGTCCTGTGTTTGCCATCTCTTTCACTTCCCATCTTTCAAATGTGTGGGCAGGTGTGTAAGATCTTTCCCTCTTGGGCTGTTCCCCTCATAAATGGACCCCTGAACACACACACACACACACACACACCCCATTGCCTTTGAGATGATTGAGCTCTAAAGAGCTGCTGCTTCATTTTCCAATACAAAGGTTCAGTTATGTTTATTTCAAAGCCGTGGTCAAAAGGTTTGGGGTTTTGGGATTTTTCAAAGAGCATAACATAATGTGGATCCCTAGGATCTATGAGTGGAGAGAGCTATTTTCAGCCTCTGAACATTTTGTCTAAGTGCAAACTGTACCTTTTAGCATTTTCCCCTCTAGACCTGAGATTGGTGGAACTCATCTCCTTGACATCAAAACACAAGACTTCAGGATTCAAAGTGTTGCTTCATGTCTGAGAGCCAGTGAGCCAATGAAATAATAATAATAATAAATTTTCCTGAGAACAATGGTCAGCCACGTTTGAGCTCCTCCAAAGAAAAGAAAGGGGTTGGTTTTGGTGGAGCCAATAGAAATGGGCAGTGAGGGGCCTGGGGTGAACCTGCCCCCACCCCCGTATTCCCACTTATAGTTAACAGCAGACCCCAAAGCTCAGGGGAGAGACATAAAGGTATTTTTGTCCATTGATCTGTCTGTCTGTCTATCTGCTGAGTGAAGGCTACAGACCCTATCAAATCTACTCCTTTCTCTTTTCAGAATTCAACCAGACAGTCCAGAGTTCTGGAAATTTGACAGACAAAAGCAGTCAGGATCAGCTGCTGTTTCTCTTTCCAGAGTTCAGTCAACAGAGCCAGGGGCCTGGGCAGTCCGATGACGCCTGCTCTGAGCCCACCAACAAGAAGATGCGTCGCAACCGGTTCAAATGGGGGCCCGCGTCCCAGCAAATCTTGTACCAGGCCTACGACCGGCAAAAGAACCCCAGCAAGGAAGAGAGGGAGGCCTTAGTGGAGGAGTGCAACAGGTAACACCACCGGAAGCTCCCCCAGAGCAGGCAGGCGAGCACAGGGAATTGGACTGAGCTCCATCCCCTCCGTCCTGGAATGTTGAGACGCTAGTGGTGCTATGCTGAGTCGCTCAGTCGTGTCCGACTCTTTGCCACCCCATGGACTGTAGCCCGCCAGGCTCCTCTGTCCATGGGGATTCTCCAGGCAAGAATACTGGAGTGGGTTGCCATGCCCTCCTCCAGGGGATCTTCCCCACCCAGGGATTGAACCCAGGTCTCCCACATTGCAGGCAGATTCGTTACCGTCTGAGCCACCAGGGAAGCCCACTTATCCAGCTAAATGTGGCTAAATCGGGCTTTCCCAAAGTGTGTCCCGCAGAACCCTTATTTCAAGTCATTAATAAATCAGTCTAAGAACCATCATCTGCGTACTTTCTCTTAGCGAGTCACAATGTGCATTCCTATATTAAAGACTCTGAGAAGTCCTGCAGTCAAGAAATGCACTTCACTTTGCTGAACTGATTGTTAACCAGGGGATGTCTTTCTGTGGCATAGCCCTATGAACTGTTATCCCAGGTAATGATGGAGAATGATGGTCTAAAATATGCCAATGAAGGGGGAATCATACGTTTGATCCCCCTACAGACCAAGGGAAAGCTATTCCTTAGCCACAGACTGGCTTTGGATGAGACCAAATGTTGGTTCAAAGGGAAACTTAGCAAGAGAGCAAGAATTGGTCAGAATTCCCTCCACTCTGCCCACACTGATTAGAGTTGGTTTTGTAGAGTTCATTTGTTTTTAATGACATGGCATTTTTTTAAGCTTTTATTTTGTATTGGGGTATAGCCGATTAACAATGCTGTGATGGTTTCAGGTGAACAGTGAAGGGACTCAGCCATACATATATATGTGTATCCATTCTCCCCCAAACTCCCCTCCCACCCAGGCTGTCACATTTTAAAGAAAACTGTTAGAAAATCCTCTAGATATCCTTTAGCTTCATTCCTGCCCCATCTTCTCTGATTCCAACCTTCACTTTTTAAAAAATCTGCTCTTTGCTTTGGCTAAGACCTGTGTGTTCTCTCTGTCTCTGGGCTGGACCAACTCTGGCAGGGAGATGATGCAGCTAGGGAAGTCTGGCAGGCACCTGGGGAGGTGAAACCATCTGCCCAGATGTGTCACAGAGTCCTCAGCTGTGCTCTGGCCCCCACTGATGAGAGGGAAGCCCCCCAGTATCCAGTGGTATCTAAGAGTCTCCCTCATGCCTGGCCCTGGGTAATGACTGGAGACCAGCTGTCTCTGCTGGTCTCAGCTGTCTCTGCTGTGTCCTCATTCATACCTCGCCCAGCCTGCCCTTTGGAAGGGATTCCTATTGTGAGACTAAGGAATCCGGCTTCCATGGCACCCTTGCAGGGTGTCCAAACTCTGGAAGACCAGAAGTCATTTCAGAGTGCTATGGAGGGGCTCAGACTAGACCAGCAAAGGAAACGGTCTTTTGTAGGACAGGAAAAATAGTGACATACGGTGTCAGGAGGCTCACCTGGACCTTCCGCCTGAGATGTCTGCCCCTCACCTTCCTCTCTTGTGCAGAAGCCACACCAAAGGCTAAGCCCCAGACTTCTGGGGCAGTGAGCCTGCTCAAAACCTGTGTTCTACCCTGCTCCAGCCATCCAGCCATCTCATCAGATAACTACCCAGGCTGGCCATTTCTCAGGCTTCCCACACTCTATCCTTGGCCGCGTCACACTCCTTGCCAGCACCCACCCCCCTCCATGATAGGATGCGTATGAGCTCAGTCACTCACTCGTGTCCAACTCTTTGTGACCCCACGGACTGTATGTACCTCCCTAGGCTCCTCTGTCCATGGGATTTCCCAGGCAAGAATACTAGAGTGAGTTGTCATTCCCTTCTCCCAGGGATCTTCCTGACCCAGAGATCAAACCTGAGTCTCCTGTCTGACAGGCGGATTCTTTAACCACTGAGCCACCAGGGAAGCCCCCCGCTATCATGTACCTGGGGCCAAATGCCAGGGGGCGTCCCCGCCGACCACCCTCACTTACCATCTCCCCTCTCTCCTGTTCTCAGGGCAGAATGTTTGCAGCGAGGCGTCTCCCCCTCCAAAGCCCACGGCCTGGGCTCCAACCTGGTCACTGAGGTCCGCGTCTACAACTGGTTCGCAAACCGCAGGAAGGAGGAGGCGTTTCGGCAGAAGCTGGCCATGGACGCCTACAGCTCCAGCCAGACGCACGGCCTGAACACCCTGCTCTCCCACGGCTCCCCCCACCACCAACCCAGCACCTCCCCTCCAAACAAGCTGCCAGGTAAGCAGGGCCCAGCCCCACCTTGGCAACCCAACCTTCCGGCTTCTCCCCCAGGGGTTTCATGATGTCTCAGAAGAGGACATGCTTTGGGATGGTCCTAGGGCTGACTTCCTTCTGCTGCTGAAATGTTCTCATGAGAGCTGCATGCAGCCATAGTCAGGTTTCCTCTGCATCTTTGCTCGGCCTCCAGGGAGCCCTGCTCCCCATTCTTCTCCAGGCTCTTTTCGTGTGTGTGTGTGTGTGTGTGTGTGTGTGTGTGTGTGTGTGTGTGTGTGGCTGCTGACTCAGCAGGTCAGGACCGCCACCGGATGAGATGGAGCAGCCTGTCTTGTCAAGTGTGCTGGGTCCACACCGCCAGCAGAGGGGTCACCCGATCATGTGCATCCCCAGGGCTCTCCAGCTGCAGCGGGAGGAGTCCAGGGGCCTCTGGGCAAGGACCCCTCTGCTTGCGGATGTCTGTGTGCTGCCAGAGTTAGGGCAGGGTTGGTCACATGAAACCTTGGCAGTGACGAGTTGGTCAAAATTGGCTGAGTACCTACTGTGTGCTGTGTGTGCCAGGCCCCACCCGGCCTGGGTGAGGATGCCCCTGTTCTGGGGCTTGGGCTTGTCGGGACGGAATCACACACCTTCCTTCCTGGTGGGAGAGCACCCCCATGTGCTGAGGGCCATGTGGGTCCTTCCGGGAAAGCTGGCTTCTTCCCAGTGTGATGAATTTGCTGAGGTTGGTGTAGACAGAGCGTGGTACAGTGTACTGCCTACTAGGGGAGGGGTTTGCAGAAGGAACCGAGCGCCACTTCCAATTCCGGGGATGGTTCTAAACTGCTCTGTGCCCTCGCTGGCTGGTTGCCCTTCTGCTGGGAGAGGCCTGAGACCGGGGAGCTGACCTGAGTGCCAGGGGCACTGCCTCAGAGTGCCCACCTGGACCATCTGCAAGCATCCATTCTGCACTGTGCTTCACCCCCCCAACACTGCAGGCATGACCTCCTCAGGGGTCTCTGTCTAGCGCGAAGCCTGGGCCAGGGAGGGGCGCTTTCCTGGGTGCTGTTGCTACTGAAGAGAAGGGCTCAGCCACATAGGAAGAAAGTTGGGGTCACTCCTGAGAGGCAGAGAAGCCTGCAGATGAACACTGGCCTGACAGCAAAGTAACGCAACCCCTCTGCGACAGTTAAAAGAAAGGGGTTGGTTTTGGTGGAGCCAATAGAAATGGGCAGTGAGGGGCCTGGGGTGAGCCTGCCCCCACCCCCGTATTCCCACTTATAGTTAACAGCAGACCCCAAAGCTCAGGGGAGAGACATAAAGGTATTTTTGTCCATTGATCTGTCTGTCTGTCTATCTGCTGAGTGAAGGCTACAGACCCTATCAAATCTACTCCTTTCTCTTTTCAGAATTCAACCAGACAGTCCAGAGTTCTGGAAATTTGACAGACAAAAGCAGTCAGGATCAGCTGCTGTTTCTCTTTCCAGAGTTCAGTCAACAGAGCCAGGGGCCTGGGCAGTCCGATGACGCCTGCTCTGAGCCCACCAACAAGAAGATGCGTCGCAACCGGTTCAAATGGGGGCCCGCGTCCCAGCAAATCTTGTACCAGGCCTACGACCGGCAAAAGAACCCCAGCAAGGAAGAGAGGGAGGCCTTAGTGGAGGAGTGCAACAGGTAACACCACCGGAAGCTCCCCCAGAGCAGGCAGGCGAGCACAGGGAATTGGACTGAGCTCCATCCCCTCCGTCCTGGAATGTTGAGACGCTAGTGGTGCTATGCTGAGTCGCTCAGTCGTGTCCGACTCTTTGCCACCCCATGGACTGTAGCCCGCCAGGCTCCTCTGTCCATGGGGATTCTCCAGGCAAGAATACTGGAGTGGGTTGCCATGCCCTCCTCCAGGGGATCTTCCCCACCCAGGGATTGAACCCAGGTCTCCCACATTGCAGGCAGATTCGTTACCGTCTGAGCCACCAGGGAAGCCCACTTATCCAGCTAAATGTGGCTAAATCGGGCTTTCCCAAAGTGTGTCCCGCAGAACCCTTATTTCAAGTCATTAATAAATCAGTCTAAGAACCATCATCTGCGTACTTTCTCTTAGCGAGTCACAATGTGCATTCCTATATTAAAGACTCTGAGAAGTCCTGCAGTCAAGAAATGCACTTCACTTTGCTGAACTGATTGTTAACCAGGGGATGTCTTTCTGTGGCATAGCCCTATGAACTGTTATCCCAGGTAATGATGGAGAATGATGGTCTAAAATATGCCAATGAAGGGGGAATCATACGTTTGATCCCCCTACAGACCAAGGGAAAGCTATTCCTTAGCCACAGACTGGCTTTGGATGAGACCAAATGTTGGTTCAAAGGGAAACTTAGCAAGAGAGCAAGAATTGGTCAGAATTCCCTCCACTCTGCCCACACTGATTAGAGTTGGTTTTGTAGAGTTCATTTGTTTTTAATGACATGGCATTTTTTTAAGCTTTTATTTTGTATTGGGGTATAGCCGATTAACAATGCTGTGATGGTTTCAGGTGAACAGTGAAGGGACTCAGCCATACATATATATGTGCATCCATTCTCCCCCAAACTCCCCTCCCACCCAGGCTGTCACATTTTAAAGAAAACTGTTAGAAAATCCTCTAGATATCCTTTAGCTTCATTCCTGCCCCATCTTCTCTGATTCCAACCTTCACTTTTTAAAAANTGTGTATCCATTCTCCCCCAAACTCCCCTCCCACCCAGGCTGTCACATTTTAAAGAAAACTGTTAGAAAATCCTCTAGATATCCTTTAGCTTCATTCCTGCCCCATCTTCTCTGATTCCAACCTTCACTTTTTAAAAAATCTGCTCTTTGCTTTGGCTAAGACCTGTGTGTTCTCTCTGTCTCTGGGCTGGACCAACTCTGGCAGGGAGATGATGCAGCTAGGGAAGTCTGGCAGGCGCCTGGGGAGGTGAAACCATCTGCCCAGATGTGTCACAGAGTCCTCAGCTGTGCTCTGGCCCCCACTGATGAGAGGGAAGCCCCCCAGTATCCAGTGGTATCTAAGAGTCTCCCTCATGCCTGGCCCTGGGTAATGACTGGAGACCAGCTGTCTCTGCTGGTCTCAGCTGTCTCTGCTGTGTCCTCATTCATACCTCGCCCAGCCTGCCCTTTGGAAGGGATTCCTATTGTGAGACTAAGGAATCCGGCTTCCATGGCACCCTTGCAGGGTGTCCAAACTCTGGAAGACCAGAAGTCATTTCAGAGTGCTATGGAGGGGCTCAGACTAGACCAGCAAAGGAAACGGTCTTTTGTAGGACAGGAAAAATAGTGACATACGGTGTCAGGAGGCTCACCTGGACCTTCCGCCTGAGATGTCTGCCCCTCACCTTCCTCTCTTGTGCAGAAGCCACACCAAAGGCTAAGCCCCAGACTTCTGGGGCAGTGAGCCTGCTCAAAACCTGTGTTCTACCCTGCTCCAGCCATCCAGCCATCTCATCAGATAACTACCCAGGCTGGCCATTTCTCAGGCTTCCCACACTCTATCCTTGGCCGCGTCACACTCCTTGCCAGCACCCACCCCCCTCCATGATAGGATGCGTATGAGCTCAGTCACTCACTCGTGTCCAACTCTTTGTGACCCCACGGACTGTATGTACCTCCCTAGGCTCCTCTGTCCATGGGATTTCCCAGGCAAGAATACTAGAGTGAGTTGTCATTCCCTTCTCCCAGGGATCTTCCTGACCCAGAGATCAAACCTGAGTCTCCTGTCTGACAGGCGGATTCTTTAACCACTGAGCCACCAGGGAAGCCCCCCGCTATCATGTACCTGGGGCCAAATGCCAGGGGGCGTCCCCGCCGACCACCCTCACTTACCATCTCCCCTCTCTCCTGTTCTCAGGGCAGAATGTTTGCAGCGAGGCGTCTCCCCCTCCAAAGCCCACGGCCTGGGCTCCAACCTGGTCACTGAGGTCCGCGTCTACAACTGGTTCGCAAACCGCAGGAAGGAGGAGGCGTTTCGGCAGAAGCTGGCCATGGACGCCTACAGCTCCAGCCAGACGCACGGCCTGAACACCCTGCTCTCCCACGGCTCCCCCCACCACCAACCCAGCACCTCCCCTCCAAACAAGCTGCCAGGTAAGCAGGGCCCAGCCCCACCTTGGCAACCCAACCTTCCGGCTTCTCCCCCAGGGGTTTCATGATGTCTCAGAAGAGGACATGCTTTGGGATGGTCCTAGGGCTGACTTCCTTCTGCTGCTGAAATGTTCTCATGAGAGCTGCATGCAGCCATAGTCAGGTTTCCTCTGCATCTTTGCTCGGCCTCCAGGGAGCCCTGCTCCCCATTCTTCTCCAGGCTCTTTTCGTGTGTGTGTGTGTGTGTGTGTGTGTGTGTGTGTGTGTGTGTGTGTGTGGCTGCTGACTCAGCAGGTCAGGACCGCCACCGGATGAGATGGAGCAGCCTGTCTTGTCAAGTGTGCTGGGTCCACACCGCCAGCAGAGGGGTCACCCGATCATGTGCATCCCCAGGGCTCTCCAGCTGCAGCGGGAGGAGTCCAGGGGCCTCTGGGCAAGGACCCCTCTGCTTGCGGATGTCTGTGTGCTGCCAGAGTTAGGGCAGGGTTGGTCACATGAAACCTTGGCAGTGACGAGTTGGTCAAAATCGGCTGAGTACCTACTGTGTGCTGTGTGTGCCAGGCCCCACCCGGCCTGGGTGAGGATGCCCCTGTTCTGGGGCTTGGGCTTGTCGGGACGGAATCACACACCTTCCTTCCTGGTGGGAGAGCACCCCCATGTGCTGAGGGCCATGTGGGTCCTTCCGGGAAAGCTGGCTTCTTCCCAGTGTGATGAATTTGCTGAGGTTGGTGTAGACAGAGCGTGGTACAGTGTACTGCCTACTAGGGGAGGGGTTTGCAGAAGGAACCGAGCGCCACTTCCAATTCCGGGGATGGTTCTAAACTGCTCTGTGCCCTCGCTGGCTGGTTGCCCTTCTGCTGGGAGAGGCCTGAGACCGGGGAGCTGACCTGAGTGCCAGGGGCACTGCCTCAGAGTGCCCACCTGGACCATCTGCAAGCATCCATTCTGCACTGTGCTTCACCCCCCCAACACTGCAGGCATGACCTCCTCGGGGGTCTCTGTCTAGCGCGAAGCCTGGGCCAGGGAGGGGCGCTTTCCTGGGTGCTGTTGCTACTGAAGAGA
Organism: Oreotragus oreotragus; assembly: GCA_006410675.1. Lineage (NCBI taxonomy): Eukaryota > Metazoa > Chordata > Mammalia > Artiodactyla > Bovidae > Oreotragus > Oreotragus oreotragus. The sequence goes on along the minus strand of SJYX01023542.1, from coordinate 111,058 downwards.
AGGGCTCAGCCACATAGGAAGAAAGTTGGGGTCACTCCTGAGAGGCAGAGAAGCCTGCAGATGAACACTGGCCTGACAGCAAAGTAACGCAACCCCTCTGCGACAGTAATCCACAGAGCTGGAGCTGAGAGCTGCGGGGGCGTGGCCGGGGCAGGGGGCGTTATTGAGAAGACAATGGCCATTGTGCTGGGACCTGTGATCTCCACACCAAAGTCAGGGAGCCTGCAAGCCAAACAAAGGCCCAGTGGCTTTCTGACAAGCTGGGGTTGTGGCGAGGTCACCACGGGGTCGTCGGCTTAGGCATTCTGTATAGTGACAGGAGACTCAGAGAGGCGGGGCTGGAGGGGCCAGAGCAGGTACTAGGGCCTGGGCAGGGGGCTGGAAAACACCCCAAGACACCGCCGATCGATCGGTCTCAGAAGGCACATCCCACTGGAAGTGGATTCTCCGGAGTCCTTGGAAGTTGAGACCATGTTACGTATCAGGGAATGTTAGAACTGGAAGGTACTTGGAAGGAGGAAATTGAGGCCCAGAAAAAGGTAGTAACTTTGCAGAGTTCCCCAAAGTGATGGTGGAACAAGGACTAGAACCCAGGGCTATAGAATCTCACCCTGTACCTTCCCACAGCACAGACACAGGCTGAGTGAGGGCACCAAGCTAGTGATGAGTAAGACACACATGCGTCCCTGCCCCTGAGGGCTTCTGGGCTAGTTGGGAGGCTGGCGTGGAGAACGGCCAGGCATCAAGTTTATCTTTGAGAGTTTTGTGCCCCTTTGTAGGGAGGAGCTGCTATTTATGGAATGATAATTATGAGCCACTGTATATTTTTAGTGCCTACCTTTCTCTCTCCCTGAATTTTAACTCAGTTCATCAAGATGGTCCACACCCACTAAGGACTGATTCTCTGGACTTAGTTTTGAATCCTGGTTCTAACCCCCATAACCTGCAGCGTGGCCAGTTCATAGAATTTCCCTCAGTCTGAGTTTCCTGTCTGTGAAATGGAGATAGGAGGATTCTTTATCACTGAACCACCAGGAAAGTCCAAACCATGATTACTGTCACCATTATCATGATCGGACTTCCCTGGTGGCTCAGACAGTAAAGCGTCTGTCTACAATGCGGGAGACCCGAGTTCAAGCCCTGGGGTGGGAAGATCCCCTGGAGAAGGAAATGGCAATCCACTCCAGGACTATTGCCCAGAAAATCCCGTGGACAGAGGAGCCTGGTAGGCTACAGTCCATGGGGTCGCAAGGAGTCGGACAGACTTCACTTTCACTTTATCATTATCACAGAAAGCCAAACAAGTGGTCATGACAAGAGTCAGTTCAGTTCAGTTGCTCAGTCGTGTCCACCTCTGTGACCCCATGGACTGTGGCACGCCAGGCTTCCCTGTCCATCACCAACTCACAGAGCTTGCTCAAACTCATGTCCATCAAGTCAATGATGCCATCCAACCATCTCATCCTCTGTCATCCCCTTCTCCTCCCGCCTTCAATCTTTCCCAGCATGAGGGTCTTTTCCAATGAGTCAGTTCTTCACATCAGGTGGCCAAGGTATTGGAGTTTCAGCTTCAGCATCAGTCCTTCCAATGAATATTCAGGACTGATTTCCTTTAGGATGGACTGGTTGGATCTCTTTGCTGTCCAAGGGACTCTCAAGAGTCTTCTCCAGCACCACAGTTCAAAAGCATCAATTCTTCTTTAGAATTGATGTTCAGCTTTCTTTGTAGTCCAACTCTCACACCCGTACTTGACTACTGGAAAAACCATAGCTTTGAGTATAGGACCTTTGTTGGTAAAATAATGTCCCTGGTTTTTAATACACTATCTAGGTTGGTCGTAGCTTTTCTGCCGAGGAGCAAGCCTCTTTTGTGAGAGGCAGCAGGAATCTATGTCCTTTTCAGTTTCACACATTGGGGCCTTATTGATAAGAGACAGTGACATGTTCTGGCCCTGAGGCTGGGGTGCAGGATGCTACACCCCAGGAGGTGTCCCCGTCATCAGCTCCCAGGGTGGGCAGCACGTGAGCTGTGACCGTCTCCTGGGAAGTGTGCCTGGGGCCACCCAGATGTCAGGCTGAAGCCCAGCGCTCGGGGAAGGTTTGGTCTGCACTTCTTATGATATACTTACTTCCCATCATGGTCCCTGCAACCAAGGTATGGTCTCTAACCAAGCCCCAAACATACCTGGATGCAGAAAAGAACTCTACAGTGGCCAGGGAGAAGTGAACATCCAGACTCAAGACTCCCAACTTCTAGGGCTGAGCTGGGGAGACAAAGTCCCCATCCCCAAGCCCCCACCTTCTCCCCTCTTTCCCCTCCAAATTCCAATTCCTGAGCCAGGAGGACAGGAGGCGCCTCGAGACGCATCTTCCCTTGACCTTTCTCCCTGGGGAGGAGAGCATCTCTTCTGTACCTGAGCCCCCACCCTCCGGGCCACACTGACAGCGCTGTGGCCCCACTTGCCCACGGTGACCACAGGGTGACCCTGGCCCTGGAATGTCCAGCACAATAGGAGTGGCAGGAGGAGCCCTTTGCCTCTGTCAGCGGCTGATTGGTTACAAGGTGCCCTACAAACACATGGTCAGCAGAATCAGCTGTTTTCAGCGTGGCCCCTCCCGGCTTTACAATCACACGCCAGCATGCAGCCCAGGGTTGTCATGGCTTTGTCCCCCTCATGCATGCTTAATTGACAATTAAGTTGGGGCTTTGAACAAGCCTGGCTGCCGCTGATGGGCCTTCATCTTTCCAGGGAGTGTCACAGGGGCACCCTTTGTTTGCTCTGCTTGGGGGCCTGGAGTTACTGTAGCCGGCTGCCAGCAGCCATTTATCTTCAGCCGGGAAGGCCTTTATCTGCAGCCCCCCATCCCAGCTCTCGCCAGCAGGAGCTGTCCCCGGTTATAGGCCCTGTGACAGCCCATTCTGAGGCCATTGAGCAGGCCCGGAGTGATGGCCCCGACCTCCATTCTGGAGCAGAATCAAGGGAAAGGCCCCCCAGAGGTCAGAGAGCAGGGCGGTGGCGAGGAAGCGGACTGGTTGGAGACTGGTGCCTGTATTGATCCGCCCGAGGAGGAGGAGGAAGTTGGTGTGGGATGGAAGCTGGGCCAGCCTTGGCTCAAGCCCTGGGATCGGCTACATCATCTCTGGTGGCCTTGCATACTGTCCCCTCCGCTCCTGACAGTGGCAAACTTGCCCAGCTGCCTCCAGCAAGGTCTTCTGGCCTCCTTGCAAGGGCAAGGGAGGGGCAGAAGTCCCCATCAGCCTTCACTCACCCAGCACCTGATCTCCTGTATCACCTTTCAAGGAGGTAGAGGCTCATCCTCCTGGAAATAAAGGGAGTCCCAGAGGCAAGAAGAAGCCGCACAGGATAGATGCCCTGAGCCCCAGAGCCTCTTTACCCAAGAGGAGATGTGTGTTTCTTTTGTGTTGTTGTTTCATTATCACTTCGCGTTTTTATTTTTGGCTCTGCTGGGTCCTTGTTGCTGTGTGGGTTTCCTCTGATTAAGGCAAGCAGGAGCTACTCTCTAGTTATGGTGTAAGGGCTCCTCTGGATGCGCAGGCTTGAGTAGTTGCGACTCCCAGGCTTCAGAGCACAGGCTCAATAGCTCCCTGGTGGCTCAGTGGTAAAGAAGCCACCTGCCAACGTAGGAGACACGGGTTCGATCCCTGATCTGGGAAGATCCCACATGCCGTGGGGCAACTAGGCCAGTGGGCCACTACTACTACAGAGACGTGAATTTCTGTGGCTGCTATTCCTCCCTCTCCTAGCCCAGGGGCTGTCCTTGTCCCGCCCCCCACCCCGCCATGGTCAGATCAGAGCTGGAGACCCAGAGAATCCTGCCTCCTGCCTCCCCCTCATCCCCTGTTACATCTCCTTCTCACTTGTCTGCAGAAATCTAACCCTGGGTCTTAGACTAACCAGATGCTGGGTCAGGACATCCATGTGGTCACTCTGACTTTTCCTGACAGTGGAATCTACAGAATCCAAGGAAATCTCAAAAGTGCCCAGTGGCAGGGTTGTGAGTAATTTTGAATAATCAGCTAATGCTGATTGATTGAGCCCTTCCTGGATACCAGGCCTTGGGCTGATATTTACACCATCTTATTTAATCCTCACAACTTCATAGGATAGACACTGTCTATATCCTTACCCTAATTTATAATCAAGGAAGGTGAGGTGTTTAGAATGCAAGTATTTTGTCTAACTTCCCCAGTGGCTCAGTGGTAAAGAATCTGCCTGCAGTTCAGGAGACGTAGGAGATGCAGGTTCAATCCCTGGGTGGGGAAAAATCTCCTGAAAGATGAAATGGCAACCCACTCCAGTATTCTTGCCTAGGGAATCCCATGGACAGAGGAGCCTGACGGACTACAGTCCATGGGATCGCAAAGAGTCGAACACGACTGAGCGACTGAGCTTGCATGCACATAGAGTTCATAAGTGGCAGAGACTGGCTTTGAACAGACACACCTGACTTTTTGCGTTACGCAGATGCTGAGTCTTCCCTGGTGGCTCAGACGGTAAAGCGTCTGTCTACAATGCGGGAGACCCGGGTTCAAGCCCTGGGTTGGGAAGATCCCCTGGAGAAGGAAATGGCAATCCACTCCAGGACTATTGCCCAGAAAATCCCATGGACAGAGGAGCCTGGTAGGCTACAGTCCATGGGGTCGCAAAGAGACTTCATTTCACTTCAAGCACTTTCAAGCATGGAAATCAACACACACGGGATCTTCCCACAGTTCCTTCTTCTCCCACATTCTTACTATTCCTCTTTGAATGACAAAGGGGCTTTAAGGGTGGGGTCTCCCAGTCTGGCTATTTTGTGGCTTCCCCGCCTTATCCCACCCCCCACCCCCACAACTGTTGCCCCCGACCAAGGTGGCTTCTGTGCCCTGCCCAGGGAAGAAATCAAAGCCCCCTCTTCCACCACCCCATCCCCAGCTGGGTGGAGATTTGAACTGCCCTTGCAGTCGGCACTGTCTGGAGCACTAAATGCCTTAACAACTTAATGGGGCTTTGGAGACAGTGCAAGCACCTCGGCTCACCTCTGGAGTCCCGCCCACTCCCTGGGCAGCAGACAAGCTGAGGGGGTTTATGAGGGCAGTTGTAAAAATATTCATCTCCGCAGCAGCAAACCTCCCCAGAGTAAAGAAGCCCCATTGTCCCTCAGTAGAAGCTTCTTTTCGTTCAGAAGAGAAGCAAACCCTGCCTTGAGTCGTCTGCTATTTTAGAAAACATGTTTATAGAGATGTGGAATTCGGGGTGGCCAGGGCTCCAGTGTTCTCCTTGTAGGGACTTTATCTGACTGCCATTTTATCTGTTGAATTCAAAGGTCATTTTATCTTGCGGGTACCACCCCATCGGCTGCCACTAGATTGGGGAAGACAATCAGGATATTAATGAGATTAAGAGGCCCAGCCTTCAGAGCATTCTGCTGGCAGCCTCCCCCTGATAGCGGGCCAGCCCTGGTCTGCATACAAAGAAGCCCGGCTGCCCAGGCCAGTGGGGCTCCAGCCTCGTCACAAAGGGGCCGAGCAGATACTGGAGTCCTATCGCTGGAGCAGCCCTACCTGCCTGCCTAATCCCCCTGAAGGACCCTTAGGGAATCCAAGGACTCCTTGCTGCCTCCCGTGGGGTCCTAAGATGGAAGGAAGCTGCCTGCAAGCACATTGCCCCTGCCTGCAGGTTATGGGAGAAGTGTCCTTGGAGTCTGTTTGTTAAAGGTTTGATGGAAACTGACAAGAACTGGGAGAGAATTAACCGCCAAGGGTGCAGAAAGAGAGAGGCAGGGAGCTGTGCAAGGTTTGAAGCTAACTGCTTGATAGGAAACCACAGTATCAAACATGAATGGAGAGGGGAAAAAAGCATATATAGGTATATACCATAATGTATGTATGTATATTTGAAATCTAGCCACAAAATAAAGTCAAACACATTCAGTCCTGGTTATCATCCTAGCTGTTCATAAGAACTCTGCTATAGAACTTCCCTGGTGGTCCAGTGGTTAAGAATCTGCCTGTCAATACAGGGGACACAGGTTCGATCCCTGGTCAGGGTAGATCCCACATGCCTCGAAGCAACGAAGGCCATGCACCCCAACTCCTGAGCCCACATGCTGCAACTACGGAAGCCCGCGTATCTAGAGCAACAAGAGAAGCCACCGCGACCAGAAGCCCACGGAACACAGCTAGAGAGGAGCCCCACCCGCTGCAGCCAGAGAAGGCCCACAGGTAGCAATGGAGACCCAGCGCAGCCCCTCAAAAAGCAACTCTAGTATCGAGCTTGGCAAACCTTCTGTGAAGAGCCAGATGGTGACTGTTTTAGGCTTCCTAAGCCGTACTGTATCAGTCACAGCTGCTCAGCTCTGCCCTTGGAGAGCAAAAGCGATCATGGACCAGGTGTGAACAAATGCACATGGCTGTGGTGCGGATGAGCATGTTAATTTCCTATGATTTCTGTGTATCACAGAATACTCTTTTTTTCTTTTTAAAAACCACTTAAGGATATAAAAACCATTCTGAGCTCATAGTTCATACAAAAACAGGCCGCTTTGGCCTGCAGACCACTGTTTGCTGACCTGTGTTCTAGGACAATGGTTCCTAAATCTCACCGCACCTTAGAATCAACTGGAGGGCTTCTAAAAACCCCAGTGCCTGGCTGTGCCATAGATGCCTGACTATCAACAACACTGACATTTAATACATGCTAAAGATACTGCAGGCTATGGTTTTTCCAGTAGTCATGTACAGATATGAGAGTTGGGCAGTAAAGAAGGCTGAGTGCAGAAGAATTGATGCCTTTGGACTGTGGTGCTAGAGAAGACTCTTGACAGTCCCTTGGACTGCAAGGAGATCCAACCAGTCCATCCTAAAGGAAATCAATCCTGAATATTCACTGGAAGGACTGATGTTGAAGCTGAAACTCCAATACTTTGGCCACCTGATGCGAAAAACTAACTCATTGGAAAAGACCCTGATGCTGGGAAAGATTGAAGGCAGGAGGAGAAGGGGACGACAGAGGATGAGATGGTTTTGAATAGCATCACTGGCTCAATGGACATGAGTTTGAGCAGATTCTAGGAGATAGCGAAGGACAGGGAAGCCTGGTGTGCTACAGTTCATAGGGTCTCAGAGCTGAACAGGACTGAGTGACTAAACAACAAAAAAGATGCTCTAGGCAGATGCTGTTATAAATTTAGTGGGCATAGCAACAGAATCATGAGCTATGGAGGTCAACCTGGATTCCAGCCTCAACTTGGCCACTCATCAGCTGTGTGACCCTGGACAAGTATCTGGGATCTCTAAGTCTCAGTTTCTCAATGTGTAAAATGGGGGCATCCACTCATGCGGATGCCAAAGGATTAAATGAGATAATATATGTAAAGCACCAGGATGTAGCAGGCTCTCATACATGGTACCTATTAGCAGTCCTTGCAGAGCTTAGTGGTTTGGGTTATTCCTCTTTCCTTCTGTTCCTCTTATCTTTCGATCTTGACTTTGAGACAATTTGAGTAGTTCTACTAGATAATCATCTTGGTGTTTGCGCCAGACTCAGGCTGACTTCTTGGAGTAATTGGGTCTGAGGAAGGCTTTCCTACTTCCAGGAAGGACTGCTCTGTGATAGCCATAGGGCGTTTGCAGCACCATGGGCTTCTCCAGTGACTCAGCAGTAAAGCATCTACCTGCCGTGCAGGAGACCCAGGTTCGATCCCTGGATCAGGAAGTTTCCCTGGAGGAGGAAATGACAACCCACTCCAGTATTCTTGCCTGGAAAATCCCATGGACAGAGGAGCCTGGTGGGTTACAGTCCATGGGGTCACGAGTCAGATGTACGTGACTGAGGGCCTGAGCACGCGTCCCTTGCCATGGGTTTCAGCGGACTGACGCTAAACAGTGAGAGAAAGCTGGGAAGAGCCATGGATGGCCATGGGATACAGGGGGGTCATGACCATGTAGCAAAAGGTCAGGTACATAAGATGGCCCTGAATTTCCTCCACCTAATAAGGCATTCCTTTCCTTTAATGAAAGATGTGAGTACCCTTGCTTGTTGGTAATTAGCCCTGGAAACTTGCCATTTAGAGGGGGTGTGGTGCTTTCCTGGTGGAGGCCAAATCTGAGAAGCTTCGTGACCTTTGTTCTTAGGAAGGAAGCTCCCCAAACTTCAGGCCAAAGAGCAGTAAGAAGGGGTTGGGTGGACGCAGTTCCCGCAGTGAACGCCAGAAACCTCAGATACTCCTGAGGGCTGAATTTCTAGACGCAACGTTCCTCGACCTGAGCCATCTGCTTTAAGACGCCTCCCTAGCACCCTCTGGTCTGGCTTCAGCAGCCCTGTCCAAACCACACCTGTGTGCGTTCAGCCACGGAGGAGCTTGACCGACAAGGCTCAGTCTCCCCAGTGCTCTCGGGTAGTCAAGAGATTTCTCAGGACGAGTACACTTCGTATCCCTGCTAAACTGGAGACACACTGTGCACGCAGACGCTCTGTAGTGTTTAATGACTTTTCTAAGGGAAGTGCACATCCCCCAGGCAAGCTGGTCACAGGCAGTCCCTTGTCAGGACCATGCTCAGAGGGGTGTGTCTGGGTAGCAAGGTGTAGCACCCCAAACAAGCTTGACCTTGAACTGTGATTCAGTCACTCTCTGGCCATATGGCCTCAAATGACTGACTTAGCCTCTCTGAGCCTTGGTTTCTTCATTTGTTAAACAGGGGTCATAATATAAATCTCCTTCAGGCTATCATGTGAGGCTTAAACATGATAAAATGCATCCAGCACCCCCACATGGTGCTTGACCCGGAAGGAGTTATTGGGTTGACTCAGGTACCCTCAGGGCATCAAGAGAGAGGAAGAGCTTTGGTTCTCCCTGAGTTCTGGACAAGGCTGTGGTTTGCAGTTTCACCCTGGAAGAATTTCCCTTTTCATTAACCCTGCTAGTCATTTGAGATATCAGGAAGAATGAAACTCAAGTATTGACAAGATCTGTGGTTCTCAGATCTGCTTCCCAGGCCACATCAAAGGCATCTGGGAGCTTATTATTATAAAAGTACCTATGTCTGCAGGGCTTCCCAAATGGCTCAATGGTAACGAATCTGCCGGCCAATGCAGGAGATGCAGGAGACATGGGTTCGATCCCTGGGTGAGCCCTGGAGGAGGAAAGCCATTTCATCCCACTCCAGCTTTCTTGCCTGGAAAGTCCCATGAACAGAGGAGTCTGGTGGGCTGCAGGCCATGGAGTCGCAAAGAGTCGGACACAGCTTAGCAACTGAAAACACGCGCAGACCCCCATTAACTCCTTTCAGAGTCGGAATATGGAATAAGCAGACAGGCAGGGGAAGTTTCAACAACTCACTAAGAGATGTGGATGGACAGTCAGGGCTGGACATCACAGGCTAGATGGGGCAAGGCTGGAGTCTAAAGCGGGTGGAGGCAGTCCTGAAGGTCTCCTGTTGAAGTAGAAGAGGTGAGAGAGCTGGTCTGAGGGCCCTAGACTAGGATCCAGGAGCCCCGAGGCACTGAGGAGCAGGGATGACCTTGGGCCAATCGTCTAACATCTCAGAGATTCTGGCCAAAGAGACCTTTCGACTCTGACAGGTTATTATTTGGAGACTGGGGCTCCAGGGCTCTGCTGTTTGAAGCTGCAGAGGGAGTTTGGCCATTGTGATATTTTCTTGTTAAGCTCATATCTGCCTCTCTCCCTCCTGGTCACCCTCGCTCCTTTTCTCCTTCCCCATTTCAGGAACTGTGTGCTTTCTACCTTTATTAGGGACCATTAGAGCTTTACAGCTCCAGCAGATTGGGTGGGGCCAGTCACAATAAACAGATTTATAATGGGTATAAACGAGACACCTATAACTGCTGAAAATTAACACTTTCAGGGCCTTTGAGTGGCAGCGTGCCTGCCCAGGCCTTCTGGCCCTGCCCGCTACCGGGGGCATCTTCGCATCTGGCACCTGTTGGATCAGGCTGGCTGTGAGGCCCAGTGAGTCCTTGCTTAGCAAGGATGGAAAACCTCTGGACAGCATCTCCCATTTGTGAAACATCAGTTTACATGGTGGATACAAAACAGGAGCTTAATTTATCTCAGGATGTCTTAGGGATGGAAACAGAAATGAGCCTTTTCCTCCTTCTTTTTGAGACTCCTATTTCCAGGTAGAGTGTAGGGTTTGCATTCCTACCTGTCAAAGACAGAGAAACAAGCTGAATAAGTCTTACTCTCACCATGAAGAAGGTCGTCCCTGAACCCGCTAAAACTCCAGCTCACCCAGGAGGGAGAGAGAGTGAGAGAAACGTGGGCTATGCTGACATCTAAGCCCGAGTTAGCTTTTTTCACTACTGAGTTTCCAGCCCACAGCCCCATGCCTGTCGCATGGTACACCTTCCATGTATTTGTGGACTGACAGTATCTCTTCCAGAGAGCTTCCTATCCAAAAACCTCATACGTAAATGCCCTGCTTTATAAGTCTCGTATTCACTTTCAAGCTGAATGTGAAATTACTTTCATTCTATTCCTAATGTATGTACACATTATTATATAAAGCATATTCTCCCCTTTCTAGAAACGATGTCATTCAGCTCCACCTCCATGAATACTGCTTAACTAAAGTATACAGTTCACCAAAAAAAAGAAAAATCACTCACTGGTAAACACTACTAGGAAGTTTTCAAAGAACAAGTTATTATTCTTGTCTCTTATACACATCTAGATGTGTATAAGAGACAGGGGTTGGGAAGATCCCCTGGAGAAGGAAATGGCAATCCACTCCAGGACTATTGCCCAGAAAATCCCATGGACAGAGGAGCCTGGTAGGCTACAGTCCATGGGGTCGCAAAGAGACTTCATTTCACTTCAAGCACTTTCAAGCATGGAAATCAACACACACGGGATCTTCCCACAGTTCCTTCTTCTCCCACATTCTTACTATTCCTCTTTGAATGACAAAGGGGCTTTAAGGGTGGGGTCTCCCAGTCTGGCTATTTTGTGGCTTCCCCGCCTTATCCCACCCCCCACCCCCACAACTGTTGCCCCCGACCAAGGTGGCTTCTGTGCCCTGCCCAGGGAAGAAATCAAAGCCCCCTCTTCCACCACCCCATCCCCAGCTGGGTGGAGATTTGAACTGCCCTTGCAGTCGGCACTGTCTGGAGCACTAAATGCCTTAACAACTTAATGGGGCTTTGGAGACAGTGCAAGCACCTCGGCTCACCTCTGGAGTCCCGCCCACTCCCTGGGCAGCAGACAAGCTGAGGGGGTTTATGAGGGCAGTTGTAAAAATATTCATCTCCGCAGCAGCAAACCTCCCCAGAGTAAAGAAGCCCCATTGTCCCTCAGTAGAAGCTTCTTTTCGTTCAGAAGAGAAGCAAACCCTGCCTTGAGTCGTCTGCTATTTTAGAAAACATGTTTATAGAGATGTGGAATTCGGGGTGGCCAGGGCTCCAGTGTTCTCCTTGTAGGGACTTTATCTGACTGCCATTTTATCTGTTGAATTCAAAGGTCATTTTATCTTGCGGGTACCACCCCATCGGCTGCCACTAGATTGGGGAAGACAATCAGGATATTAATGAGATTAAGAGGCCCAGCCTTCAGAGCATTCTGCTGGCAGCCTCCCCCTGATAGCGGGCCAGCCCTGGTCTGCATACAAAGAAGCCCGGCTGCCCAGGCCAGTGGGGCTCCAGCCTCGTCACAAAGGGGCCGAGCAGATACTGGAGTCCTATCGCTGGAGCAGCCCTACCTGCCTGCCTAATCCCCCTGAAGGACCCTTAGGGAATCCAAGGACTCCTTGCTGCCTCCCGTGGGGTCCTAAGATGGAAGGAAGCTGCCTGCAAGCACATTGCCCCTGCCTGCAGGTTATGGGAGAAGTGTCCTTGGAGTCTGTTTGTTAAAGGTTTGATGGAAACTGACAAGAACTGGGAGAGAATTAACCGCCAAGGGTGCAGAAAGAGAGAGGCAGGGAGCTGTGCAAGGTTTGAAGCTAACTGCTTGATAGGAAACCACAGTATCAAACATGAATGGGGAGGGGAAAAAAGCATATATAGGTATATACCATAATGTATGTATGTATATTTGAAATCTAGCCACAAAATAAAGTCAAACACATTCAGTCCTGGTTATCATCCTAGCTGTTCATAAGAACTCTGCTATAGAACTTCCCTGGTGGTCCAGTGGTTAAGAATCTGCCTGTCAATACAGGGGACACAGGTTCGATCCCTGGTCAGGGTAGATCCCACATGCCTCGAAGCAACGAAGGCCATGCACCCCAACTCCTGAGCCCACATGCTGCAACTACGGAAGCCCGCGTATCTAGAGCAACAAGAGAAGCCACCGCGACCAGAAGCCCACGGAACACAGCTAGAGAGGAGCCCCACCCGCTGCAGCCAGAGAAGGCCCACAGGTAGCAATGGAGACCCAGCGCAGCCCCTCAAAAAGCAACTCTAGTATCGAGCTTGGCAAACCTTCTGTGAAGAGCCAGATGGTGACTGTTTTAGGCTTCCTAAGCCGTACTGTATCAGTCACAGCTGCTCAGCTCTGCCCTTGGAGAGCAAAAGCGATCATGGACCAGGTGTGAACAAATGCACATGGCTGTGGTGCGGATGAGCATGTTAATTTCCTATGATTTCTGTGTATCACAGAATACTCTTTTTTTCTTTTTAAAAACCACTTAAGGATATAAAAACCATTCTGAGCTCATAGTTCATACAAAAACAGGCCGCTTTGGCCTGCAGACCACTGTTTGCTGACCTGTGTTCTAGGACAATGGTTCCTAAATCTCACCGCACCTTAGAATCAACTGGAGGGCTTCTAAAAACCCCAGTGCCTGGCTGTGCCATAGATGCCTGACTATCAACAACACTGACATTTAATACATGCTAAAGATACTGCAGGCTATGGTTTTTCCAGTAGTCATGTACAGATATGAGAGTTGGGCAGTAAAGAAGGCTGAGTGCAGAAGAATTGATGCCTTTGGACTGTGGTGCTAGAGAAGACTCTTGACAGTCCCTTGGACTGCAAGGAGATCCAACCAGTCCATCCTAAAGGAAATCAATCCTGAATATTCACTGGAAGGACTGATGTTGAAGCTGAAACTCCAATACTTTGGCCACCTGATGCGAAAAACTAACTCATTGGAAAAGACCCTGATGCTGGGAAAGATTGAAGGCAGGAGGAGAAGGGGACGACAGAGGATGAGATGGTTTTGAATAGCATCACTGGCTCAATGGACATGAGTTTGAGCAGATTCTAGGAGATAGCGAAGGACAGGGAAGCCTGGTGTGCTACAGTTCATAGGGTCTCAGAGCTGAACAGGACTGAGTGACTAAACAACAAAAAAGATGCTCTAGGCAGATGCTGTTATAAATTTAGTGGGCATAGCAACAGAATCATGAGCTATGGAGGTCAACCTGGATTCCAGCCTCAACTTGGCCACTCATCAGCTGTGTGACCCTGGACAAGTATCTGGGATCTCTAAGTCTCAGTTTCTCAATGTGTAAAATGGGGGCATCCACTCATGCGGATGCCAAAGGATTAAATGAGATAATATATGTAAAGCACCAGGATGTAGCAGGCTCTCATACATGGTACCTATTAGCAGTCCTTGCAGAGCTTAGTGGTTTGGGTTATTCCTCTTTCCTTCTGTTCCTCTTATCTTTCGATCTTGACTTTGAGACAATTTGAGTAGTTCTACTAGATAATCATCTTGGTGTTTGCGCCAGACTCAGGCTGACTTCTTGGAGTAATTGGGTCTGAGGAAGGCTTTCCTACTTCCAGGAAGGACTGCTCTGTGATAGCCATAGGGCGTTTGCAGCACCATGGGCTTCTCCAGTGACTCAGCAGTAAAGCATCTACCTGCCGTGCAGGAGACCCAGGTTCGATCCCTGGATCAGGAAGTTTCCCTGGAGGAGGAAATGACAACCCACTCCAGTATTCTTGCCTGGAAAATCCCATGGACAGAGGAGCCTGGTGGGTTACAGTCCATGGGGTCACGAGTCAGATGTACGTGACTGAGGGCCTGAGCACGCGTCCCTTGCCATGGGTTTCAGCGGACTGACGCTAAACAGTGAGAGAAAGCTGGGAAGAGCCATGGATGGCCATGGGATACAGGGGGGTCATGACCATGTAGCAAAAGGTCAGGTACATAAGATGGCCCTGAATTTCCTCCACCTAATAAGGCATTCCTTTCCTTTAATGAAAGATGTGAGTACCCTTGCTTGTTGGTAATTAGCCCTGGAAACTTGCCATTTAGAGGGGGTGTGGTGCTTTCCTGGTGGAGGCCAAATCTGAGAAGCTTCGTGACCTTTGTTCTTAGGAAGGAAGCTCCCCAAACTTCAGGCCAAAGAGCAGTAAGAAGGGGTTGGGTGGACGCAGTTCCCGCAGTGAACGCCAGAAACCTCAGATACTCCTGAGGGCTGAATTTCTAGACGCAACGTTCCTCGACCTGAGCCATCTGCTTTAAGACGCCTCCCTAGCACCCTCTGGTCTGGCTTCAGCAGCCCTGTCCAAACCACACCTGTGTGCGTTCAGCCACGGAGGAGCTTGACCGACAAGGCTCAGTCTCCCCAGTGCTCTCGGGTAGTCAAGAGATTTCTCAGGACGAGTACACTTCGTATCCCTGCTAAACTGGAGACACACTGTGCACGCAGACGCTCTGTAGTGTTTAATGACTTTTCTAAGGGAAGTGCACATCCCCCAGGCAAGCTGGTCACAGGCAGTCCCTTGTCAGGACCATGCTCAGAGGGGTGTGTCTGGGTAGCAAGGTGTAGCACCCCAAACAAGCTTGACCTTGAACTGTGATTCAGTCACTCTCTGGCCATATGGCCTCAAATGACTGACTTAGCCTCTCTGAGCCTTGGTTTCTTCATTTGTTAAACAGGGGTCATAATATAAATCTCCTTCAGGCTATCATGTGAGGCTTAAACATGATAAAATGCATCCAGCACCCCCACATGGTGCTTGACCCGGAAGGAGTTATTGGGTTGACTCAGGTACCCTCAGGGCATCAAGAGAGAGGAAGAGCTTTGGTTCTCCCTGAGTTCTGGACAAGGCTGTGGTTTGCAGTTTCACCCTGGAAGAATTTCCCTTTTCATTAACCCTGCTAGTCATTTGAGATATCAGGAAGAATGAAACTCAAGTATTGACAAGATCTGTGGTTCTCAGATCTGCTTCCCAGGCCACATCAAAGGCATCTGGGAGCTTATTATTATAAAAGTACCTATGTCTGCAGGGCTTCCCAAATGGCTCAATGGTAACGAATCTGCCGGCCAATGCAGGAGATGCAGGAGACATGGGTTCGATCCCTGGGTGAGCCCTGGAGGAGGAAAGCCATTTCATCCCACTCCAGCTTTCTTGCCTGGAAAGTCCCATGAACAGAGGAGTCTGGTGGGCTGCAGGCCATGGAGTCGCAAAGAGTCGGACACAGCTTAGCAACTGAAAACACGCGCAGACCCCCATTAACTCCTTTCAGAGTCGGAATATGGAATAAGCAGACAGGCAGGGGAAGTTTCAACAACTCACTAAGAGATGTGGATGGACAGTCAGGGCTGGACATCACAGGCTAGATGGGGCAAGGCTGGAGTCTAAAGCGGGTGGAGGCAGTCCTGAAGGTCTCCTGTTGAAGTAGAAGAGGTGAGAGAGCTGGTCTGAGGGCCCTAGACTAGGATCCAGGAGCCCCGAGGCACTGAGGAGCAGGGATGACCTTGGGCCAATCGTCTAACATCTCAGAGATTCTGGCCAAAGAGACCTTTCGACTCTGACAGGTTATTATTTGGAGACTGGGGCTCCAGGGCTCTGCTGTTTGAAGCTGCAGAGGGAGTTTGGCCATTGTGATATTTTCTTGTTAAGCTCATATCTGCCTCTCTCCCTCCTGGTCACCCTCGCTCCTTTTCTCCTTCCCCATTTCAGGAACTGTGTGCTTTCTACCTTTATTAGGGACCATTAGAGCTTTACAGCTCCAGCAGATTGGGTGGGGCCAGTCACAATAAACAGATTTATAATGGGTATAAACGAGACACCTATAACTGCTGAAAATTAACACTTTCAGGGCCTTTGAGTGGCAGCGTGCCTGCCCAGGCCTTCTGGCCCTGCCCGCTACCGGGGGCATCTTCGCATCTGGCACCTGTTGGATCAGGCTGGCTGTGAGGCCCAGTGAGTCCTTGCTTAGCAAGGATGGAAAACCTCTGGACAGCATCTCCCATTTGTGAAACATCAGTTTACATGGTGGATACAAAACAGGAGCTTAATTTATCTCAGGATGTCTTAGGGATGGAAACAGAAATGAGCCTTTTCCTCCTTCTTTTTGAGACTCCTATTTCCAGGTAGAGTGTAGGGTTTGCATTCCTACCTGTCAAAGACAGAGAAACAAGCTGAATAAGTCTTACTCTCACCATGAAGAAGGTCGTCCCTGAACCCGCTAAAACTCCAGCTCACCCAGGAGGGAGAGAGAGTGAGAGAAACGTGGGCTATGCTGACATCTAAGCCCGAGTTAGCTTTTTTCACTACTGAGTTTCCAGCCCACAGCCCCATGCCTGTCGCATGGTACACCTTCCATGTATTTGTGGACTGACAGTATCTCTTCCAGAGAGCTTCCTATCCAAAAACCTCATACGTAAATGCCCTGCTTTATAAGTCTCGTATTCACTTTCAAGCTGAATGTGAAATTACTTTCATTCTATTCCTAATGTATGTACACATTATTATATAAAGCATATTCTCCCCTTTCTAGAAACGATGTCATTCAGCTCCACCTCCATGAATACTGCTTAACTAAAGTATACAGTTCACCAAAAAAAAGAAAAATCACTCACTGGTAAACACTACTAGGAAGTTTTCAAAGAACAAGTTATTATTCTTTCTCCCTTAAGTTATACTAATTTAGCTTCTCCTGGTTTGGTGTACTAGCTTGGATTACTAGTTCAGTTTAGTTCTACTAGATGACTTCCTTTTTCAAACAATTTGTCTTGGAGTATAGTTGATTTATAATGTGTTAGTTTCAGGTGTACAGCAAAGTGAATCAGTTATATATACACAAAAGCTGCTGCTGCTGCTGCTGCTAAGTCACTTCAGTCGTGTCCGACTCTGTGTGACCCCATAGACGGCAGCCCACCAGGCTCCCCCATCCCTGGGATTCTCCAGGCAAGAACACTGGAGTGGGTTGCCATTTCCTTCTCCAATGCAGGAAAGAGAAAAGTGAAAGTGAAGTCGCTCAGTCTATCCGACTGTTAGCAACCCCATGGACTGCAGCCCACCAGGCTCCTCCGTCCATTGGATTTTCCAGGCAAGAGTACTGGGGTGGGGTGCCAAAAGAGTGAAAAGTGAAAGTTGCTCAGTCATGTCCAACTCTTTGCGACTCCATGGACCATAGTATCCATGGAATTCTCCAGGCCAGAGTACTGGAGTGGATAGCCTTTCCCTTCTCCAGGGGATCGTCCCGACCCAGGGATCAAACCCAGGTGTCCCGCATTGCAGGCGGATACATAGCCATTCATTTTTGTAGATTCTTTTCCCATTTAGGCCATTACAGAGTACTGAGTGGAGTTTCCTGTGCTATGCAGTAGGTCTTTATTAGTTATCTCTTCTATATATAGTAGTGTGTATTGGTTAGTCTCAATCCCCTGGTTTATCCCTCCCTCCCACCCCTGGTGACTGTAAGTTTGTTGTCTACGTCGGTAACTCTATTTCTGGTTTGTAGGTAAGTTCATTTGTACTCTTTTTTTTTTTAAGATTCTACATATAAGTGATATCATAGTGGATATGTGTCTTTCTCTGTCCGACGTACTTTGCTCTAGATTACTTCCCTTTATCATCTCTTACCAGCATCCCTTGGGGCAAGAAAAGAGCAAGAATCCCTCTTGCTGAGTTTCTGTTGAGCTACTGAGGTCTGGAAAAGGGATGGGACATACTGCCTACCAGCCATTGGGAGGGATAGTGAGGAAACCAGGCAGCTGTCAGGTCTCGGGGTGCTCCCTAACCACATTGCGGGTGCTCCCGGTCAGTGGGGGCCAGTGATCATCCATGTTCCGTGGCCTCAGTGCCCAACACCTGCTGCTCCCTGGTCCAGCATCCGCGAGCCTGCCGGGTGATCCAGGGCTGTCTGTCACTGATGATGGTGATGATGATGACAATGATGCTGGAGCTGCCCTCCACAGCAGCGAGAAAGAGGCTGGGGTCTGGCTGGGCAAGCGTCCCATAATGAGGCAATTCTGACACTTGCCAGGCCTCCAAGGATCTTCTTCTCGGGTATCACCTCCCAGTAGGGTCCTGCGTATGAATAGGTCTCAGTGGAAAACCTCTCTCTTCTAAGGCAGCTTTATTAGGCCTTCAGTCACAATACAGATGTCTGTTTATGGGCCCTCACTTTTATGTGGACACCCAGTGGTTCAGTCTGCTGATGACTTTACGGCCCTCCCCATTCCCACTTCACTAGGAGCGCCATGATTCTCCCCATCAGCCCAGCCGAGGGGGCCTTTGTTGCAGCCACATTACCCTGCCAGCAAAGGCAGCCTCTCAGAAAGGAAACCCCAGGAGCCAGACTGCAGCAGGCCTCTGTCTGCCCCCACAGCCTTTAGGCCTAACGATGTCCATCGTTAACCCTTCTTAGTTTTACCTTAGACTCCTCTGGAGAAAAAGCCGTTTGAGTTACCCAGGTTGCCATGGTAAATCCCCAGTAATTGATCTTTCTGACCCCCAAATTAACCCAAGGGGCCTAAAATTGCATTCTAACATGGCAAGACTAAATTTGGGGTTCCTGCCAGCAGCCTAAACCCTTTAGAAATGGTCAGCCCATGTTAACGGAGGTGCTTATGCTTAGGCCTCAAGAGGTAGGGCAGGATGGGAAGGATGGGGGAGGGAGGGGTAGTTAGGGAGGTCGGAACATGGACACACTGCTATATCTGAAATAGATAACCAGCAAGGACCTACTGTCTAGCACCAGGAGTGCTGCTGAACATTATGTGGCAGCCTGCATGGGATCGGGAGTCTAGGGGAGATGGATACAAGCATATGTATGACTGATTCCCTTCACTGTCCACCCAGTACTGTCACAACCTTGTTAATCGGCCATACTCCAATATAAAATAAAAAGTTTTTTTTTAAAAAGGAAGTGGGGAATGGGTAGGCTCCCCACAGGCATCCCACTGGTTCTTCCCACTCTGGATCAAGCACTGTCTGGGGTCTCCAGTGGGAAAAGAAAGAGTTGCTGTTCATACTTACTCCTCGGCACCCCCATTTCGCACCTTCCAACATGAAGTTGCTGCTGCTGCTAAGTCACTTCAGTCGTGTCCGACTCTGTGCGACCCCATAGACGGCAGCCCACTAGGCTCCCCCATCCCTGGGATTCTCCAGGCAAGAACTCTGGAGTGGGTTGCCATTTCCTTCTTCAATGCATGAAGGTGGAACGTGAAAGTGAAGTCGCTCAGTCGTGTCCGACTCCTAGCGACCCCAAGGACTGCAGCCCACCAGGCCCCTCCGTCCATTGGATTTTCTAGGCAAGAGTATTGGAGTGGGGTGCCATTGCCTTCTCCGGTGAAGTTGCTGAAATGCATCAATGCTCTTTCTTCATTTTGATTGTATTTTAATCTCTCTTTCTCCATCTCTCTCTCTCCCCCTTCTTCCTCCTTAATAATACATGTGTCTCATCGACTTCAGAAAACTCAAGAGATTCAGAGGATCAGTGATACCGTTGTCATTTCTCTACTGCTTGATCAGGGTTGAAAGGCAGGTCATGCATTCATTCATCATGTCCTCTTATCGAGGACAGAGCATAGTCTGTGCAAGGTTCTGAGGAAGGAGATTGTGCAGAAGACAGACAAGGTCCTGCCCTCATTGGGCTTATGTTCCAGTGAGAGATGCAGCCAAGAAATAAGAAAAGAAACAAAGTCATTTCAGACTATTTGTGCATTACCATGGGAGGCTCAGTATGTATGTGCATGCTAAGTCGCTTCAGTTGGGTCTGACTCTCTGTGACCCCATGGACTGTAGTCTGCCAGGCTTCTCTGTCCATGGGATTCTCCAGGCAAGAATACTGGAGTNAAAGTCATTTCAGACTATTTGTGCATTACCATGGGAGGCTCAGTATGTATGTGCATGCTAAGTCGCTTCAGTTGGGTCTGACTCTCTGTGACCCCATGGACTGTAGTCTGCCAGGCTTCTCTGTCCATGGGATTCTCCAGGCAAGAATACTGGAGTGAGTTGCCATGCCCTCCTCCAGGGGATCATCCTGCCCCAGGAATCGAACCCGTGTCTCTTATGTCTCCTGCATTAGCAGGCAGGTTCTTGACCGCTAGTGCCACCTGGGAAGCCCCGAGGTTCAGTCTGGGGTCAATGTGTATCTGGGGTCCATGTGGGGCTTTCAGAAAAGAAGGAGAGAGGTCAGCTTTAGAATAGCTCTTCTTTGCTGGGAGACCCTAGGTAAGAGGTGGTGAAAATGACTTCTTCCTCTTTGAAACTTGGCTTTCCACTCTGTCCAATGGGCATCTGGAACCCACTGAGAAGCAGATCGTGTAAAACACTCACAGGTGTGAGGACCTCTCAGGTTCTTGAGGGTTAGCCCGGGTGGTGTCCATCTGGAATTGCATCTCCAGGCTGGCGTGTTCCCTGCAAACCCTCTGGCGTTTGCCGGCAGAAACCCTCTCTCTGCTAAGGAGCAGGCGTGGTGGCCGAACTGGGCTTTGTGCAGAGGACAGGCGGAGTTCCTGGCGCCCTGTCCACCTCCCCACCTGGGCCATTTCTCAGGTGCATGCACATTTGCTTCTTTTCTCAGCCAAGATGCTTTTGATAGAAGCCTTTTTCTTTCCTTGGTTACATTTGCTTTGATTTTTATAAGAAAACCAGTTTGTGGGCTTCCCTGAAGTATCATTCAACTTTTACTCCTTGAGTTCAAGAATGTTTACCGTCCCCACGGGTCTGTCTGTGTTTCTCCTCTTTTGAATTGGACTCCTAACTAAGCCACCTCAGGGAGAAAGAGATCTGGAATTGAAGCCAGCCCCGTGTTTAAATTGCTTTCATCTTGCCTCAGATTTTTACTCCCAGGCTTTCAGATTTTTAATCTCCTCAGCCTTTGGCAAACATCCATCTGTATCCTCGGAGAGAAGAAAATGTTAATAACTGGCGATGGTCCTGTGCGGCCAGTGAGGAAACTGAGGCAGCAATGTCAGCCTCTTGGAAAGTTTTCATTTTTTGAGTTCTCAATTTCAAGCCGGGTGAATTGTTCCCATTCTTTCATCCCCAGATGAGTGTCTTAGAAGTTCGCCAGTCTGAATAATTTGTCTCTGCCTCTCTCCTCAAGAAAGGGAACTCCTCGGGACTTCCCTGGTGGTCCAGTGGCTAAGGCTGAGGTCCCAATGCAGGGGACCAGGGTTTGATCCCTGGTCAAGGAACCAGATCCCACATGCCACTACTGAGTTCACTTGCCTCAACTCGAGATCCCGCAGGTGGCAACTAAAAATTAAAAAGTGACTCCTCTTTAGGAAAAGGAGGAGAGGATTTATAAGGATGCAGTACTGGACCCATCAAGACTGGCTTA
The DNA here is from genome assembly GCA_006410675.1 of Oreotragus oreotragus. Taxonomy (NCBI): domain Eukaryota; kingdom Metazoa; phylum Chordata; class Mammalia; order Artiodactyla; family Bovidae; genus Oreotragus; species Oreotragus oreotragus. Next base: position 89,559 of record SJYX01023542.1, on the reverse strand, counting down.
ATTCCTTTCTGTCGCAGACACCACCCCCGCCAACCCAGTGTGTTTTGACTTCACAGGGAAGACAGCTCTGTCTGCTTATAATTGATGGATGCGGTTGTTTCCTTTTTGGAAGCTCTTTCTCCTCTGCACGCTTGCTCCCACCTGATTTTTCGATTCCCACTTCCAGACCTGACAGGGCCGGGCTGCGCTCTGCGTGAGGCCAGGAACACAGGGGAGGAATGTGTGCGACAGGGCCCTGGTCGGTTGAGTAATGTTTACTCTGTTCGCGGCTGGGACGAGCCCTTGAGCTGGCAGAGGTCCACCAGCCAGAGGAACATTCCTGCATTATCAGGGATGGGTGATTGGCTTGGAAATGTCAAGGGTGAAAGGCATCCCACCGGATTCTGGGTGCAGCTCACAGACCCCAGTGAAAAGGAGCCCCAGGCTTCGGGGTCAAAGGCCACATGGGGTCAAGCTGAGCCTCTCACGGCCCAGGAGACCCCACCTTTTTGCTTCTTTCTATAAAAGAGCAATTCTGGTCATACTTTCTAAACGGACCCTGCTCTTTTGTTTGCCCAGCATTTTCTTTTCTAGGAAAACCCAGAGCTTTGCTAACTTTATATATTTTTTTTCTAACTTCATTTTATTCATTTATCATGCTGGCTTCTGAGGAAGGGAGATCTGTATGCCCAGGTTATGGACAAAAATTTTGAGGCCCAGAAATTGATGGGCTGGGAATCATCAGAAAGTCAAAGCAGAGATGCAGAGTATGAGTTTAAAGTGGCTGGACACTGGTGCCCAGTTGATTTCTTGAATTGTGGAATTGGGGTCTGAACTGGTCTTTTTTTTTCACCATTTAAAAAAATTGAAGTGAGCTTCCCAGGTGGCTCGGTGGTAAAAAGAAAAGAAATCTACATGCCAGTGCAGAAGCTGCAGGATACACAAATTTGATCCCCAGGTCAGGAAGATCCCCTGGAGGAGGAAATGGCAACCCATGCCAGTATTCTTGCCTGGAAAATCCCATGGACAGAGGAGCCTGGCGGGCTACAGTCCATGGGGTCACAAANTACACAAATTTGATCCCCAGGTCAGGAAGATCCCCTGGAGGAGGAAATGGCAACCCATGCCAGTATTCTTGCCTGGAAAATCCCATGGACAGAGGAGCCTGGCGGGCTACAGTCCATGGGGTCACAAATAGTTGAACAAGACTGAGTGCACACACACGCACAGAAAAACTGAAGTATAAAGAACAGAGTTTTGACAAATGGGAGGAGATGGTCAGGTTAGATCCTGCTGTTGAGCGGACTACCTGAGACAGAAGGTGGGGGGTTGAGAGTAGAGAAAGACGGTGCTTTGCCCCAGCTCATCCTGAGGAGCGTGGTGCCCTGGCTCTCTGGAGCCACAAGACTCGGCTTTATGCATCCAGTCTAGACAAGCCCTGTCTACTTTCTTCCTCCTAGAGTTGATGGGATGGAAAAGGAATTGTGGAAGGACTTCGTAAATAAAGGGTACATGGGACAGACAAAAAAAAAATTAAATTTACAATTTTGCGTTAGTTTCAGGTGCACAGCAAAGTGATTCAGTAATACATATATATATTCTTTTCCAGTTTTCTCCCCTATAGGTTATTACAAAATATTGGGTATAGTTCCCTGCGCTATTCAGCAGGTCCTTGTTGCTTATCTCATTTGTATTTAGTAGTGTGTGTATGTTAATCCCAAACTCCTAAACTGTTTTTTGAAACTCGTCGAGAGCTAGATTAGACACGGAGGGCTCTGTGGGGGTGGTTCTAAGCTCCTGAGGCACCGATATGGAAAGCTCCTGTGGTTAATTACGCCCCAGGCAGCTCCTCCCCAGGGTCCTCCTGACAGGCAGTTGCATCCATCTTTGAAGACAGGGGCACATTCAGTTCTCTAGAACCCGACATACCCATCATAAAAACCACCGTGCTTTGCAAGGTTACACAATAAAGTTTGCAGTGCTTATGGGAAAAAATAGGGTTAAGGGCACAATCCTCAAACACTTCGTCAGTGACACCTTTTAAAAAAGATAAGAGTCTAGTAAAAAAACATTAGCAGTTTTACACCTGTTAAATGCTTAGGAAATACATAAACGCTGTACAACAATAAATATGGCACTTTACCTTGAGAAAGTTCTGAAGTTTGCCTATTGAAGTGGGTGTCGGAAGCGGCGAAGCTGGTGAATTATTGAGGTGGTGGGCAGAGACTTATCTGAAATCGGAAGGAAAGTTGTAACTTCAAATGATGTGGACGGAAGTGGCTATGGCACGTGCGGTGAACTGACGTGTTTGAAGGGTGTGAGAGTATGTGTGTGTGTGTGTGTGAGTGTGTGTGCGTGCCTTTAGTGTATTCCTATGTGAATGGATAAACAAGGTCCTACTGTTTAGCTCAGGGAACTCTACTCAATATCCTGGGATAACCCAGAATGGAAAATAATATAGAAAATAATGTAAATGGTTAAGTCACTTTACTGTACAGCAGAAATTAACAGAACGCTGTAAATCAATGATACTTCAATTTTTTTAAAAAAGCTTTTAAAAAGACTGTAGGGTTTTTCAACTGTGGCTCCATTCAGCTGGATGCAGATTTCTGAAGTTGATGTTACACTAAGTTATTCCCTAACATATCAATAGAATTGAAGCCCATCCTTGTGTGTGTTAGTTGCTCAGTTGTGTCTGACTCTGTGCGACCCCCTGGACTGTAGCCCCCCCCCCCAGGCTCCTCCATCCATGGGATTCTCCAGGCAAGAATACTGGAGTGGGTTGCTATTCCCTTCTCCAGGGGNCATATCAATAGAATTGAAGCCCATCCTTGTGTGTGTTAGTTGCTCAGTTGTGTCTGACTCTGTGCGACCCCCTGGACTGTAGCCCCCCCCCCCAGGCTCCTCCATCCATGGGATTCTCCAGGCAAGAATACTGGAGTGGGTTGCTATTCCCTTCTCCAGGGGATCTTCCCAACCCAAGGATTGAACCTGGGTCTCCTGCATTGTAGGCAGATTCTTTACCATCTGAGCCACCAGGGAAGCCCAGAGTCAATCCATACTTTTGTTTAATTTGGCCTTGCCACAAAGCTTGCGAGATCTTAGTTCCCCAATCAAGGACTGAACCCATGCCCTGGATAGTGAAATCACAGCATTCTAACCACTGGACTGCCAGGGAATTCCTCCAATCCACACTTTTAGTACCAATATTAGCACAGCACTGACTGTATTTTCTTCTCCTGCCAGAAGGGATGCTCCCATGTTCTGGGGCTGGGATGCTCAAAGCACCTGAGGGCTTATTCTCTCATTCAGTGAATATTCACACATCAGCTGCTCTGCTAGGTTCTGAGGATGCACGAATGAGTAAAAAGTCATCTCTTCCTTTAAGAGAGAGAGAGAAGGAAACTTATCATCCAAGCATTTGTGTGCAGGTGACCAGCCTCTGCTGTCAGAGTCACTACTGCATATAGAATACAAAGGATAGAACAGACAACTACTAGGATGAATCAAAGGGAGCTTCACAGAAGAGGTGACATTTAGCCTGCTTAAAGGATGGGGCACGGAGAAGAAGGAAAGGGCATTCCAGACACAGGGAACAGCATAAGCAAAGGCACGGAGGCAGGAGATGGCAGGGTTCTGACATGACTGTCTGGGATGCGGTGACAGATGATACAAATAAGGCAGAATGCAGTCGTAATGGCCCAATTCTGCCAGTCTCAGGAGTAGGGGCTTTTCCAGGAGGGAGTGAAGAGCAGTGTTAAGTGTCCAAACAGGGCAGTGTGATGGTGCAGTTTTGTTCTAGAAAGAAATCCCGACGTGAAGCAATGTGAAGAGTGCCCTGGAGATGGGTGTGGGTGCAGGAATGCAGGGCATGGAGAAAGGCTGGCTTCTGAAACCATACTGGATAGAAATCAAGTGATTTGTCTCTGTCCCACATGCTGTTGGCAATTCAGAAACAGCATCATCTCCCATGATGCTGAGGACCGGAATCAGGCGAGGGTAGACACCTCCTCACCAAGGCCTCAAGGATGTCTCTCAGTTCAGTTCAGTTCAGTTCAGTCGCTCAGTCGTGTCTGACTCTTTGCGACCCCATGAATCGCAGCATGCCAGGCCTCCCTGTCTATCACCAACTCCCGGAGTTCACTCAGACTCACGTCCATCGAATCAGTGATGCCATCCAGCCATCTCATCCTCTGTCGTCCCCTTCTCCTCCTGCCCCCAATCCCTCCCAGCATCAGAGTTTTTTCCAATAAATCAACTCTTCGCATGAGGTGGCCAAAGTACTGGATGTCTCTAGATACCAGAATTTGCTGCTGGACACACTTGCTGTGGTTCTTATGGCCAGTGAGGGGGATGTAGACAATTAACTGAATTGAAACCAGGAACTGAGTGGAGAATACGTGGCCACTCTCTGGCCTTCTCATTGCTCCTGAGGGAGCTCTGTGGCTATCTGTCTGACACCTTTAGCCAGCCACTGTTAAACCAGAGCATCATATGTTCATTTTCAGAGAAGGGAAGATGCCATTCCACTTTTTCCAGGCTTCCTGCCACGCTGCCTCACACAGAATAGGTGCTCAATGAAGTTCTGAGTTCTATAAACTCAATCTTTCTAAAAATGACTTTTAAACAAAGACCATCCCCCCATAGGAGGAACAGATGTGTCTCGAGTAATTGTTATATACCAAACATGATCTGGATAATTTCACAGCCATTAACACATCCAGTCTTTTCCTCAGTGACTGAAGAGATGGAAATTGTTAACAATAAAGAAACTGAAGATCAGAGAGGTTAAGTAATTCCCCCAAGGTCACACAGCTCTTATGTAGTAGAATCAGGATCTAAACCCCGGTCACCTGGCACCAAAGCCTATTCTACTTTGGTTTTCCTTTCGAGCCCTCTTCTGAGTTTATGAAATACACAAGGACCTGGCCTCTCCATCCTCTAAGAAGAACACATGGCTGGTCTTGCCGGGGGCAGCGACCTTGTGATATTACCCTTCAACTCGGCATCCCCTTTTAAGGCAGCGGGCTCATTACGGCCTCCCTCTCAGAAGCCTGAGTGGTTGCCAAATTCCTGGTGAGAGAAGCATCAGCAGGAAAAGTTACAGGTGCCCCTGGAGCAGGTTGTTGCAATATTTGATTATCCATTTGGCTGTTACAGAAAAATTCTTAACTGTAATTGGTGTTTGTTGCTGTAATAGTATATTGGCCTGTATTTCTACCTCCAGTAATGGGCTTTATGTGCTAGATTTTAATATCCTTGAGCCTGGGCAAGTGCACATGCACACTAAGATGCTTTAGTCACGTCTGATTCTTTGCAGCCCTATGGACTGTAGCTTACCAGGCTTCCCTGTCCATGGGATTCTCCAGGCAAGAATACTGGTGGGTTGCCATGACCTCCTCCAGGGGATCTTGTCGACTCAGGTATTGAACCCCAGTCTCTTATGTTTCTTGGGTGGGCAGGTGGTTTCTTTACCACTGTGCTGTGCTTAGTCACTCAATCATGTCTGACTCTGCGACCCCAAAGACAGCAGCCTGCCAGGCTCCTCTGTCCATGGGATTCTCCAGGCAAGAACACTGGAATGAGTTTCTATGCCCTCCTCTGGGGTCTACCACTACCGCCCCTATTGGTAGAGGTATTTCTGCCTCTAGTAATGGAGAAGGCAATGGCACCCCACTCCAATACTCTTGCCTGGCAAATCCTATGGACAGAAGAGCCTGGTGGGCTGCAGTCCATGGGGTCGCTAAGAGTCAGACACGACTGAGCGACTTTCCTTTCACTTTTCACTTTCATGCATTGGAGAAGGAAATGGCAACCCACTCCGGTGTTCTTGCCTGGAGAATCCCAGGGACGGGGGAGCCTGGTGGGCTGTCGTCTATGGGGTCACACAGAGCCGGACACGACTGAAGTGACTTAGCAGCAGTAATGGGCTTTATGTGCTACATTTTAATATCCTTAAGCCTGAGCAAGCGCACGTCTTTTTAAAAGAAACATGGTTTCCTTGCACAGAACTGATAAGTTTTGAAAGATCATAATAAACGCCCTTAAAGTGGTCTTTGTAGGTATGAAACAAATGGTGAGACTTTGAACTGGTCCCTCTTAGCTGTGGGTTTCCTGGTGGCTTAGACAGTAAAGAATCTGCCTGCAATGCAGAAGACCCAGGTTCAATCCTTAGGTCGGCAAGAAGGAAATGGCAACCCACTCCAATACTCTTGTCTGGAGAGAGCCTGGCAGCGGGCTACAGTCCAAGGGGTTGCAGAGAGTCTGACAGGACTGAGCGACTAACACTTTCTCTCTTGGCATACGGTATTGAAATAAGTCTGCTTGATTTATCAAGTCATGTTCATGCTGATTTTATATACTTGTATCTCTCAATAAATATTGTGATACTTGAAAAAAATCACCTACTTCCCATCCCACTTTGCAGTGGTAAAAGCCCCTCCCACCCCCCACACCAAACCAGGCAGTCCTCTGACTGAGAGCTGAAGGGGAGCTGGAGCTCACCCAAAACATTGATGGCAGAGCTGAGCTCAAAACAGAGATCCCCAGGTTCCCAGCCAGACACTGTCTCTTAATCAGAGGTCCTTCAAGGAGGGTACAGAGGTCTAGGCCCATCTGCTTTTCAAGAGAGCATCTCCCTCTTACATTTCTCCCATAATGAAGTTCTGCTAGGGGAGTAAACAAGGACTGCAAAGCAACGCAGCCTTGGGCTACACCGCCTGGATTCTAACAAATGGCTCTCTCCTCCCTCCTGCCAGGCTCCCATGTAAAGCAGGCTTTTGTTTCCTGTGGATACCTTTGGTTAATTATTTTTAAATAAATAATTATGTAGCCTGGGGGTAGGGGAGAAGTCTCCCCGTAACCCATATTTGATCGTCTGAGGACTGGCCCTCTTCCTTCAGCCAAATTAAATAGGGGAAAGCGAGCGTCTGTTTGACTTGAGACCAAATCGATGATGGGGACAAGCTGGGAGGCGAAAACACACCTGACTCCCTGCGTTATCACTGCACTCTCAGGAGCAGAGCATCTTGGGGAGGTAAACAGCTGGTCAGGGAGTCAGAGAAAGTGGGAGAAAAGCAGGGTGAAGTCCATTTTCTCTGAAAGGGAAGAACAAGAGGGCAGGGGCGAGGCCTCCCTCCCAAGTTGCCTCCAGGACGAAGCATCAGTGGTTGCAGCAGAGTCAGATTCTTTGGGAATGATTCTCCGTGGGAAGGTGATTCCATTCAGGACTTAGAAGCTACCCTCCATTGTCCAGAATTCTGGAGTCTTAGGACAAATATCTTTGAGTCCACCCCATACCAGCTCCCTTCCTGTAGGATCCCAAGCCGTGGGTGCTATTTATTTGACATTCTATGAGGAGTTTCCTATGGCAAACCCACTCCAGTGTTCTTGCCTGGAGAATCCCAGAGACGGTGGAGCCTGACGGGCTGCCGTCTATGGGGTCGCACAGAGTCGGACACAACTGAAGCGACTTAGCAGCAGCAGCAGGAATAATTTAGGAGAAGGCAGTGGCACCCCATTCCAGTACTCTTGCCTGGAAAATCCCATGGATGGAGGAGCCTGGTGGGCTGCAGTCCATGGGGTCGCCAAGAGTCAGACACGACTGAGAGACTTCACTTTCACTTTTCACTTTCATGCACTGGAGAAGGAAATGGCAACCCATTCCAGTGTTCTTGACTGGAGAATCCCAGGGACTGGGGAGCCTGGTGGGCTGCCGTCTCTGGGGTCGCACAGAGTCGGACACGACTGAAGCGACTTAGCAGCAGCAGCAGCAGCAGCAGCAGCAGCAGCAGCAGCAGCAGCAGCAGCAAAATGGGGTCGCACAGAGTCGGACACAACTGAAGCGACTTAGCAGCAGCAGCAGGAATAATTTAGGAGAAGGCAGTGGCACCCCATTCCAGTACTCTTGCCTGGAAAATCCCATGGATGGAGGAGCCTGGTGGGCTGCAGTCCATGGGGTCGCCAAGAGTCAGACACGACTGAGAGACTTCACTTTCACTTTTCACTTTCATGCACTGGAGAAGGAAATGGCAACCCATTCCAGTGTTCTTGACTGGAGAATCCCAGGGACTGGGGAGCCTGGTGGGCTGCCGTCTCTGGGGTCGCACAGAGTCGGACACGACTGAAGCGACTTAGCAGCAGCAGCAGCAGCAGCAGCAGCAGCAGCAGCAGCAGCAGCAGCAGCAAAATTTCCTGGATGTTATTTCTGATCCAGACTAGCCATATTAAGGAAGCGATCTCTTCATTTTACGAGAGGAAACTGAACCACAGAGAGAGAAGTGATTTCCCCAAGATCACACATCTGTTAAGAGCAAAGTTAGGATTGAAATCCAAGTTTGTCCCACTCCAGAGCACACAATTAGAGCACACATTAGCCCTCCTCATTAGAAAACCCTTCCTTTTATTGATTTGAAATCTGCCTCCCCCCTTTTCCTGTGGGCCCAGCTACTTACTGAGCTCACAAAGTTTCAGATCTCTCTTCTCCTAGGTAAGCATCCTGCTGGGAACCCAGGGGCAGATATGAGTGGAGCAAAAGGACCTAATTTAACCCAGTGGGATGGAGTGAGGGTAGTGGCGATGAGACCCAGGAACTGCAGATAGGTGCAGAGGCAGTTCCTAGACAGACAGGACGGGGCAGGCGATGTTGGTTTGGAGACACGGAGGTCTTCCTTTATTCCTTTGAACTTCATGGCCCCTGTTCCCCCTAAAATATAGTGTCCCAGCCCTATACCTACTGAATTCCAGTGTTGTCCTGCTGCTGACACTACCCCCATCAGCAGCCCCTTGAATCAAAGGGAACCACCAACAGAAGGCGCACACACACAGAACACGCATCAAACTGCTTTGTAGTCCGACAAGCTGCTCTTGAAGGTTAGACTCCTGCCCTAGCATGTGTTTGTTTTCTCCCCACCCTTCTTAAGCTCTAGGTCATTTCAGCCTTGGGGAACGTCCTTCCAACTATCCAAGGAAAACTGGTTTGGGTCTCCGCTTGGCAAGCTCCGTCTTGGTGAATTACAGGCTGCTGGTTATGGCAGCGCTGCCTGGCTCCCAGGGGGACTTTTGTAGCCTCCTCGAGCAGGTGCGGGGGGCTCCCCTGGGGGCCAGAGGCAGGGCAGGGGGTGAGCGGACCGACAGAACTTGGATGCCTGATGCAGTGATGTTCCATCCTAGGGGAGTGGGCGGAAGGAGAAATGAAGGAGAGTTTGGCCCTCCATGCCAAATGATTGCTTAGGCATGTGGCCTCTGTCTCTCGAGGTAGGAACAGCGTCCCCTAAACCTTTCTGTCAAATCCTAAGGCAGAAGATAAGGACTCGGTCTTTCTTGGCTTTGCGCTTAGGGCAGGATGGCCCGGCTCCCCCTCGGCTTTGCCTCTGGCTGTTTCAGGGGCACATCAAACAGGCCTTAAACCCCGTGCACCGGCTCCAGGTTCTCTTCCCACTTCAGCTTCCTCCAGTCGCCGGGTCTCTGCCCAGCACAGTCCCTTTCCTGAGCACAGATGCGCATCTTGGTTCCTGAGCGAGAGGGAGCGTCAGAGCAGCGAGGCGGTACACGTGCTTGCTTCTCCCCTCCCTTGCAGACCAAACGGCAGAGGTCTACTAGCCATTCACTGCCTACCCCACCTCTGGGCAGACACGCCTTCTCCTGGGCCCTGGAAGTCAGCCAAAGGGGGCCCCACTGAAGAAATGTGAGTTCCAGGACCAAAGCCCAAGCTACAGCCCTGGCCCCATTCTGCTCTGCTGGTGTCCCATGGGTCACTGGGCCCTGGCCGGATGGTGGTACACAGAATGATGTGCTTTGCTGTGGCCTTTATAAGGGTCACGGCTTCCCTGGTAAGCTCAGCTGGTAAAGAATCCGCCTGCAATGCAGGAGACCCAGGTCTATTCCTGGGTCGGGAAGAACCACTGGAGAAGGGATAGGCTACCCATTCCAGCACTCTTGGGCTTCCCTTGTGCCTCAGCTGGTAAAGAATCTGCCTGCAATGCAGGAGACCCCAGGTCTATTCTTGGGTTGGGAAGGTCCCCTGGAGAAGGGATAGGCTACCCATTCCAGCATTCTTGGGCTTCCCTTGTGGCTCAGCTGGTAAAGAATCCGCCTGCAATGCAGAAGACCTGGGTTCAATCCCTGGGTTGGGAAGGTCCCCTGGAGAAGGGAAAAGGCTACCCACTCAAGTATTCTGGCCTGGAGAATGCCATGGACTACAGTCCACGGGGTCACAAAGAGTTGGACACAGCAGAGCCATTTCACTTTCAAGGGTCACTGGGCCAGTGCCTCTCTGTAAAACCTGTCAGCTCATACTCTGCAGCCCTACATAGCCAAGCAATGCCAGGGAAACATTTCTAAAAGGCATTTTGAAGAGCAAAAGAAATACTCCAGCTGGGAAGGGAAAGCCCCTAAAACCTAAAAGCACTATGTAGAAGCAGCAAGAAGTAGAATCCATTCATTTGTTCGTTCATTCATTTGACATATTTATCTTGTGGCTACCAAGAGAAGGGGCTGGGCTTCCCAGGTGGCTCAGTGGTAAAGAATCTGTCTGTCAATGCAGGAGACACAGGTTCAATCCTTGGATCGGGAAGGTCCCCTGGAGAAGAAAAGGGCAACCGACTCCAGTATACTTGCTTGGAAAATCCCACAGATAGAGGAACCCAGCAGGCTATAGTCCGTGGAGTCGCAAAAGAATCAAACACGACCTAGCCACTAAACAACAACAAGCAAGAGAATACAGCAAGGAACAAAACACAGAAAGAAAACATGCTGCCCTCATGGAGCTTCCATTCCAGACTTCAAGCAGAGGCCGAGCAACCTCTGCCCTAGAGGAAGACAGCTGATATGTCTCACAGACAGACAGGGGAAAGAAGGCAGTGTTTTCCCTCCTTGTCGGGTACCCTAGAAAACAAGTGATCCCAGGGGGTCAGTGGCACTAATGTTCCGCTGCTGGGTCTGCCTTGTTTTGCAGGAGTGCGCTACAGCCAGCAGGGAAGCAATGAGGTCACTTCCTCCTCAACAATCAGTCACCATGGCAACAGCGCCATGGTGACTAGCCAGTCGGTTTTACAGCAAGTCTCTCCAGCCAGCCTGGACCCGGGCCACAGTCTCCTCTCACCTGATGGTAAAATGGTGAGTACACCTGGGCCATTGTAGCTCTGGAGCTGATAAGATAAGAGGCAAAACAAACACAACTTCTCACAAGGCCTGCCTGAAACAATGAACCATTGTAGCCCCACAGGGGAAAATGGGGGCCGTCCAGAGCTGGAACGGAAAGGGAGAGCCAGTGACCCAGCCTCCGGCGGGTGGAAGAGGTGTTCGGTTTGAACCCAGCCAATAAATCTGACAGAGCCCTGTTCTCATTTTATTGATTGAATGCCTCATAAAGCAGCAAGCCGGGTGGGACCCTGTTTGTTTTGGGGCTGCCAGTGACATTTAAGTTGATAAAAATGTTCATTCATCCCCACCCCCCCTCAACCAACCCAGGGCCTCCAAAGCCAGATTTTTTAACCCAGGGAGCACCTCACTTTGAAACAAGCCCCCTACCCCACCTTTCTCTTCAGCACTCCCCTGATGCTGCCCAGGAGGGTGAGTGAAGTCAAGATTGAGTGGGTGGCAGGAGGTGGTGAAGCTTCTGGCCCTGAGGTTTTGAAGGCACCCGTGAAGATCATAGCACAGAATAGCGTGTGGGGTGGGGCAGTGCTTACTGGGGGGAGAGTGGGAAACACCGACTTTGAAGTTTGCAACCACCGGGTTCCAATCCCAGCTCCGGCACTTAATAGCCATGCAGCCTTGGCCAGGTTCTAAGCTCTTTCTTTCTCATCTATAAAACGTGGGTAATAACACTGGGGTTGTTGGCGGAACAAATATGATAACATGAGAGGTACTCAGCACTGTGTTTGGGACGGTAAATATTCAATGAATGACAGCATGGTGGTTCTTAGGTGAATATCAGTATTGTTTTCCCCTCAATGACGTTTTCTCTACCAGTAACCACAGCCTACCCTCTCAGATGTCAGCTGAGCACCCCGGTGAGGAATAGTCTAGTTGATGCTGAATTTTCAAGGTTCTAAGCCGCAAGCAACACCAGCGCACCCCGGGGAGGGTGGCTTCCGAGACAACACGAGCGTGACGACACTGGGAAGGGTAGGACGTGGAAAACTTGATTCTTCGGGTCATGCTCTGTGTTTCGGGGGAGGGAGGAGCTGCGGACTCCTGGCTTCCGAGCCCGAGATGGCGCCCTGCACCCTCAAGGTGTCTGACCCAGAGGCAGGAGGGGGGCAGGGCAGGGAAGCGAGGCCATTTTAGACCTTGACGTGTGCACCGTGTAGGTGACACAGGAATGGTGAGTCACAGGTGATTGAGTCCCCAGCTCCCTGGAGGAAAAACAAAGTGCAGTTTCCGAGGGGAGTGCCAACTCTGGTCTGGGCACCTGAGCCGATGGCTTCCTGGTCGTGGGCTCTGCAACAGGAGACAAAGATGCTTCCATGGGAGGCATTTTGCAGCCCCCTTGCCCACCCCTCATCCCTTAAGCGTCTCCTTTGGCTGCCTCATGAGACCCAAGGATTGCCCAGACTTCCCCGGAGGAGGGGGGTCCTCGAGGAAGAGACCATGGCTTCCCAGTGGAGGACATGTGGGGGGAGACCTCTTCTGTTGCTTGAAGGTCCTTGGTGTTTCCCTGTGAGCCCTTCTTTCCTTCCTCCTGAGGAGCAAACGGCCTCGCCCAGGCTGGGGCACTCCACAGGCAGCCTCAGGACACTCTCTTTTCTTCCCCTTCTGCTCGACAGCGCCCTAATGGGCAGTCTGTTATTGGATTGATGATTGACCAGGACAGCACACCTCAACGTTAGCAAACACCTGGAAGCTTGTTTGCAGCGGCCAGCTTTTCACTAGTTTCCAACACCCTGGCTCGTATGTTATGTCACTATCGCTGGATGCCCAAATTCAGGAGTCTGTTTTCAGTTAATATGTAACGAGCCCATCGCAGATCTTGGTCCACCAAAGACAGGAGTGGAGAGGATGGTTAAAAATAACGCCAGCAAGGGAGCCAGTGTGCCCACGTCTTGGGCTGTGTTGTTTATCAGCCGAAGGATGGACGTTGCCTAATTTCAGTTTCCTCATCTGGAAAATGGGGGATAACAATGCCTGCGTCATCGGGGTGGGGCGAGGATTGCTTGTAATTCTGCTGTTTTGGGGGTGAGCCCCAGCCAGGGAATGACAGTCTCTGTGTGCTGACTTCAAGTAGAATGTGCATTTGAAATCACCCCCCCCAGGGATTGGTTTTGGAAACAAGGGTGCCCCATTTGAGCTTTCTTTTGCACTCCAGGGACCCCATCCCATTCCCGAGTGACACACGTCCACAAAGAGCTGGCCAGCTTTCAGGTTGCAGTCTGTGGGTTTTGAACCTTGTGTTTTAGAAAAGCACACGCCGGATACTCTCATGGCATCAAAGCAACAGACCCCCATGGTGAAAAGCTCAGCCCTAGAGGCAGATCGCCTGCCCTTCATGGCCACTGTACCACTTGCACACATATCTTAATTTCTCCAAACTTCTGTTCCCTTGTCTGCAAAGGAGGGGTAACAGTATCAACCTTATAGGCAGTAGGCATGTGAAGCACATAGCAAAGGACTGCAGAAGGCAACGCTGATACCATCCAAACTCTCCAGATTACCTTGTGAGGGTGGTGACTGATACTCTTGGCAGCTCCCTGTCTTCCATCAGTTCTGGAGGCAAAGAGGTGATGGTTGCGTCTTATTCATTTTTTTATGTCATTTTTTTTGAATGACATTCATTTTTTCTCTTTTTTTTTGATATGGATCATTTTTAAAGTCTTTATTGAATTTGTTACCTTATCATTTATTTATTTTTTTTTGGCCTCGAGGCATCTGGGATCTTAGTCCCCTGACCAGGGATGGAACCTGCAACCCCTGCATTGGAAGGTAAAGTTTTAACCACTGGACCACCCAGGAAGTCCCAATGGTTGTATTTTAGAGTAGGAAGGAACTTGACCAAGGTGACCACCCAATTAGGAAGGAGATCGAATTTGGGGTCCAGCAAAACTGGGTTTAAGTTCTGGCTTCCTTGCTTGCTAGTCCGGTGACACAGAGCTTCTCTCTCGACTCTTCTGAGGCTCGGTTTCCTTATTCTGTGGCAGTGGTTTAGTTGCTCAGTCATGTCCATCTCTTGCCACACCAGGGACGTAGCCCGCCAGGCTCCTCTGTCCATGGGATTCTCCAGGCAAGAATACTGGAGTGGGGTGCCATGCCCTCCTCCAGGGCATCTTTCCCACCCAGAGACTGAACCCTGGTCTCCTGCACTGCAGGCAGATTCTTTACCACTGAGCTGCACGGGAAGCCCCTCTTAATCTGTAAAACAGGGCAATGATCATAATGCCTTCCTACATGTGTCCTTGTCTATTGAGGACAATCAGTGAAAGCACTTTAGAAACGTTAAGGCTGGGGGCGGGGCAGAGAGGCTCAAGGAGGAGGGGCTATATGAGCACTTACAGCTGAGTCACACTTGCACAGCAGAGAGCAACACGGCATAGCTAAGCAAGCATCCTCCAGCTGAAAAGAAAATTCTGTTTTACATGAATGGTTTAAAGAAAAGCAACACTAAAGCCGTACACGTTTTGTTTTTATCATTGGCACCTACTTTTCTCTTTCAACATTGAAACGGCAGAGATTACTGTCACTCCACTGACTTTCTGCAAAGGACTGCATTACTCAAGAGAGTCTGAAGGCAGGTCACTGATTTTTTTTTTTTTTTTTTTTATGACTCTGACATTTTGAAAAACAAGTCTGGCAAACAAGCTGGTTCTCTCTTGTTTGATGTGGTCAGAATTCCTTCTTGGTCACGTGCTCCCTAACTCACAACGTGATGCTCATTTTAAAAACACAAACCTGTTTGAGGTTTTTTTTTTTTTCTTTTTTTTTTCCTTTCTTTCTTTTTCAAATTCACTTTGGAAGCTATAGGATTGATCAGAAGGGCAGGCAGGAGATAGTGTCTTCCAGGGGTACTGGTGTGAAGCTATAATCTGAGGAGCTCTGGGTCACAAGGAAAAGATAGCTCAAGCATCTGATGTATGTATCCCAACTCTAAGCCACCTGTGAGCATTCCTGGTGCCATCAAGAATGTCTGGGTTAGTTCAAAGTAAGGAGGGAACAGTCCTTTCTCAGTAATAATTTTTAAAATTATTTTAAACCCGCAAAAAGTAAGCTACTTAATCATGAATAAAAGTATGTTGTGTGTATGTGTGTGTTATGTGTGTATATGTGTGTGTGTAAAACTGAAAGCTCCTTGTAATTCATGGGGAAATAGTGGAAGCGTTTCTGATAACACAGAATCTAATTAAGCATGTCTATTACATCTGTTACTGGTTAATACTATTCAGAAAGTTCTAACCTATGCAATATGACACGCAGACGTATTACCACTAGCAAGGAGGAGAGACCTTTTTAGCATTATATGCTTGTAATGCCATTATATATACACTCGGGAAAGTGATAGTCATTAAGGAAAAGACACTATCAGGAATAAATGAAAGGATTCAATCCTTACTAAAAGGAATTGAAGTGGCCTTGGATAAAATACACAGAACTCAGTAGCTTTCTTTTACTAATCTGTCATTAAAATATAATGATGAAACAGAGTGGGAGTACCTGGGACCAAGCCTTATTTAGTAGCTTTGTCAATACGATAGTAGCTCCTTGAAAGAAAAAAAAAGAGGGGGGGGTTGTTTGTTTGTTTTTAATGTATAGTAGAGATTTGGGAAAAGCAGAGATGCCCAGTAATGGATAATGACTGATCTCCCCCAGACATACCTTAGTAATAATTGCAGGGGAAGAGCCCTCTGTAAAAAGTAAGAACTTGAATTTTAGAGTCAGACAGACCTAGGTTGGAATACCAGAGGTATCATTTATTAGGTGGTTGGTTCTCAGGTAATATGCATGTCTATTCTGAGCCTGGTTTTTCGTTCATGAAATGGGAATGGCAGAAGCATCTGCCTCATGGGTATAGTGAGGTTTGTGAGTTGATCCATGAGTAGTGTTTCCCAGATCCTGTACTCAGTGAAAGCTTCCATGTACTCTAGGTTCTAGACCTGGGCCCTAATCTGCTACACTAGGGAATCCCAGGGCATTTCTCCAGTTATTATTTGTAGCAATAACATATTTTTAGCACCAATAATATAGACAGCATAGAGCAGAACAGAGGATACTTTCTTTCCTTTTTTTTTCTTTTTAATTTAATTTTTAAAACTTTTTTCTTTTACATTGGAGTACAGCCAGTTAACAATGTTGTAACAGTTTCAGGTGGACAGCAGAGGGGCTCAGCCATACATATCCATGTATCCATTCTCTGCCAAACTCCCCTCCCATCCAGACTGACTTATAACGTTGAGCAGAGATCCCTGTGCTACACAGTAGGACTTTGTCGGTTATCCATTTTAAATATAGCAGTGTGTACATGTCCAGCCCCAACTCCGTAACTGTCCCTTCCCACCTTCCTCCCCTCCTGACAACCATAAGCTCATTCTCTAAATCTGTGAGTCTGTTTCCAGAACCATTTCCAACATGAACCAGTGACAATCATATCATACACGTGGGCTGAAGAATCTCTAAGACAGGCTGGTGATTCACAGGAAATCAACAAAAATGCACATGAGGGAAGGGATTATGGTCAATATTCCTTACCTCTCTCTCCTCTGCATCTAGAACAGTGCCGGTCCCTCAGTTGGTGCTTAATAATTGTTGCTGAATGAATGCATGAATGCACCAGTGATTTAGCTGTGCCAAGGAATTGCTAAGCTATGTCATTTTGGACTCTGCTCTTTCCTGGGCTCCACTCATGCCGCTGTTGTTTTTTGTCTCCAGCAGATCTCAGTCTCGGGAGGAGGTTTGCCCCCTGTCAGCACCTTGACGAATATCCACAGCCTGTCCCACCACAATCCCCAGCAATCTCAAAACCTCATCATGACCCCCCTCTCTGGAGTCATGGCCATTGCACAAAGTAAGCTCTGTTCTTGGTCAGAAAACTTGGGGGCAGAGAGGAGTGCTTTGGGAAAGGAGTCAACCTGATTTTAAAAAAAACAAAAAACAGTAAGGAAGATATTCTTCCAACTCATCCACCACTTGTAGATTTGATTCAACTCATTTCGTTCCTGATCTCTCTCCTCACGATTTGGATTGTTCAGCCTAAAATTAGAAGAAATTAGGGAATGGAGTTGAATCTGGGTCATAGCTCACCACCTGTGCATGTTGGGTCGAATCATTGCAACTTTATGAGGATCAGTCTTCTCATCTGTAAAATAGGTTGTTGGGGCAATCCAATGACTGGGTACGTAGACACGCTTGTACATTGATAAAGTATGAATATGTATAATATTGTAGCTTCTATTTTTGTCCAGTGTTCATTCCTATCCCTGAGTGTGTGGTGGGTTTTCTGGGAGGCCGGGTTGTGCTGATGTTTCTTTGTGTTGTTTGAGGTTGAGTAAGACATGAGGGGTTCCCTTCTTTTTTTTTTTACAAGATTTTTTTAATAAGATTTATTGATTGATCTTATTTTGGACATGCCCCCATGGCATGGCATGTGGGATCTTAGTTCCCCAGCTAGGGATTGAACCTGTACCCCTGCAGTGGAAGTGCAGAGTCTTAACTACTGGACACCTGGAAAGTCCATGGGCTTCCTTCTTGATGGGGAATTCTGTATGGTCAAATGAGACCTCTTTGGCAGGTGGTAAAAACATACTGAGAAGGAACTCTGCATGAAACTGTCATAGTATCCCTGAGCCTTGATAGATTTAAAGAGAAATAGATTGTTTGGACAGACTGAGCGACTTCACTTTCACTTTTCTCTTTCATGCATTGGAGAAGGAAATGGCAACCCACTCCAGTATTCTTGCCTGGAGAATCCCAGGGATGGGGGAGCCTGGTGGGCTGCCGTCTATGGGGTCACACAGAGTCGTACACGACTGAAGTGACTTAGCAGCAGCAGATTGTTTGTGCCCAGGCCTGAAGATAGGGCAAGGCATCAGGTCCTCCCAGCCCTGGGGGCTCACCTTCCACAGCCAGTCTGTCCCCATCCATCACTGATGGGCCATTTCAGCACAAGAAGGCTGCCATGGGTGTGCCTGTGGGTGCCGCTCTCAGA
>SJYX01023542.1:25758-65248 GCA_006410675.1 Oreotragus oreotragus | reverse complement strand
GCTTCCCACCCACCCCTAGCCCCCATTTCTCCCCCTCCTGAGCCCCAGAGCCCCAGCCCTCTGGCTATGTCAGGCTATTGGCCCTTGCCTCCGAGTCTGGGGAGAAAGCATGGGAAGGATGGTTTTCTATCTTCTAGCACAAACCCATGCACATACCTGGGCTGCCTCTGGAATAGAGCAATAGTCTTGCATCAGACAGGCCTAGATTTAAATCCTGGCTCTGAGCCTTAGCAGCTATGTAGCCGGTGGTAATTTCCTGAGCCACTCTCAACTTCAGTTTTTTCATCTTAAAATGGAAATAGTGTGCATGTGGAGTCACTATGAAAGTGAAACAAAAGTAGGTATGCACTGTGTTTGGTAAGCATTAAGAGTTATTAAAATGCGGACTTCCCTGGTGGTCCAGTGGTTAAGACTTCATGCTTCCAGTGCAAGGGGTGTGGGTTTGACCCCTGGTTGGGGAACTAAGATCCCACATGCCACGTGGCCAAAAACTTTGAAAAATGAATACTTAAAAAGAGTTATAAAAATGCAAATAATTATTTATTAAGGGTGTCTAACAGGAGGAGGCAGGGGTGGGAAACAGGATTTCAGTTGCTCTTCTGGCTGAGAGTCTGAGGGGCAACGGCTAAGTTCAGCCTCCTTCTACGCTCGGGGCTCCATCCCGCCCCAGGCCCGTGGAGCTGGTTTCTGCGTACCATCTCACATTCCAATCACATTTTCGTGGCTTTTAAAAAATCTGCCACAGCCTGCAGCAGAGCCGGGGACCACGTGTGTCACACTGTCCTTCCCCCCCAGCCTTGACGGTGTGCTCCCCCCGCCTCACCTGGGCAGGATTCCTCAATGGCAAGGCTTGGGTGGGACAGAGAGTGGTCATCAGCGACCTGTGGACTGCCGAGTCCCCACTGTCCTGGCTGGCTCTGAAGAGAGAGCTCATGGGGCCCCAGACCAGGAAATAACCAGCCTCCCACCAAGGGAAGGACAGGCTGAGACAGCAGGCTGTGACCTTTACCCTCATTCCCTACTGGAGGACTCCTTGGTAGAACAAGCTGCTCCCTCCCTCAAGGCCAAACATCCACATGCTTTCTGGGTTGGTCATGTGACCTGGAATTTACATGAATCTTATGGATGAACTGGCATGAGTCAAAGGTTCCAGACTTGGTGGACAAATACTGGAAAGACAAAAAGCAAAAACTGCATGCTTCTGGAGCTTTTGTTGAAATCTAGGCTCAGGGAGCTTCCCTGGTGGCTCAGACGGTAAATAATCTGCCTGCAGTGTAGGAGATGTGGGTTCAATCCCCGGGTCAGGAAGACCCCCCCGGAGAAGGGAGTAGCAACCCACCCCAGAACGGAGAATCCAATGGACAGGGAAGTCTGGAGGGCTACAGTCTGTAGGGTCATAAAGAGTCGGACACGACTGAGTGACTAACACGTTTGTCCATCATACTTCATTTGTGCGATGTCATAAGGCATTTTAGTGCAAACTGGGACAGCCCAAAATTATACTAGTAATGACACCCATGTCTATTTAACAACTATTAATCAATCTACAATTGCTAACATGAGACCTAGGACTTGAGTCACTGCAGAAATAGTAAGCAACAGGCCAGCTCTTCATTTTGCCAGCTACTACGAACTTTTTTGGACTTAAATTCTCAGATGCACCACATATAGCCCAGGATCAACTGTGTTTGGGGTGTTTGTTTGCTTTTCTTTGAATATTTCTTTATTTACTTGGCTGTGCCGATCTTAGTTGCAGCATGTGGGACCTAGTTCCCGGACCAGGGATCAAACCCTGGCCCCCTGCATTGGGAGCATGGAGTCTTAGCCACTGGACCACCAGGGAAGTCCCAGGATTACTTGCCGATATCCAGGCATCTAATGCTTTGAAAGTCAGGGAAAGAAAGTGTTCCCACCACAGAAGTGCCATCCACCTCTATATACCAGGCACTGTGGAAACCTATTTATCTATTTGGTAAACTGCTTTAAACACAATCTCTTTTAATCCTACAACAGATATGATTCCCATTTTACAGAGGAGGAAACTGAGGCTAACTGAGTTGATTAAGGAGCCAGGATTTAAACACACGGCCATTCTTCCTGATCATATCACACTGCCATGTCCAAACATAACTACCACCCACCCCCACTCCCTTTTATCTGCCTGGGGAAAAAGGAACAGTGGTGTGGGGTGAGGGGTGGTCTGTAGCTGTGCTTACACTCTTGCGGGACTTGCACCTTGACCTTGCCTTCACTCTCTCTCTGCAGTGTACACACACAAGCAGGAACCTCCCCAGTATTCCCACACCTCCCGGTTTCCGTCTGCGATGGTGGTCACAGATACCAGCAGCATCAGTACGCTCACCAACATGTCTTCCAGTAAACAGGTAATGCCAGCGAGAAGGTAGGGGGAGGGGAGGGATGACCACGACTGCTGATGTGCAGAGTGCGTGACAAGTGTGGCCTCGGCCTCAGTGTGGTCCTTCTGAGGTTCCCCGGGTACTTTCTAAAAGAACCCCTGAGGTCACAAGGCAAAGAAGATGGGCCACAGGCTGAAGGGGCTTATTGCTGCCCTAGCATCCCCAACAAGAGCACTAGAGTAGCAAAGTGTGCTCAGCTGCTGGAGACTGGCTTATACAGAGCCTGCAGGCCCTGGGGTTGAGTATCCCCAGTGGGCTGGTTGGTCATGATCCATGGACAGGGTATTTCCAAGGAGGGCTCAGAAAGTCAGACCCTCCGGAGTCTCACGCTTTGCAAGAGGGATTCCTGAGGATTTCCCATCAGTTAAAAAATAGAGAAAACAAACAGTGAGTCAGAGGTCCTGAGGCTGATTCACCCAGTTCAGAACTCATCCTGAACCCCCAGTGCTGTAAGCTCCAGAAAATGACCCGATTCTGCCAGCCCACGGGGACGTCCCAGTAGACAGCCTGGCCTTACCAGGGGCCTGTGTTCACTTGGTGTTTTATAGAGAAGCTCAGAATCATCTTCCTGGTGCATTGAAACTGGGGAATCCAGAGGCTTAGTCACCATTTCAGTTGATGACTAATTCCCACCTCCACATACATAGAGGGGATGAGGGTAAAGACGACCCATGGTGAGGCTACAGCTTGGGCAGCTGGACTCAAATGAGACACTTGAGAATTAGGAAACAGGACATGACATCTGAACGCAGGTTGCAATTCCAGAGTAACACAATAGGACCTTTTAGTAGCTGGGGTCTGTGCAGTGTGGGAACTGTTTGGCCTTTATTGATCGTTAGATAAGTAGGTGACAACCTTGAACTTCATGTCAGAGGCTCTTGGCAGCGTTTGGTCCTGTGGATGGTTTCCCCCCACCCCCATCAAATCACACTTCATCCAGTGTTGATGTGCTCCTGAGCAAGTTCTTTCATGGGTTCAGCCTTCTCTGTTCTTCCTTTGCCCCCATCTCCTCCTGGTCCTGCACTGTCATGAAACAGGTGGATTCAGTTCCTGACTTTTGCCATTTGCTCGGTGACCTTGACCTCCCTGAGCCTTCACCTTCCTCATCTCTAAAACAAGTCGTGGCATCTACTTGTTGGGTGGATTTGATTATGCCATGTAGATTAAGTGCCTGGCATATTCTGGGCGCTGAAACACACATGACCTAGTCCTTCGGGCTGTGGAATGAGGTGGGGTAGGGAGGGAGAGGTGTGTGGGACCCACCTTGCTATCCTTCTCTCACCCATTGGAAGATGAAAGCACAGCCCCCGTTGCCCTGCCCTTCGACTCCTGTGCGATTTCCCACTCTTTGTAGTGAGCAGGGAAAACATCTCAATCAGGGGGGCAGCCAGGCGCAGCAGCCCTGCTTGGGAATACCTTCCCCTTTGAAAGGTTTATCAATCCATCTGCCGCTTGGGCAGCCCTGGACGGGGCTGTGATTAATGATTCCTGTCTTTCCCAAGTTGACTTTGATGCTTGCTTGTTGAAACAAGTCCTCTGAATTCAGGAAATGGCCTTTTAATCAAAACGCTTCAAGATGCTCTCTGAGATGCTGTACCGGCCCCCAAATGGGACCAAGTGGCCAGCCAACCTTGACGCCACATGAACAAGCCTCTAGAACTACTGTGACGTCATCTCGAAACCCCCAGACATTTCAGGAGTCCGACGATAGACTCACAGTTCTGTAGAGTGATGACGATGACGTTTAGTAAGGCTAACACTCTTCATGTAACGCTGTACAGTTTATGCTTCTCATGAACGTTATCTCGTTGTTTTCTTTTTGCCAAAACCTCTTAAGAAGTACAAAGAAATAAACCAAGGCTCAGAGATGCAGGGTAATCTGCCCGAAGTCACAAGAGATGATATGCTAGGGCTGAACGTGCAGACTTTTGTCTTAGGCTCTCAATCCGGACTTTTCCCACTTAAACATGACTCATCTTCCAATACCGATCTTTTTATTTATTTTTCACTGCACTGGGTCTTCACTGCTGTGCACAGGCTTCCACTAGTTGCAGCGAGCAGGGACTGCTCTTCCTGGTGGTATGGAGGCTTCTCATGGAGGTGCTTCTCTTGTGGCCAACCACAGGCTCTAGGGCTCATGGCTCCATAGTTGAGGCGCAGGGATTTAGTTGAGCCAAGGCTTGTGGAACCTTATTTCCCAGACCAAGAATCAAACCCGTGGCCTCTGCACTGGCAGGCAGATTCTTAACCACTGGACCACTGGGGAAGTCCTGGCAATACCCGTCTTTAGTTACTGCTCTTGTGGTCTGTAACAGTCAGGAGCAAGAGTAAAAATTAAACCTACATAACTATATTCCAGTCAGGACACTCTCTTCCTGCAAACAACAGGAGAAGAGAGGGTAGGAGAGATGGAATGAAATAGGAGAGTGAAGATGCTGCCTCCTGGCAGCAGGAGGAACCCAAGGGGAGGAAAAGTTGTACACACTCTGTTCTGAAGGCAAAGGGTCAGAAGTGAGTTTCACAAGAGAACTGGTTACAATTCTGCTTTTTTGTTGTTGTTGTTTGAAAGTGTTCTTTTCCAAAAAGAGTTTCAAGACTATTGCTAGGAATCAGGAGCCCATGACGTAAGGAGAGGAAGATTCCTTGGCCAAATGTGTTGGGGGAACAGCTGGGTTTAGCAGAAACCCCACAGGACAGGGCTTCTCAGAATCTCTCCTGTGCCAGTGTGGGCATTGAACCGGGACCCATCCCGGGCAGGGCTGCTTTAGAGGAGGCATCATAGAATGCTAGGAAAAGCCAACGGGTCTGAGCCAATCCTGGCTCCTTCACACCTGCTCCATGACCTTGGGCAGTTAATTCAGGGCTGTGAGTCTCGGGTTCATCATCTCCGAAGGGGAAGCTCCCACCTCCCTCATACAGAATATTCAAAGTGCCTGAAGATCAGGCCTGGTACTGAGTCATGTGCTTGAAGTGACAGCTTCCTTCCTGTTCCTACCCCTTTCTGTCTGTAATCCCTTAGAAGACACCGTCCATTAGCTCCTTCAGGATTGAGCTCACTGCTTGGTCTGCACGTGGTCAAAGGAGGTTCTGACAATAACATGTCTCAGGGTTAAGACCATTTCTCTGGCACATCCTGCCTCCTGGGCTGGGGCTCCAGATCCCTGCTTCCCACTCTCCTGCTACACAAGGATGCCCTTTCACCCACCTCCCAGGAAAAAAAAAAAAAGCCAGTAGTTCAGGGCCTTTCAAAGCACCCAAGCCCTTTGTGTGTGGCCAAATGCCTGGGCTTTAGTAGATGTTCAGTAAATATGAATGAGTGAGTAAAAATGAGTGAGTGAATGAATGAGTGAATAAATTCAAATCTAGCATTTTTTTTTGAGTACCTCCCATTTGCCATGTAGCATTCCAGGTGATTTTCCATCTTACCTTTCCTGGCTAACCCTCCTGCAAGGTAAACATTTTTATGCCTAATTTACAGAGCCAAAAACGGAGGTTCAAAGATGGGGCAGAATCTGGCTAAGCATACAGGATGGTAAATCTGGAGCTAGAGTTCCAGACTTTTTGGTTCTTCTCACTCCAGATCCTCTCTACAACACTCACCTTCTAAGATCCACTTTTAAAGAGCTTATAAAAATGACTCAAGGTTATGCTGGCTTGAGGCTAAAGCCAGGATTTGACCTTGTCTCCCAGTGTTTTCCACCATTAGGACAGGCATGCCACAGACCTTGTGGATCATGTTTCAGAAACCTCAGGCTGGAACTTTCTTGCTGGGAATCCTTGGCAGCTACTGCCCTCTGTCCTTTCCAGAGCCTGTCTCCTGTCACCAAACCACCCCACAACCCCCAATGAGTCCTGGCGAGTTACCATCTGAGTGGGTCTCTGCCTGAGCCTCCTGCAAAAACAACAGCCCTCCAGCCTGGAAACCAGACCACAGCAAGCACCAGCCTTGGCTAAAACAAGTGTGGGCAGGCTGTGAGCAGACTCCTGTTTCCACAACTCTACCCACCGCTCCACTTCCTAGTTTACATAGAGAGAGGTCAGGATAAGACCACCACCCTGCTATCCCCACCCTCTGCCCAGAGCAGTCACCCATCAGGCATGCTGATGAGAGGGAGGTGGGCAGCCTCATCATAAATCCCCTGAAGCTGCACCTGCCCTGCCACCTCCTGCCACCCCTTCCCCACGCGCTCTTGACCTTCCCCCCACCCCCCAGTGGTGAGGCAGTGTGGGCTTGATGGTAAAGAGCCACTGTGGGAATTAGACAGACTCCGTCCCCAGCTTCTGCCACTTTCTACCTATGTGGCCAAAGGCAAAGGTGCAGCCTCTCTGAACTTCAGTTTCCTTACCTGTAATATGAAGATAACGATTCCTCCTTTCTGGGATCATTGAAAGGGCAAAATGCAATAAAACTTGTAAAACACTCAGCTCAGTGCTTGGCTGGGAACACCTAGTCTGTGGCAGCTGGGTCAACCTTGGCTTTCCCTGAGGGTAACCTTGGGTGTCTCTCGAGCTTAAGAAGGAGGATTTTAAATGGTAAAGGGCATTTATTTCCCCCTGGTGTCCCACTCAGAAGATAAAAGGCAGTAATCTTACATAGTGGGTTTTCTGTTGAGACATCCTGGGCAAGTCATGTAAAATCTCTCTAAGCCTCAGTTCCCTCATCTAAAACACTGGAAGTATAATCATTACTTGTAATGAATAGAGCTATCATTAATCTACCTTAATAGATTATTATTAATCATCTGTATTCACTGTCTCCACTTCCTCACCCCCAATTCTTTTTATTTTCTTATTTTTATTGAGGTATAGTTGCTTTATTCTCTGAGTTTCAGCATAGCAATTCACAATTTTTAAAGGTTATATTTCATTTATAGTTACTATAAAATATTGGCTATATTCCAGTATCCATGCTGCACATTAGATCCTTGTGGGTTATTTATTTTATTCATAGTAGTTTGTACCTCTTAATCTCCTCTCTTGCCCCACCCCTCTTCCCTCTCCCCACTGGTAACCACTGGTCTGTTCTCCATACCTGTGAGTCTGTCTCTTTTCTATTATATTCACTAGCTTGTTGTATTTTTTAAATTCCACAGGTAGTGACACCATACAGTATTTGTCTTTCACTGTCTGACTTATTTCACTAAAGCACGATGCCCTCCCAACCCATCTATGCTGTTGCAAATGTGAAATTTCATTTTTTTTTATGGCTGCATAGTATTCTATTGTATATACTTGGGGTGGGGGGTGTACGCCCCTATAGTTCTCTCTTGAGAGCGTTCCAGACTGGCTTTTGTCCCCACATTCCTGAAATCCCTCTTGTCCTGCTCACTAACATCTCCACATTGCCAGATCCAGCGGTTACTTCTCAATCTCTGTCTCTGACATAGCCGATCACTCCCTCTTCTTCTCTCTCGAGTCTTAGGACATTACCCGTTCCTGGTTCTCCCGCTATGGGACTGGCCACTCCTCATTTCCTTGGCTGCCAGCTCATCTTTGCAACATTTACTAATTGAGGGGCCCTGGGACTCATTCTTTGGCCTCTTCTCCTCCATGTTTATTCCTGGGTGATCTCCAGTCGCATGAATTTGGGTCAGGTGTACACAACCGTGGGTCTTATCATTCTGTCTCCAGTACTGACCTCTCCCTTCAGGGCACATTCACAAACCCAGTGCCCCTTTGGCGTGTACAGGTGCACACCTAATATGCCTCACCAGCATCTCGGATCAAATCTGCCTAACACAGCAGCTCTTCATTTTGCCCCAGTTTCTCCTGACCTAAATTGCTTTCTGCTTGGGCTTGTCCATTTCCCAAAATGCCATCAGTTGTTCAGGTGAGACTCCTGAGAGTACCCGCGATCACATCACACCCCGCATTCCACATCCCATCCATCAACAAGTTCTGCTAAAGGTCCTTTAAAATGAGCCCTCTACCTGACTACTGCTTACCCACCCCATTAGTCTTGTGTTCCTGCAGCAGCCCCTAACTTCCCATTCCTGCCCCACAGGGATGGGTGTGCTCTGTTCGCCGCTCAGCAGCCAGAGTGGTCTCTGAGAAAGGAAAACCCATCATGTCACTCCCCCAACCCCTGTCAAAAGTCTCCACTAACTTCTGGTTGTAACTAGACTGAAGCAGAGACTTCCAAGACCCTATGTGGTCAGACAGAAGCCTCTCCTTCCTCTGTCCCTCAGCTTCAGCCACACCAGAGCTGAAGGGCTCCCACCGCAGGACTTCTGCCCCTGTGGCACCTTCTGCTGGAGTATACTTTAGTGTGCATCTTTGCATATGCTTGGCTCAAACCTCAAAGAGTGGCGGGATCACCTCCTGACCCCCCTGCGTAATTTCTTCGCCCTTCCCTCTAGTCATTGTGACCTTTTTTCATGCTTATTTTTCGAGAGTATTCATCTCCTCCTGAATTTTTACATGATGCGTTTCTTAACTCATTCATTGTTCAAAACTCTCACTAAAATGTCAGCTCGGTGGGGGTGGGGACAGAGTCCCATTCACAGCTGCATGCCCGGTGCCTGCGAAAGTGCTGAGCATAGGAAAGGCCCACAAAACCATGTTAAATGAATGAATGATGATTACCTGCCTCAAAGGCGTGATGTGAGAATTCTATGGAATGATGCGTGTCAAGGCTTTCCTTAGCAATGCAGCCTGGCACACAGTAGGACCTCAGTAAATGTCAGCTCTTCCCATTATGGATCAGATCTTCTTAGGGTGAAGACATCCTTAAGAATCCTCTAGCCGCCCCACCCTCCGGACGGAGGGCTCTGTAGTCACTTGGGGACCCTGCCTGGGGGCTGGCTGAGCCGGGCCTCTGTTCTGAGGGAGTCCAGTGTGCCCCTTATCAGATGTTTGTGTTTAGACTCTGAAGGGGGCAAATAACTCTAGTTCCTTTGACAACATTTAGGGCTCTGCCACCATTTTATTATGTGAGCAAACATTTGATAGCTGGGAAGCCCATCCCTAATGACAGGTCATAGAATCTTGCTGGCGTCTGCTTATCTGTTCTTGGTGTTTGCTCTCCCATTGAAACCTGCAAGGTCACAAGCCGTTTTCTCTCTCCTCCACCTGAAATCTGAAAATTGAAAAAAGCTTGATAGTGAGGAGTAAAGAGACTGGAGAGAGCAGGGGTGGGTGGAGGGAGGAAGAGGAGGCAAAAGATATCAGAGGACCCTGCCCAGGGGCTCAAGAATGCAGAAGGGCTGGAAACCTGTCTCCACACATGGATACACCACTCAGCCCTGCTCTGAGGAGCACTGAGGGGCGGGTGGGGTGGGGGGGACGTGGAGCCAGCTCAGACTGGGGCACCCCTGGCAGCTTAACAAGGACAGTTGTACCAGCACCATAGGGAGGATGGCACGCCTAGCAGCCCATCTAATCCCCCAACAACCTTCGTCATAAAGGTGGGGAGACCAAGGCCCAGAGCTGTCTCTTATACACATCTAGATGTGTATAAGAGACAGCTATATTCCAGTATCCATGCTGCACATTAGATCCTTGCGGGTTATTTATTTTATTCATAGTAGTTTGTACCTCTTAATCTCCTCTCTTGCCCCACCCCTCTTCCCTCTCCCCACTGGTAACCACTGGTCTGTTCTCCATACCTATGAGTCTGTCTCTTTTCTATTATATTCACTAGCTTGTTGTATTTTTTAAATTCCACAGGTAGTGACACCATACAGTATTTGTCTTTCACTGTCTGACTTATTTCACTAAAGCACGATGCCCTCCCAACCCATCTATGCTGTTGCAAATGTGAAATTTCATTTTTTTTTATGGCTGCATAGTATTCTATTTGGGGGGGACGTGGAGCCAGCTCAGACTGGGGCACCCCTGGCAGCTTAACAAGGACAGTTGTACCAGCACCATAGGGAGGATGGCACGCCTAGCAGCCCATCTAATCCCCCAACAACCTTCGTCATAAAGGTGGGGAGACCAAGGCCCAGAGAAAGGAGTTTGAACAAGAGCAAAGCTCGTAGGGACTTCCCTGGTGGTCCAGGGGCTAAGACTCCACACCCCCAAGGCCAGGGGCCCAGGTTTATCCCTGGTCAGAGAACTAGATCCCACATGCTGCATCTAAGAGTTCGCATGCCATAGCTAAGATCTGGTGCAGCAAAAAAAAAAAAAAAACCCAATAGAAGGCTCTTAACCTCAGTGTAATGTAAAGAACGCTGTCTGTGAGATCTCTCAGAACTGGTTTGAATCTCTGGCCCCACACTCTCCTAATTCTGAAACCTTGGGCAATTCCTAGACTCTCTTTGACCTTGCTTTCCTCATCTGTAAAATGGACATAATAGCAGCCCCATACAAGGCTATGGCTGGGAGAACTGGTTAATGGGATAATAGTGGGATAAGAGGCCTTTAACCGTGTGATAGATATGTGAACATGTTGTGTGTGGCTGTGTCTGTGTCTGTCTGTGTGTGGAGGGGAGAGTGTTTGAGGGGTGTCTTGGGAAAATGAACCATTAAGTCAAAGGGCAGAACCTTCCTCTGAGATGACAACAAAGGTGTAAGGGAAGGAAGAGAAGCAAAGCGCGGGAAAAGGGACTCCCCGGAAGGAAAACGCGAGCTGTGATCTTCCATGCCAGTTGAGATGAGCGAGACCCGTGGCTCTGGGAGTGGAGGCTGCTCCATGTGGCAGTCTGGCTCTTCTCAGGGACTCCTCTATGCTGGGTCTCCTGCCCCAACCCACCCAGAAGCCTGATCTCAAAGGCCTTTAGCCCTTGGATCCCAGTTCTCTGATTTCTTGTCTTGATAGTAGCAAGCATTATAGAAAGCACTTTGCAGTTCCCCACACTTCTTCCTGATGGAGCGTTAGTACGTGATGATTTTCTCCTGTGCTCTGTCTGTGGCCTTGGGGCTCAGCATAGACCAGCAGCATCAGCCCAACCTGGGAGCTGATTAGAAATGCAGGTTCTTAGGCCCACCCCCGGCCCACTGACTCAGAATCTACCTTTTAACAGGATCTCTGCTACTCCATTTGGGAAGGGATCTGGGGGACCCCTGCTCTTAGAGGTCTTAAGAAGAGACCCTTACTTCCTTCAAAAGCAAAAGCTCCCCATCCAGCTGTCATTGCCACCAAACTGAGCAATTTATAAAAAGCACTCTCACAGGAAGAGGAGTCCCATTTCAGGATAAAGGTCAGCAAGTTATGACTCTTTCAAGGCCATTGGCAATTCACTTCTCTCTTCTGAAGTGGCCAGGGAATCCGGCTCCTAGATTTTCCTAAAGGGAGCGTGTTTCAGGACCAGCCCTGCAGGACTCTGAGGGCCTGGGGTCCCCACACCTCCAACCTCCAGCTCTTTGCTGGTTGAATTGGGTCTCAGCTCCACCAGAGAAGCCAGACGCTAAAGGCCCAGGTCCCCACCAGAGGCGCACAGCTGAGCTGTCTCTCCTCTCTCTCTCTGCAGTGTCCTCTCCAAGCCTGGTGATGCCCACACATCACTTACTCTGTGCACAGCAACAAGGACCCTTATTTTCCACATCATCACCCTCCGGGCAGCTGTCACGGAGAAGCGCAGTGACCCGACACGCAGCACCCGCGAGAGGTCTCTGCTCACCTGCTGTCCTGCTGGCACCTTGGACACTTGCTCTGACAGGCGCAGCCCCTTCTATGCAGTATTGTCACGATGCCTCTCCCAAGAAGTCTGGTCTGTCCTAGAGTCAGGGGACAAAGAAGCAACGGAGGAGGAAGAGAGAAAGCCGTAGCGTCTACATCACTCTCTCTCATCGAACAAACTGAAGTAAAAACTTGAATCTATTACTGAAATGAGCAGAGGAGGACACGTGCTGTTGAACTGAGCCAAACACACTGTAAATATCAGCCACCTCCCCCTGTCCTGCCCCCCGGTCCCGGCTGATCTGAAGATTTCTTTTAAAGAAGTAAATTTTCCAATGGGTGTAAACTATAAACTATTGTAATTAAGTGCAATCTCCCCCCTCTACTTCCTCTCCCCTCTGCCCTGTATATAATACTAAAGCGTCTATCGGTTGTCTTTGTAAAGGTCAGAGTTGAATTTTCAAAGTGATTCGCCCCCTCTCTCTTCCCCCATGGAGAAATACCTAAGGCAGAAGTGAAGCCCTTGACCCGCTTCCTCAGCCCTGGACACACACAGAGACTGTGTATTTTGGACTGACTGCCGGCTCACTCTGATCTCCTGATGTTAAGACACCTCTGGGTCCCTGGAAGGGCTGAACAGAGTGTCCGAGTAGTGTCTTAGCTTCCGGAAGGGTTGGGGGGCCAGCCAGGACAGCCCCAGGAAACGCCAAGGCAGGGACGCTGGCTGTTTGATAGCACAAGAAAAAGTTGCCCTTTCAGAAAACCTCCCATTAAAACAGTTTATTTTGCCATGGCCCAGACTCTCATATTTCTACCTCTGATGCTTTCCCTGCCTTGGTTTCTCCAAGAACCCCTGGCCCCTGGTCTTCTTGGAATTTTCCACTTACTCCACGGGGCTCACTGCTGCATGTCCCATTGTCTTCGGCCAGCCTTATTGCTAAGATGAGAAAAGTTTTTCCCCCCAGTCAGACTCCAATACTTTGTCTTTCTGTGACTCATTGGAGTAGACTTGGAGCCAACTCTTGGTGACTGTTGGTCACAGGAACAGAGGAAAAAGTAGGGAACGTGGAATCACCATGGTACACACACACACACACACACGACAATAAGCTCTTAACCGATTTCTGACCTTTCATCTTTTGATCCATCTTTAACATTGCTACCATTGTTATCTTTCTGTAACTTGGCTCACTCTCAGATAGATTCTACACAGCGCATGTGGCACAAATGATCTTTCTTGGCCTGGCACCTACCATTCAGACAGATTCTTACCTAACATTAAGTGACTTTCCAAATCCTGCATGCTTCAATTCACACTCTTAGCTTTGACTAAGAGTGTCCCCTCCTTCAAAGCTGTTGGAATAGTAAATGCTCTTCATTTAGTTTACCCATCTCAAATTGCAG
The DNA here is from genome assembly GCA_006410675.1 of Oreotragus oreotragus. Lineage (NCBI taxonomy): Eukaryota > Metazoa > Chordata > Mammalia > Artiodactyla > Bovidae > Oreotragus > Oreotragus oreotragus. The sequence goes on along the minus strand of SJYX01023542.1, from coordinate 51,865 downwards.
CACATAAAAGACTAATCCTGTCCTGATTTCCACTACTGGGAAAAATACCAACTTTCTATAAATGCTCAGGAGCTCTATTTTGGCACTCAGTCATATACTTATTATTGTATGCACTCTTACTTTTTCTCTCCATTTAAATGGTAGTCATCCTGAGAATGATTGTACATCTTTCCATCTTGAATAATGCCAACAACATGCTCTTTTATGCCTGCTTACTAAATTAAATTGCCTTTTGGTGACATTTTATGCCCTGCATGTAAAAGCTTTAATATAAAAAATATTCAGAAATAAAAAGTATGATTACAGTTTCACTAAAAGAAAGACAGAAGGAAGATAAAAGAAGGGAGGGAAGCAGGAAAGAAGGAAAGTCCAGATTAAGAGTTTTGTCTGAAATTTTCTTCTTTGGATTATTCATTGAGAAACTCCAAATATCATATATCATATTGATAAATTTTATAATCTAAAAAAAAGAAGTTGCAGGATATAGAGTAACTTTAGATATGACATAAACAGATGCCCAAATTTGATTTCTATAGTGTCTCTAAATCATTTCAGTTCAGGTTGCTGTGAATCCCAGAATTAAGAAAATCAACCATTGGGAAGTATGATTGCTTTACTCCAATGCAACACTATGGAAGTTGAATAACTTTTTCAGGTGCCACACAATAGGAATGGTACTGCTTCTACTTTTAATATTGAAACATAACACTTTACGTCATTAAGGACAATTTCCATGCTTTATTTTCTAGTGCTATTAACAAAATGTGCACGCATGCTCAGTTGTTCAGTCATGTCCAACTCTTTGCAACCCCATGGGCTGTAGCATACCAGGCTCTTCTGTCCATGAGATTTTCCAGGCACAAATATTGGAGTGGGTTGTCATCCCCTTCTCCAGGGGATCTTCCTGAACCAGGGATTGAACCTGTCTCCTGCATTGGCAGGTGGATTCTTAACCACTGATCTGCCAAGGAAGAAAAGCCATAGATATTATTTTCTGCTTAGATCACTTTCTACTAGTCTTTTCCATTGGAGGCCTTACATGCCTGTTGCTGCCCTTATATAATGGAGACGGCAGTTGACTACTTCTACCCACTTCCTCCTAGAATATGTTAGATATATATGCTGGTGAGCAGAACATTGTTTGAATATTCTGAGAATTTTCAACTTTCATTACAGTAAGAGGTATGCACCCGTGTGCATACATGTGCACATGACTAAATGCACATCAGTAGGTGGAGAGTAATGAGTGTGACCTAACCATTTCTGTACTCACTGAAATAGAGAAATAAAGCTTTCCTACATGCTGAAGAATGCTTACCCTCCTCCTGAACTGATTCATCTAGATGTGATCCAGGAAGAAATCAGATAAATTATTAATAAGTTATAAATGCTCATGGGCCTTACCCTAACCTAACTTCTGAAGTGACATCTCACCACTTTTGTTATATCCGAGTCCTTAAAAACAAGTCTCTGGGTCCTGTTCATTCTCAAAGGACATAAACACCAAGAGACTGGGACCTCTGAGAGCCATCTCAGAAGCTGCCTATCATACACACCATTCACTTTCTCACCCGCTGTTTCTGCTGATGCTATGAATGCTTTCACATCTTTCCTTGGTAGGTTGGTTCTTCCAGAGGCCCAAGTCAGTCATATTTCCCCCAAGAGAGGAATGGTACTAAGTGACGTAACAGAGCAAATTCATCCTGAATCCCTTTATAGCTGTGTGTGACAGGGCTCCACCAGCAGTGATGAGTCACCTTGACATGTGTGCCCTGAAGTACTGTGATGGGCCGGGCACATCCCGTCAGTGGTCTTTTTCTTCAAAAACTTACATAAGCCCAACTCATCATAAAGGAAAAACATCAGACATATCCAAATGGAGCAGCATTCTTCATAATACCAGGCTAGTCCTCAAAACCGTCAAGGGCATCAGAAAACTAAGAAAGTCTGAGAGACTGTCTGTCAAAAATAATATAAGATGTGAAAATAATGTAATGTCTTGGATGATGTCATGGAACAGAAATTATTGGATAAAAACTAAGGAAATCTGAACAAAACAGGGACTTGAGTTAAGAATAAAGTATATTGATTCATTTAAATAAAAGCTGCATGTGCACTATTAAGTATTTATTAATTAATGGAGCTTTGGCAACAAATTCTTTAGAAAGGTCTATCTTCTACCTATCCACACAGAGACCCAAGTATATAGACACATGCATTGGTCTGCTCAGTATTGCAATAAGAAGCTGTAAGTGCTTTTGTATTTCTGTGGTGTCATTATTAACATTGTCATTGTCTCAACCTCCTCACTGAGAATTTTGTTGCTGTTTTCACTCATTAAGTCATGTCCGATTATTTGTGACCTCATGGACTGCAGCATGCCATGAATCCCTGTCCTTCACTATCTCCCACAGTTTGCCCAAATTCGTGTCCACTGAGTCGGTGAGTCTAAACCATATCATCCTCTGCAACCCCCTTCTTTTGTCTTCAATCTTTCCCAGCCTCGAGGTCTTTTCCAATGAGTCAGCTCATCGCATCAGGTGGCCAAAGAATACTGTTCTCAAATTTATAGACTGTTATGAAAATATCTAGTGTGTGAAGAACTGAAAGTGTGTCCCTCTTCAGAATTCATATGTTGATATGAATGTGATAATATTGGGAGATGAGACCTTTGGGGAGTAATCAGTGTTAGATGTTAAAACTCATGATTTAATATCCTATGAAAAGAGGACACCAAAGAGCATGCTCACACTTTTTTCCCCAGCATGCACACAAAGAAGAGGTCACGTGAGCTTGACAATGAAATGTAAGCCAGTTACAAGCCAAGAGAAGATGCCTTAGAAGGAACTTTGCCTTGGTGGCACCTTGTTCTTGGACTATCGGCCTCCAGAGTGGTGAAAATAAAATTCTGTTTACATGAATTGAGAACTTCCAGATGTTCAAGTTGGATTTAGAAAAGGCACAGGAACCAGAAATCAAATTATCAACATCTGTTGGATCATGGAAAAATTGGGAGAATTCCAGAAAAAAAACAACTACTTATTCTTCATTAACTATGCTAAAGCCTTTAACTTGTGTGGATCACAACAACTATAGAAAATTCTCAAAGAGATGGGTATACCAGATGACCTTACCTGCCCCGTGAGAAACCTTTATGCAGGTCAAGAAGCAACAGTTAGAACCAGACATGGAGCAATGGACTGGTTCAAAATTTGGAAAGGAGTTCAACAAGACTGTATACTGTCACCTTGCTTGTTTAACTTATATGCAGAGTACAGCATGAGAAATGCTGGGCTGGATTAAGCACAAGCTGGAACCAAAGTAGCCAGGAGAAATATCAATAACCTTAGATATGCGGATGACACCATCCTTATGGCAGAAAGTGAAGAGGAACTGAAAAGCTTCTTCATGAAGATGAAAGAGGAGAGTGGAAAAGTGGCTTAAAACTCAACATTCAATAAACTAAGATCATGGCATATTACTTCATGGCAAATAGAGTGAGAAACAGTGGGAAAAGTGACATGCTTTATTTTGGGGGGTTCCAAAATCACTGCAGATGGTGACTGCAGCTATGAAATTAAAAAGACGCTTGCTCCTTGGAAGAAAAGCTATGACCAACCTAGACAGTGTATTCAAAAGCAGAGACATTATTTTGCCAACAAAGATTTGTACAGTCAAGGCCATGATTTTTCCAGTAGTCATGTATGGATGTGAGAGCTGGACCATAAAGAAGGCTGAAGAACAAAGAACTGATGCTTTCAAACTTGGTGTTGGAGAAGACTCTTGAGAACCCCTTGGACTACAAGGAAATAAAGCCTGTTGATCCTAAAGTAAATCATTCCTGAATATTCATTGGATGAACTGATGCTGAAACTGAAGCTATAATACTTTGGCCACTTGTTGTGAAGAGCCAACTCATTAGAAAAGATCCTCATTCTGGAAAAGTTTCAAGGCAGGAAGAAAAGGGGACAACAGAGGATGAGATGGTTGGATGGCATCACCAACTCAATGCACATGAGTTTGAGCAAGCTCCAAGAGATGATGAAGGACAGGGAAGCCTGGAGTGCTGCACTCCATGATGTCGCAAAGAGTCGGACATGACTGAGGGCCTGAACTGCCTGACTGATATGTTTTAAATACCAATATGGAACACCAAACTAGACATGAGTCTAATCTTGTAACCATTTTAACCATAAAGCATTAGTCCAACAGTTATTTATATTTCAAACATCCTGGTGAACCAATTGTTTTTAATGGGCCTTGTATCAGATTTAATATTCCAACAGTTTGCCCCTAGTAATAGAATGTTTCAGTGAATGAATGTTAAGAAGAAAAAAGAAAGCAAGTAAAATGGAGGGAAGGAAGGAGAAAGGAAGGAAGGAAGGAAAAAGTGAGAGGAAGAAATTGAATGATGAAACTTTTATTAACAGTACTTAAGTACTCTTGGATCTACAGATGACACACAAGACTAATCTGTTTATGACTTCTGTTTAAACTTAACTTAATGAAAAACATTATCCCTTCCTCATTTCTTTGATCTAGGTTGGTCTCTGACTGCTATCATTATTTTTCCCTCTAGAAAACATTGATTTTCTGACAAATTGCTATTTAGATGCTTTCCATAATATGATCTTGAATTCACATGAAAATAGTTGAATCTTCTTTAATAAACCAAAAGTCAGCAAAACAGTTTCAAAGATCCCCTTAGAATAGGATTTGGAAGGCATTCTGACTGGCGAGTTAACACGGTTTCTGTAACGTAAGGCCATTTAAACACAGAAAACCAATGACAGGGCTGAGGAGAGAAGTGCTAAGCTCTCACCAGACATAATTGAAAGACGAGATTACATAATTTCAAATTATATAACGTTTATCCTACAGAGACAATAAATTTAAGAAACAAATCCCAGTCAAAGATTGGTGGTGTGGGGTCTTCTTCGATTTCCTCACTTCTAACATTTAGTTCTCATCAATACTTGGAACTGAGATAATTGTTTTGCTGTTGTGCTGGCAGTAGATGCAGTGGGGTGATTTAATGAACATACAATTACAAAACATGGCAGCTTACATTTAAACTTATGGTTTATGTTTAGACTTCAGGGTCTTGCCACTGTTGTCGCCATACATTTAGTATAAGTTCTCAACTTGTGTTACACTTACCCAGAGGCCCTGTTCCAAAGGCCCCTGGCAACTTTGTCCACCACCCCCCACCACCACCTCCACTGCTATGCTTCCTTGCCTTATGGCCATCCAGACACACTTGCGGTCACTTTATCTGTCCTTGAACCAGTGATTATTTGCATATGTCTTTCTTCATGATCACATTACCTGCCTTGGAAGCTCCTTGAAAAATTTTATGTTTCCCTTAGTATTGTAATTCATAGATACCATGGTACCACTGTAGAGTCTATGAATTACAATACTGAGAAAAACAGATAAAACTTTTTAAGGAGCTTTCACTGTAGGCCATGTGACCATGCAGCAGTTCAATTCAGTTCAGTCGCTCAGTCGTGTCCGACTCTTTGCAACCCCATGAATTGCAGCACGCCAGGCCTCCCTGTCCATCACCAACTCCCGGAGTTCACTCAGACTCACGTCCATCGAGTCTATGATGTCATCCAGCCATCTCATCCTCGGTCATCCCCTTCTCCTCCTGCCCCCAACCCCTCCCAGCATCAGAATCATTTCCAATGAGTCAGCTCTTCTTATGAGGTGGCCAAAGTACTGGAGTTTCAGCTTTAGCATCATTCCTTCCAAAGAAATCCCAGGGCTGATCTCCTTCAGAATTGACTGGTTGGATCTCCTTGCAGTCCAAGGGACTCTCAAGAGTCTTCTCCAACACCACAGTTCAAAAGCATCAAGTCTTTGGCGCTCAGCCTTCTTCACAGTCCAACTCTCACATCCATACATGACCACAGGAAAAACCATAACCTTGACTAGGCGGACCTTAGTCGGCAAAGTAATGTCTCTGCTTTTAGTCAAGAGAATGGCTCCTGTGGGTATCACTTCCTGCCTGGGTTCTTACCTCCGGTGAGGATGGTAATGAAGACAAATAGTCCAAAAGGTGAAAGCCAGAGGACTAAACACCCTCCAGCAGGGGCTTTGCCACAAATAATCCAGCGTTGACTCTAGGAAGAAGGAGGCTGGACCTTTCCTCCTTGCCGTCTCCAGCACAGACTTACCAGCGTGTGGTTTCTGGCTTCTAGACAGAGCAGTTCTTGAGCTGGCTGTAAGCGAGGGCATCATGCTGAAGAGGTCCCAAGCAACAGGTTTTTCAAAATCTCAAAGTAGTAGAAGATGCAGTTCTTAGTGAGCCAGGCAAAGGTACTGAGAGCCCAGGGCAGGGATGGAGACTGTTAGAAATGCTGACCTCTTTTGGCTCCTGGTTCCCCTCTAGACAATGTTACTTGGGCTAAAGTGGTCAAGAGAAAATTCATGGATCGGTTGAAAAGGGCCGGGGTCAAAGCCGAGCCCCTTGTGTCAAAAGAGACCGAGATTTACTGACTCTGGTGGAGATGGCTTATTTGTTGGCTCCTGTGAGTTCAGGAAGAGGAAGGGAATATAGGTCTTGAACTCCAGCCTCGACTGGAGCCCTATGTTTGAATTAACATTGTTTTTGGAGCAGTAAGTATCTGCATTTGATAGATTTTATATCTTGCGTTATTGTAATAATCCTGAAAACCCAGGAGGTCTTAATCACTCTAGAAGCCATCCAGGAGTGTGGAGGACTTGGGGAGGGGCAGAAATATCTAGGAATTTTTCTTAACTAGACCCTATGTGGGCCAAGACTCATACGAGGTGACCCTGGCAGGTGAGAGCACCTCCCTTCTAAATCAAATGTCTCTTCTCACTGACTCTAAGAGGGGCAAGGAGGCCCACTGTGCATGGATTCAGGTGGGCATTACCCCCTCCAAAGATTCATCTGCAACTAAAGCCCCCCATGCCTTCTTCCCCTATGGACCAGTCATTTGGGAATTCCTACCCCAAGCAACAGGTTTTTCAAAATCCCAGTGTAGTGGGAGATGCAGTTCTTAGTGATGCTGCTGCTGCTAAGTCACTTCAGTCATATCCGACTCTGTACAACCCCATAGATGGCAGCCCACAGAGCTCCCCCGTCCCTCCCCCAGTTTCTCCAGGCAAGAAACTGGAGTGGGTTGCCATTTCCTTCTCCAATGCATGAAAGTGAAACATGAAAGTCAAGTCGCTCAGTCGTGTCCAACTCTTCCCAACCCCATGGACTGCAGCCTATGAGGCTCCTCTGTCCGTGGGATTTTCCAGGCAAGAATACTGGAGTGGGGTGCCATCGCCTTCTCCACCTTAGTGATGCAGGGGTCTCAAATGCTGTTTCAACCAGAGACAGCAAATCTTGGACTCTTTTGACACATGGTACTTGGCCTTGGCCCCAACCCTTTTCAATTTAACCATGAATTTTCTCTTGAATGGTTTAGCCTAAATAATATTGTCTGGGGGAGCCAGGAGCCAAAGGATCAGTTCCTTATGGACTAACATTTCCAGAAGATCTCTTTACACCCTGAGCTCAAGCTAATAGACAATTCTGTTTTTACCATGACCTGCTGTGGTTTCTCGGGTGAGCTCTGGGGAAAGCAGATTTAATTTTCACATTGTGGACAAGCAATTAAATCAGTCATGGAAACCTGCCTTACAGTGGATTTGAACTGTCCATGCCAGACAGTGAATTATTTCCCCCAAAGGCAAAGAGAACTGGAGTGTTAACTACTGGATTCAGGTGGATAAGAACACAGTATAGACAGCCAGGGAATCTGAGCTCTGGGTTGGGGGGAAGATCTTTGATGTTCTTTTTGGAGCCAGAATGCCTTGATTAGGATCTCCAGCATCACCACTTAACTCTGTCCTCATTGTCCTCCTACGGAAAATTGGGTGATGGTAGTAGTACCTACTGTATAGGATTGTTGAGTAAATGAGTTCATACTTGTTAAGTGCTTGGATGTGGGCCTGGTACCTTGTGAATACTGTGTGTTAACTATTCTCTCATCCCAGAGTGAGTGATAGTCACTCAGTTCTCTCCAACTCTTTGTGACCCCATGTGCTGAAGCCCGCCAAACTCCTCTGGGATTCTTCAGGCAAGGATACTGGAGTAGGTTGCCATTTCCTTCTCCAGGGGATCTTCCCAACCAGAGGTCAAACACAGGTCTCCTGCACTGCAGGCAGATTCTTTACCATTTGAGCCACCAGGAAGCCTACTATTAAGAGACATTTTAAAGTATAAAGATGGGTCAACTTAAAAAGTATCAGCAGATACATGCTTGACTTTATCTTATAATCTATAGATAATACATTAGAATATGTAATGAATCCATACACCTTTTCTAAAGGCATATCAAGATAGAAGTAGCAATAAGGTTATAAATGACAATTCCAGAGTGCCTTCTCATATGTTCTTCTGGACCTAGTTGATCTTTCCAGATACCCTCATCACAAATGTGATGTTTGGTAGGGAAAACTGCCAATAATTGGTGAAATGATTTTGCTCATGTCTATGGTACATGACCAGCCGAGCAGAGAACCAAGGATGAGTCAGGGAGAAGAGGTCCGAGGAGAGAGAGGGCAGGGTTGACTGGGGAGTCTGTCTCTTTAGGGGAAGAAGAAGGTAAAAGGTGGGGATGATCGGGAGGAGATGACAGAGGGCCAGGAAGCTAGTACTGAAGCCGGCTATAAGCTCCGAAAGGTTGAGAAGGTTGGTGGTGGGGGGGTGGTCATGGGAAACACAGGGATCTAGGAACATTGGGTCAGGAAGAGGCAGGAGTGAGCTTCCTTCCAAGGACGGTCAGAGTTGAGGTGTCCCCTATGAATGAGGAAGTAATTCAAATAAATGCCACTGAAATCTGTTCCGAACAGATTGCCAATAATGGACCACAAAGTGGATTTGCTACACAGTAACAAATCCATGTTTTAAAAAATACTTTAAACACTTCCTAGTTGTTTCAAACAGACTGAATATTTACAAGAAGTTGCAATCAGCTAAGTAAAATGTCTATAAAGCCCCTCCCTGTCTCCCTCCTTCCCTCCTTCTCTCTGCCTCTCTGTCTCTCTCTGTCTCAGTCTGTCTGTCTCTTTCTTTCATACAGAGGTCATTCCAGCTGGGCAAATACTAGATTGTCAGATAAGATTTATAACATGACAGTATTTTATTAATGAATCTTTGGGGTATGCAGACCTTCACACATGCCTGGATGACCAGTTTTTTCCCTTTCTTTTCAAAGTCGCTCAGTCATGTCTGACTCTTTGCAACCCCATGGACTATACAGACCATGGAAATCCCCAGGCCAGAATACTGGAGTGGGTAGCCTTTCCCTTCTCCAGGGGATCTTCCCAATCCAGGGATCGAACCCAGGTCTCCTGCACTGCAGGCGGTTTCCCACTTTCTAAGGAAGAATGAGCAGAGCAAACATGAGGGGGATGGCATCAAAAGCAGAAATCATCAAAGCAGGTTTTTTGCAGTCTGTATATGTATGAATATGCCAACAGACCACCCAAAATTTCTTTGCAGTTTCCACACACTTAATTGTCTCATTAGATACATACTGGGATATCCTCCAAAGGCTGGTTTCCTTCCTGTGCTCTATTGTTCAGACATCCTTAATAAAGCAATTATATTAAATGATTTCCAATTAATTATGAAAGGGATAAAAAGATAAAGTTGGTTTTTTAAAAGAAAAAAAAATCACACTCTAAGGAAAGCACGCCTGATTTCCTAAGCCATTAAAAAGCCTCTGTGTATCCCTTTGTTTTTGGAAACATCATCTAGCCCAAAATAATATTTCTCATTTATTTATTCAAGAAATACTTACTGGGACTTCCCTGATAGTCCAGTGGTTAACACTCTGCAGTTGCAACACAGAGAATGCGGGTTCAATCCCTGGCTGGGACATTAAGATCCCACATACTACATGGCCAAAGAACAGGAAAAAAAAAAAAAGAAATACTGACATCTACTGTGTGCCAGGCACCATTGTTCTAGACCCCGAGAATACATCAATTAATCAAGCAGATGAAAGTTCTTTTCCCCTTGTGGGCTTCACACTCTGGTTAGGGAGGCAGGCAGTGAGGATGACATGTGTGTATGGTCATGTCAGGTGACTTAAATCTATGCAAAGTGCAGCAGGGAGGCTGGAGCGGCTACAGAGCTGAGTGAGAGGGAGCGGGGGCGTCAGGGTGTGAGCAGAGTGCTGGCTGGGGGTGAGGACCAACGACGAGGAGTTTGTCACCTTTGTACAGACTGCTATGAGCTACTGGAAGGACTTTATTCTGAGGGAGCTGGAGGCCATCAGGAAGTGTGAGCAGAACAGGGGCAAGATTTTGCCTTTTTTTTTTTTTTCTTTTTCTTCGGCTGGGCCGTATCTTCATTGCCACACGTGGCTCTTAGTTGCAACATGCAGAATCTAGTTTCCTGACTAGGGGTCAAACCCCAGGCTCCCTGCATTGGAATTGCAGCATCTTAACCACTGGACCACCAAAGAAGTCCCTGGTTTATGCTTTAAAAGAATCCCTCTGGCTGCTGAGTTGTAGGGAAGGCCCAAGAGTGACAGCAAGGAGACCAGCAGGAAGTCATTGCATCACTGGAGCCTGATACCAGGGGCTGGTGGTGGAGGTGAGAAGAGCCTGTCTGATTGTGGATATGGTTTTAAAGGGAGAGGATCCACAGGCACTAGAATTTTCTGATAGTTTTTATGTGATACCAAAGAGGATTCCAAGGTCTGGGGCCCGAACAAAGCAGGAAATAGAAATTAATGCTACAGAAGGCAGTATTACCTGGACAAAGACTCTGTGTCAGGCATTTTGTAAACTGGCACTTTAGGAAGCATCTGGGTAGTATGTCATGCTGTGATGTCAGGGCTCTCCAGATGACAGTAACCTGACATCTGATATTCATCCAATAAACATTTATCGAGAGCTTACTACGTATTCTTCTGGGCATGGTGAGAAAAGCAGTTTAAAAAATGTTCCTCTTCCCATGGGGCTTACAGTCAACTGGGTGGGAGCCAACAGTAATGAAATAAGCAAATTATACAATATGCCGGATATTGATTGATAGGTAATGAAAAGAAACACAAAGCTGAGAGAAGGAGGCGGGGTTGGGGAAGGAGGTGGAGTCATGTTGGTAGGGGGATCCCCTCACTTTCTAAGACAGGGATTTCTTGGAGGCGTCTTGACTAGAAACAGAATGTATGTTTGTTTGTTTTTTTAACTGAAGTGTAGTTGATTTACAATGTTCTGTTCATTTCTGTTGTATAGCCAAGTGATTCAGGTTTTGTATTCTTTTCCGTTCTAGTTTATCACAGGATATTGGCTATAGTTCCCTGTGCTACACAGTAGGATCTTGTCTATTCCATATATAATAGCTTACATCTGCTAGCTCTAACCTTCCACTCCACCACTCCCCCAAAACCCGTCCCCCTTGGCGACCACAAGCCTGTTCTCTGTGTCCGTGAGTCTGCATCTGTTTCATTTGTGTCATATTTAAGTTATTCATTGATTTATTTTTGACTGCTCTGGGCCTTTGTTCCTGTGTGCAGGCTTCCTCTAGTTGCAGAGATTGGGGGCTACTCTCTCTTGCCAGTGTGCAGGCTTCTCACTGTGGCAGCTTCCCTTGGTGTGGACCACAGGCTCTAGAGTGTGCAGGCTTCAGTAGTTGCTGTACGCTAGCCCAGGATCCCAGGCTCCCAGGCTCTAGAACACAGGCACAACAGTTGTGGTACGTGGGTTTATTTCCTCCATGGCAAGTGACATCCTTCTGGACCAGGGATCAAACCCATGTCTCCTGTACTGACAGACAATTGTTTACCACTGAGCCTTGAAGATAATGGCATCCAGTCCCATCACTTCAAGGCAAATAGGTGGGGAAACAGTGTCAACAGTGTCAGACTTTATTTTGGGGGCTCCAAAATCACTGCAGATGGTGACTGCAGCCATGAAATTAAAAGACGCTTACTCCTTGGAAGGAAAGTTATGACCAACCTAGACAGCATATTCAAAAGCAGAGACATTACTTTGCCAACAAAGGTCCATCTAATCAAGGCTATGGTTTTTCCAGTGGTCATGTATGGATGTGAGAGTTGGACTATCAAGAAAGCTGAGTGCCGAAGAATTGATGCTTTTGAAGTGTGGTGTTGAAGACTCTTGGGAGTCCCTTGGACTGCAAGGAGATCCAACCAGTCCATTCTAAAGGAAATCAGTCCTGGGTGTTCTTTGGAAGAAATGATGCTGAAGCTGAAGCTCCAGTACTTTGGCCACCTCATGGGAAGAGCTGACTCATTGGAAAAGACTCTGGTGCTGGGAGAGATTGGGGGCAGGAGGAAAAGGGGACGACAGAGGATGAGATGGCTGGATGTCATCACCGACTCGAAGAATGTGAGTGTGAGTGAACTCTGGGAGTTGGTGATGGACAGGGAGGCCTGGCGTGCTGCAGTTCATGGGGTCGCAAAGAGTCGGACACGACTGAGCGACTGGACTGAACTGAACTGAGCCATCAGGGAAGTACTCTGTTGTATTTTAGATTCCACATACAAGTGCAGTATTTGTCTTTCTCTTTCTAACTTACTTCATTTACCTCTAGTGGCATCCATGTTGCTGCAAATGGCATTATTTCATTCTCATCATCACGTCTGCCAAGACTCTTTGCCTTTAAGGAAAAGAGTCCTTAACAGCAGTCCTTGATGGCTCCCAAAGATTCAGACCTGATATTCTGGGGGGTTGTTATACAACCTAACGGGCTGCCCAGGTTGCTCAGTGGTTAAAGAATCTGCCTGCCAGTGCAGGAGATATGGGTTCGCTCCCTGGCTCAGGAAGATCCCCTGGAGTAGGAAATGGCAACCCGCTCCAATATTCTTGAATGAACATTCCATGGACAGAGAAGCCTGCCAGGCTGCGGTCCATGAGGGCCGCAAAGAGTCAGACACAGCTGAGCCACTAGGCGCGTGTGCGCACATGCACGCACACACACATGCATGCACCGTCTAATACAGACTTTACCACAAACCCAGGAAAGAAAACTTAAGGTGCTAGTTTCTTTGGCACAGCTTTATCAACAATAATTCATGATTATTTTTGTAAAATAGCTTGCCTTCCCTCAGGAAACACAGATGATGAGGAGAAAGACACTTGTTTGTTCATCTTTATGAAATCTACCTTCTGTGGAGTCACACTTTGGAAAAGCTTGACACAGTTAGTAAATGAAAAACTTAAACATGGTGCTCACGTTTGTATCATGGAAGCAAAACAACAGGCTGCTACTGTAGGGATGGTTAACCATTCATCCAGTCCTTTGTTCAGCGGGTAAATATTTACTTCTGCCATACAGAGTCGTGATGAGGAGCTCAGCCTGGGCGAGTCAGGCAAACTGAAGTTCAAATCCTGGCTCTACCACTTACCAGCTGTGTAAGCTTGGGAAGGGTGCTTAACTTCTCTGAACCTGTTGTATTATCTGAAAATGGGGTTGTTGTAGGGATTAAATGAGATACAAGGTGGATCAAGTCCTTTACCTGGTACATGAGAAAGTCTGCACTAAAAGTTATTTGCATCCAGTCTTTCTGGACCATGTGAGAGAGAACACGATGCTCCCCATCCCCATTGTCACTGAATGCCTGCCCCTAACTGAAGTGTAAGTTCTGTGACAGTGGGGACTTAAAGTTTTAGTCACTGTTTTGTCCCCAACATCTAATACCCGGTATGCATTAGGCACTCAGTAAACATTTTTTGAGTGAACGCATGTGTGTATTTATGTCATAGAGTTTACTAGTTGTATGCCTGGAAAAGGACCCCAGTGTATACCTACCACCACCTCTGTCTGGGCCTCCTAAGCTTCAAAAGAAGGAGCAAGTCATTGTTATTACTGCTGTAAATGGGGGCCACAAGAAAGGAAAGAGAGGAAAACAGAGTCCTAGGTAATGTCTTATGGCAAGAGCAGTATTAGGGTTAGTTAGACCAGCTTGGAGGAGAAGGCAATGGCACCCCACTCCAGTACTCTTGCTTGGCAAATCTCATGGACAGAGGAGCCTGGTAGGCTGCAGTCCATGGGGTCGCTAGGAGTCGGACACAACTGAAGCAACTTAGCAGCAGCAGACCAGCTTGGATCCCATTCTGGCTTCTGAGCTGACACTCAAAAAGGAAAACCAACAACAGAAACAAACCACTTCTGTCTACCTGTGAGTCTGATCTCTCTACGTGCATGTGCGCCAAGTCACGGCAGTCATGTCTAGTTCTGACTCTTTGGACTCTACCCCACCAGGCTCCTCTGTCCATGGGATTCTCCAAGCAAGAATACTGCAGTGGGTTGCCATGCCCTCCTCCAGGGGATCTTCCCAACCCAGGGACTGAACCCGATTCTCTTGCATTAGCAGGTGGGCTCTTTACCACTAGCACCACCTGGGAAGCCCTCTGATCTCTATACCTTTGGCAAATATTCCTATCACCCAAAGAAATATAACCAGATTGCAGATTTCTCAAGGACAGAAGGTTATGCCTCTCTTTACTGGCTTAACCCAGAGCTTCATACCTTTGACAGTATTCTTTGTACATGTTCCATATACAAAGCTTCTTAAGTGTGGCAGTGAGAGTGAAGTTGTTCAGTCGTGTCTGACTCTTTGTGACCCCATGGACTGTAGCCCACCAGGGTCTTCAGTCCATGGAATTTTCCAGGCAAGATGACTGGAGTGGGGTGCCATTTCCTTCTCCAGCGGATCTTCCCAACCCAGGGATCGAACCCAGGTCTCCCGCACGGCAGGCAGACGCTTTACCATCTGAGCCACCAGGGAGATCTAGATGCCCATTCACTCATTCATCCAACAAATGTCTTTTGCACAATGACTGGAGCTGGGCACAGTGGTGGGTACTGCAGATTCCAAGATGTCTTGAAGGAGTTGCCTGCCTGGCTGGGGAGACAGAAAAATCAGCAAGTTATCGTGACCAGTGTGCTATGTCCGTGTTAGAAGATAGAGTGGTAGGACAGTGGAAGAAATCTTGTTTGGGTGGAAATCAGAGAAGTTTCCCTGGAGGACACTTGAACTGCATCATGAATGAATGTCAGTTCACCAGGCAGATGGTGGAGGGGGTGGGAAGACACTTCAGACCGACAGCCCACAAAATGCAAAAAGAAAGTCCAGATCGGTTCCAGTATGGTCTCAGCCCAAAAGTTCTGTCTTCCATGTGCCCAAGACCCCCCTGCCTGAGATTCTCTTGCCCTGGCTCTGCAAATTGTGATCTGACACAGTGAAATATGTTCTCCAGGCTGTAGTTCCTTGCTGCTGCTGCTGCTAAGTCGCTTCAGTCATGTCCGACTCTGTGTGACCCTATAGATGGCAGCCCACCAGGCTTCCCCAACCCTGGGATTCTCCAGGCAAGAACACTGGAGTGGGTTGCTATTTCCTTCTCCAATGCATGAAAGTGAAAAGTGAAAGTGAAGTCGCTCAGTCATTTCCAACTCCTAGTGACCCCATGGACTGCAGCCCACCAGGTTGCTCTGTCCATGGGATTTTCCAGGCAAGAGTGCTGGAGTGGGGTGCCATTGCCTTCTCTGGTAGGTCCTTGGGTCAAAGTAATGGGTCACTAGCCAGCCAGTACCTCTGAGAAGTGAACTAAGGCCTAAGAATCAGATACGTGGGCCCCACATCTCAGATGAGCAGAGCTGAGGCATGGGGTAAGGCATGTGATGTTTACGTTCAGAAACTGCAAAGCCACTAGCTTGTAGAGTGTCATTACGTCTGTAGGTGGAGGGTAATTTTCCTGTTACTCAAGGACTCCTGATCAGGCTCTGATTGGTCTCTGGGGAATTGTTTTATGACCCAGAGCCAGGCAGTGCTAGATAGGAGATGTGGTTTGCTGGGCAGAAATTTACAAGGCAGGAAATTGCTTCACTGGGCACAACCATTCATAAGAAACACCTCTGGGAAAAGGAGCCCGGGCTCCTGGCAGGTCTGTCCCAGGCCATTTGTTTACATCAGCAACAACCCGTGTTCCTGGTTACACAATGTGGCAGCGTCACTTTGAGTGGGGGATCTTTGCCCCTTGGAAGAATAAACACATTCCTCACTTGCAGGGGAATTAGCAGACCTCACAAGACTTTTCAGTGGCTCCCCTGGAGGTCTTAATGTCATAAGAAGGTGACTCTACACATGATTAGCTATACAACCTAACTGACTCTGGATTCGGTTGAATTGTCCTTTACAGGGCAATGCAGGCTAAGATGCAGAGAATCTAGTGTTGAAGGGTGAAAAGGGTGGCAACCCAAGCAACTGCCAAGGCCACACTAGATTTCTTATGAACAATCCAGGGGTTTAGGAGTCATTGGTCAGTCTTCAGGAAGGAGACAGGCTGTGGGGTGGTTTAGATGTATTCCAAAGCCCAGGTTCCCATTGTCTACCAGCTCTTGGCCGAGTTCTAGAGTTTAGAGCTTTCAGGATGAGTGCCATCAGACAAGAACAGGTCCTAGGGAGAAAAGATAAGGGTCTGTGGTTAGAGTCTCCGGAACTATGGGCATCTGTCTGGCGAGTTATGGGAGCTTCCAGCCCAGCACTGTTCAGTAGAGTCAAGAATCACGATTAGGCCCCACTCTGCCCCACTCCCCTCCCCGTGTAAACCCCATCCCAGGCCTAACCTGGCCAAGGGGGCTTCCATAGGCTGTGTCCCTTCTCCAAGACCTTGGGGTCTGTGTCTGTGACATGGAGAGCCTGGTACCAATTCACGTGGCTGCTCTGCTGCTGCTGCTAAGTCACTTCAGTCGTGTCCGACTCTGTGCAACCCCATAGTCGGCAGCCCACCAGGCTCCCCCGTCCCTGGGATTCTCCAGGCAAGAACACTGGAGAGGGGTGCCATTTCCTTCTCCAATGCATGAAAGTAAAAAGTGCAAGTAAAGTCGCTCAGTCGTGTCCGACTCCTAGTGACCCTATGGACTGCAGCCCATCAGGCTCCTCCGTCCACGGGATTTTCCAGGCAAGAGTCCTGGAGTGGGCTGCCATTGCCTTCTCCTGTGGCTGCTCTAATGAGAGGATTATACGAAACCATGAGTTTCCTCACTCTAGGGCGTGTTTGCACACTTAGGGTTGGGTGCATTGTCTCTGGGGCAGTTGGGCAGGTCAGGAGACTTAGAGGGAAATTTCATTTTGTGTTTTTTTAACCTTTCTAGGAAGAGTTGCAGGCAATTCACCCTTACTCTGACTTAGTTCCGGACCATCTCACTGTATCGTTAAGCTATGAGTGTGACACCCAGGGCAGCAGTGGTCAGTGGCAGAAAGCCCTGGGCTCGGTCCATCTGAGCTCCTTCTATTTGCTTCCTGGAGACCATTTCGTTCTGTCTACTACTAGCAAGTTCTAAGAGCGCCCAGACCATGTTATCCTTATTTACCACTGCACCTCCAGTACCTTGTGTAGTGCCTGGTACACAGTAGATTCTCTATAAGATGCTGTTGAATGAATAGCAACTTCATGAATGAATAAATGAATTAGTGGCACTTCTTTTGAAAGTTGAAATCCATGGATATAGTGAATCCGTGATAAATCTGCTCTGAATTTGAGATCACCTAACTTCTTCATCATCACGTAAGCAGGCAGCCTTGATTCCTAGTTTCCTCGTACAGTCCCTTGTACAGGGGAGCAGTTGTATCAGGGTAGGCAAAGCCTTCCACGGCCATTGCAAGGACACTCCCTAGCTGAGAACCTTTTAGATATAAGCTCATTAAGGATCCATTTTAGGAGTTATTTTTGACCCCGCTCAGGATCTCATACGTACTGCCCTGCGCATGCTCTGTGAAGGAGATTGCAAAAAAGTTTAGAGCCATTGCCTCTAGACATCTGAAGAATGGGGTTACTGGCCAGCATATCTACAAATTCTACTAGAGGGACCAAGATAAATCCAGAGGTGAAGGGATGGTCCCCCAGGGTCAGACTGGAGGAGCATGTCAACAGGGCAGCATAGCACAAACCCGGAAGAGTGGTTTGGGATCAAGGGTGTGGGCCATCCAAGTGTGTTAGAGGTCCACTTTAGGTTGGAATGGGTGTCTGGGTCTGATGTCCTGAAAGGCATCCTTCTTCTCAAACTGGGATACAAGCCAGTGAGTCAGGGGGTCCAAGAAGCAATAAGAAACATAGTTCATCTTGGAGCATCCATTTTATTCAGAGATAAGCAATTTTAACCTCAAAGGTCATGGTAGAAAATATAAAAGTTACATGCATTTTTAAGATCAAATATGGGACATCAAAGAAATTTCCTGTTTGAGTGATCTAAAGCCTCAGGCCCGATAAGAAGTGTGAGGTTCACTCTTCTCTGCCACTAATGTTACTCGAGTAGAACAGTTTCAGAAACACTAGCCTAAAAGAGTCACATGGAAAATGCCACCCACTGACAGTTCTCCCACTGTCCCTGACCACTGCTAGACCCTCAGTCCATGCAGTGAAGCTGCCCTTGACGAGACGATGGCATCAGTCCGGCAATGGGCCCTCACACTGTCTGGCCTCTCTGGGACCTCAAGAGATTAACTTGTTTTCCTCCCAGGCTCTTGGAGATATAAAGTCCTCTGTCTGAGAAGAGGAGTTGTAACCCCACTATTGTTTTCTCTATTCTTGGTGGTCAGCACGGAGGTGTTGGGCTGTGTTGGGATAGCCTGAACTCCAGAATGGCATCTCCATTTCCTCCTTCCTTTCTCTGGAGGGCAGTGGCAGCTCTGGCCTCAAAATCCCTGGAGAGCTCAAACCAAACAACACAGGCACAGCTCACAAGTGTGGCTCTGGGTGGGGTTCCTCGGGGACAAGTTTCACTTCCTTGGTTCTCAGGACCAAATGGTTGAGAAGTTCTTCCCAAGTAGAGACTCTACTTTTTAGGTTTTATTCACTTGTTTGAGACAAAGTCACAGAATCACATAGGGAAAGTCAGACATGTAAATCATCTGTAAGTGAACAGCTCCACTCTGAAATATACAGAGATGCGCAGAGAATGGTTATCTGGGTCTGGGGGCATCCACAGTGAGTTTACATTTTGGCAAACTTTGGTGGCCAGATTTCCCAGTGTCCCCCGTTCCAACCCCTGCCCCTTCCTCTGACCTTCTAGCAAGGGAAGCTTCTCTGGGTCTCCCTGACTCTAGCATAAACCCTGAGAGTGGGAATGCAGTCTCATTCATCTTTAGGCCCACTACTGCTTCGTGGAATCACTGCATAGAAGTTGTCCTCAATAAATATTTGCTGGTGATGAGTTTGACAAGTGTTAGGCCAAGTCACTTACTAAATATTCATGTTCTGTGCAGTCTGCTGGGCATAAGGATTTGATGATGAATAAGAAACAATCTCTTCCCTCAAGGGGCTCCTGACTTAGCAGAGAATGCTAATATGAAAAATGATGACTGTGTGACAACAAACCTGAGCAGCAGCATCAGTCACCCCTCCCCATCCCCAGACAACGAGGGTGCTGTGTGCTCTCTAGCCGACAGGCTCAGCCACTGAAGGGAGGTCTTCTAAGTCCAGCGAGGTGGGCTTGGCCTTCTGCAGCTGTCGGTGGGTGGATGGGGGAGAACCAAAGGGAGGGTCACATCCAAAGGTGGGCTTTTGCAACCACAGGAATGCCCGGGGGGGGGCGCAGAGGTGACCTCTCCATCACCCTGTAGAAAAGTGAGGCCAAGCTAACACCTGTTGAGACAGGTAACTCCCTGTCTCTTATACACATCTAGATGTGTATAAGAGACAGGGCCAAGGGGGCTTCCATAGGCTGTGTCCCTTCTCCAAGACCTTGGGGTCTGTGTCTGTGACATGGAGAGCCTGGTACCAATTCACGTGGCTGCTCTGCTGCTGCTGCTAAGTCACTTCAGTCGTGTCCGACTCTGTGCAACCCCATAGTCGGCAGCCCACCAGGCTCCCCCGTCCCTGGGATTCTCCAGGCAAGAACACTGGAGAGGGGTGCCATTTCCTTCTNAAGTGTAAGTTCTGTGACAGTGGGGACTTAAAGTTTTAGTCACTGTTTTGTCCCCAACATCTAATACCCGGTATGCATTAGGCGCTCAGTAAACATTTTTTGAGTGAACGCATGTGTGTATTTATGTCATAGAGTTTACTAGTTGTATGCCTGGAAAAGGACCCCAGTGTATACCTACCACCACCTCTGTCTGGGCCTCCCAAGCTTCAAAAGAAGGAGCAAGTCATTGTTATTACTGCTGTAAATGGGGGCCACAAGAAAGGAAAGAGAGGAAAACAGAGTCCTAGGTAATGTCTTATGGCAAGAGCAGTATTAGGGTTAGTTAGACCAGCTTGGAGGAGAAGGCAATGGCACCCCACTCCAGTACTCTTGCTTGGCAAATCTCATGGACAGAGGAGCCTGGTAGGCTGCAGTCCATGGGGTCGCTAGGAGTCGGACACAACTGAAGCAACTTAGCAGCAGCAGACCAGCTTGGATCCCATTCTGGCTTCTGAGCTGACACTCAAAAAGGAAAACCAGCAACAGAAACAAACCACTTCTGTCTACCTGTGAGTCTGATCTCTCTACGTGCATGTGCGCCAAGTCACGGCAGTCATGTCTAGTTCTGACTCTTTGGACTCTACCCCACCAGGCTCCTCTGTCCATGGGATTCTCCAAGCAAGAATACTGCAGTGGGTTGCCATGCCCTCCTCCAGGGGATCTTCCCAACCCAGGGACTGAACCCGATTCTCTTGCATTAGCAGGTGGGCTCTTTACCACTAGCACCACCTGGGAAGCCCTCTGATCTCTATACCTTTGGCAAATATTCCTATCACCCAAAGAAATATAACCAGATTGCAGATTTCTCAAGGACAGAAGGTTATGCCTCTCTTTACTGGCTTAACCCAGAGCTTCATACCTTTGACAGTATTCTTTGTACATGCTCCATATACAAAGCTTCTTAAGTGTGGCAGTGAGAGTGAAGTTGTTCAGTCGTGTCTGACTCTTTGTAGCCCCATGGACTGTAGCCCACCAGGGTCTTCAGTCCATGGAATTTTCCAGGCAAGATGACTGGAGTGGGGTGCCATTTCCTTCTCCAGCGGATCTTCCCAACCCAGGGATCGAACCCAGGTCTCCCGCACGGCAGGCAGACGCTTTACCATCTGAGCCACCAGGGAGATCTAGATGCCCATTCACTCATTCATCCAACAAATGTCTTTTGCACAATGACTGGAGCTGGGCACAGTGGTGGGTACTGCAGATTCCAAGATGTCTTGAAGGAGTTGCCTGCCTGGCTGGGGAGACAGAAAAATCAGCAAGTTATCGTGACCAGTGTGCTATGTCCGTGTTAGAAGATAGAGTGGTAGGACAGTGGAAGAAATCTTGTTTGGGTGGAAATCAGAGAAGTTTCCCTGGAGGACACTTGAACTGCATCATGAATGAATGTCAGTTCACCAGGCAGATGGTGGAGGGGGTGGGAAGACACTTCAGACCGACAGCCCACAAAATGCAAAAAGAAAGTCCAGATCGGTTCCAGTATGGTCTCAGCCCAAAAGTTCTGTCTTCCATGTGCCCAAGACCCCCCTGCCTGAGATTCTCTTGCCCTGGCTCTGCAAATTGTGATCTGACACAGTGAAATATGTTCTCCAGGCTGTAGTTCCTTGCTGCTGCTGCTGCTAAGTCGCTTCAGTCATGTCCGACTCTGTGTGACCCTATAGATGGCAGCCCACCAGGCTTCCCCAACCCTGGGATTCTCCAGGCAAGAACACTGGAGTGGGTTGCTATTTCCTTCTCCAATGCATGAAAGTGAAAAGTGAAAGTGAAGTCGCTCAGTCATTTCCAACTCCTAGTGACCCCATGGACTGCAGCCCACCAGGTTGCTCTGTCCATGGGATTTTCCAGGCAAGAGTGCTGGAGTGGGGTGCCATTGCCTTCTCTGGTAGGTCCTTGGGTCAAAGTAATGGGTCACTAGCCAGCCAGTACCTCTGAGAAGTGAACTAAGGCCTAAGAATCAGATACGTGGGCCCCACATCTCAGATGAGCAGAGCTGAGGCATGGGGTAAGGCATGTGATGTTTACGTTCAGAAACTGCAAAGCCACTAGCTTGTAGAGTGTCATTACGTCTGTAGGTGGAGGGTAATTTTCCTGTTACTCAAGGACTCCTGATCAGGCTCTGATTGGTCTCTGGGGAATTGTTTTATGACCCAGAGCCAGGCAGTGCTAGATAGGAGATGTGGTTTGCTGGGCAGAAATTTACAAGGCAGGAAATTGCTTCACTGGGCACAACCATTCATAAGAAACACCTCTGGGAAAAGGAGCCCGGGCTCCTGGCAGGTCTGTCCCAGGCCATTTGTTTACATCAGCAACAACCCGTGTTCCTGGTTACACAATGTGGCAGCGTCACTTTGAGTGGGGGATCTTTGCCCCTTGGAAGAATAAACACATTCCTCACTTGCAGGGGAATTAGCAGACCTCACAAGACTTTTCAGTGGCTCCCCTGGAGGTCTTAATGTCATAAGAAGGTGACTCTACACATGATTAGCTATACAACCTAACTGACTCTGGATTCGGTTGAATTGTCCTTTACAGGGCAATGCAGGCTAAGATGCAGAGAATCTAGTGTTGAAGGGTGAAAAGGGTGGCAACCCAAGCAACTGCCAAGGCCACACTAGATTTCTTATGAACAATCCAGGGGTTTAGGGGTCATTGGTCAGTCTTCAGGAAGGAGACAGGCTGTGGGGTGGTTTAGATGTATTCCAAAGCCCAGGTTCCCATTGTCTACCAGCTCTTGGCCGAGTTCTAGAGTTTAGAGCTTTCAGGATGAGTGCCATCAGACAAGAACAGGTCCTAGGGAGAAAAGATAAGGGTCTGTGGTTAGAGTCTCCGGAACTATGGGCATCTGTCTGGCGAGTTATGGGAGCTTCCAGCCCAGCACTGTTCAGTAGAGTCAAGAATCACGATTAGGCCCCACTCTGCCCCACTCCCCTCCCCGTGTAAACCCCATCCCAGGCCTAACCTGGCCAAGGGGGCTTCCATAGGCTGTGTCCCTTCTCCAAGACCTTGGGGTCTGTGTCTGTGACATGGAGAGCCTGGTACCAATTCACGTGGCTGCTCTGCTGCTGCTGCTAAGTCACTTCAGTCGTGTCCGACTCTGTGCAACCCCATAGTCGGCAGCCCACCAGGCTCCCCCGTCCCTGGGATTCTCCAGGCAAGAACACTGGAGAGGGGTGCCATTTCCTTCTCCAATGCATGAAAGTAAAAAGTGCAAGTAAAGTCGCTCAGTCGTGTCCGACTCCTAGTGACCCTATGGACTGCAGCCCATCAGGCTCCTCCGTCCATGGGATTTTCCAGGCAAGAGTCCTGGAGTGGGCTGCCATTGCCTTCTCCTGTGGCTGCTCTAATGAGAGGATTATACGAAACCATGAGTTTCCTCACTCTAGGGCGTGTTTGCACACTTAGGGTTGGGTGCATTGTCTCTGGGGCAGTTGGGCAGGTCAGGAGACTTAGAGGGAAATTTCATTTTGTGTTTTTTTAACCTTTCTAGGAAGAGTTGCAGGCAATTCACCCTTACTCTGACTTAGTTCCGGACCATCTCACTGTATCGTTAAGCTATGAGTGTGACACCCAGGGCAGCAGTGGTCAGTGGCAGAAAGCCCTGGGCTCGGTCCATCTGAGCTCCTTCTATTTGCTTCCTGGAGACCATTTCGTTCTGTCTACTACTAGCAAGTTCTAAGAGCGCCCAGACCATGTTATCCTTATTTACCACTGCACCTCCAGTACCTTGTGTAGTGCCTGGTACACAGTAGATTCTCTATAAGATGCTGTTGAATGAATAGCAACTTCATGAATGAATAAATGAATTAGTGGCACTTCTTTTGAAAGTTGAAATCCATGGATATAGTGAATCCGTGATAAATCTGCTCTGAATTTGAGATCACCTAACTTCTTCATCATCACGTAAGCAGGCAGCCTTGATTCCTAGTTTCCTCGTACAGTCCCTTGTACAGGGGAGCAGTTGTATCAGGGTAGGCAAAGCCTTCCACGGCCATTGCAAGGACACTCCCTAGCCGAGAACCTTTTAGATATAAGCTCATTAAGGATCCATTTTAGGAGTTATTTTTGACCCCGCTCAGGATCTCATACATACTGCCCTGCGCATGCTCTGTGAAGGAGATTGCAAAAATGTTCGAGCCATTGCCTCTAGACATCTGAAGAATGGGGTTACTGGCCAGTATATCTACAAATTCTACTAGAGGGACCAAGATAAATCCAGAGGTGAAGGGATGGTCCCCCAGGGTCAGACTGGAGGAGCATGTCAACAGGGCAGCATAGCACAAACCCAGAAGAGTGGTTTGGGATCAAGGGTGTGGGCCATCCAAGTGTGTTAGAGGTCCACTTTAGGTTGGAATGGGTGTCTGGGTCTGATGTCCTGAAAGGCATCCTTCTTCTCAAACTGGGATACAAGCCAGTGAGTCAGGGGGTCCAAGAA
Source organism: Oreotragus oreotragus (assembly GCA_006410675.1). NCBI lineage: Eukaryota > Metazoa > Chordata > Mammalia > Artiodactyla > Bovidae > Oreotragus > Oreotragus oreotragus. Next base: position 27,467 of record SJYX01023542.1, on the reverse strand, counting down.
GCAATAAGAAACATAGTTCATCTTGGAGCATCCATTTTATTCAGAGATAAGCAATTTTAACCTCAAAGGTCATGGTAGAAAATATAAAAGTTACATGCATTTTTAAGATCAAATATGGGACATCAAAGAAATTTCCTGTTTGAGTGATCTAAAGCCTCAGGCCCGATAAGAAGTGTGAGGTTCACTCTTCTCTGCCACTAATGTTACTCGAGTAGAACAGTTTCAGAAACACTAGCCTAAAAGAGTCACATGGAAAATGCCACCCACTGACAGTTCTCCCACTGTCCCTGACCACTGCTAGACCCTCAGTCCATGCAGTGAAGCTGCCCTTGACGAGACAATGGCATCAGTCCGGCAATGGGCCCTCACACTGTCTGGCCTCTCTGGGACCTCAAGAGATTAACTTGTTTTCCTCCCAGGCTCTTGGAGATATAAAGTCCTCTGTCTGAGAAGAGGAGTTGTAACCCCACTATTGTTTTCTCTATTCTTGGTGGTCAGCACGGAGGTGTTGGGCTGTGTTGGGATAGCCTGAACTCCAGAATGGCATCTCCATTTCCTCCTTCCTTTCTCTGGAGGGCAGTGGCAGCTCTGGCCTCAAAATCCCTGGAGAGCTCAAACCAAACAACACAGGCACAGCTCACAAGTGTGGCTCTGGGTGGGGTTCCTCGGGGACAAGTTTCACTTCCTTGGTTCTCAGGACCAAATGGTTGAGAAGTTCTTCCCAAGTAGAGACTCTACTTTTTAGGTTTTATTCACTTGTTTGAGACAAAGTCACAGAATCACATAGGGAAAGTCAGACATGTAAATCATCTGTAAGTGAACAGCTCCACTCTGAAATATACAGAGATGCACAGAGAATGGTTATCTGGGTCTGGGGGCATCCACAGTGAGTTTACATTTTGGCAAACTTTGGTGGCCAGATTTCCCAGTGTCCCCCGTTCCAACCCCTGCCCCTTCCTCTGACCTTCTAGCAAGGGAAGCTTCTCTGGGTCTCCCTGACTCTAGCATAAACCCTGAGAGTGGGAATGCAGTCTCATTCATCTTTAGGCCCACTACTGCTTCGTGGAATCACTGCATAGAAGTTGTCCTCAATAAATATTTGCTGGTGATGAGTTTGACAAGTGTTAGGCCAAGTCACTTACTAAATATTCATGTTCTGTGCAGTCTGCTGGGCATAAGGATTTGATGATGAATAAGAAACAATCTCTTCCCTCAAGGGGCTCCTGACTTAGCAGAGAATGCTAATATGAAAAATGATGACTGTGTGACAACAAACCTGAGCAGCAGCATCAGTCACCCCTCCCCATCCCCAGACAACGAGGGTGCTGTGTGCTCTCTAGCCGACAGGCTCAGCCACTGAAGGGAGGTCTTCTAAGTCCAGCGAGGTGGGCTTGGCCTTCTGCAGCTGTCGGTGGGTGGATGGGGGAGAACCAAAGGGAGGGTCACATCCAAAGGTGGGCTTTTGCAACCACAGGAATGCCCGGGGGGGGGCGCAGAGGTGACCTCTCCATCACCCTGTAGAAAAGTGAGGCCAAGCTAACACCTGTTGAGACAGGTAACTCCCATTTGCTCATTGTCCCGTGTTTGCAGAAGAGGAGCAGGGGGCTCTGGGGAGTGAGAGGGGATGGGTCACAACGAGGTGAGCCTCTTTTGGGTGGCACCACCAGCATTAGCATGGAGATGGAGTGGCCATCCTGGAAGGATTTATA
>SJYX01023541.1:264809-285438 GCA_006410675.1 Oreotragus oreotragus | reverse complement strand
CGCCAAATCCCATGACCCACCCCCACCCCCAGACGAGGAACCCAAGACCAGTCTCCTCTCATTCCTGCCCGCTCGGGTCTCACTGAGCAGAGACTGAAAGACAAGAAGCCAGACCAGGAGGCCCAGGGAGCCGCCGCCACAGCGGGGACCGCCTGGGGCCGCCATGGGCACGTCTGCTCGCCTCAGCGCTCTGCAGCGCCCCCTCGCGGAGGCTCCGCGCCTGCCCTCCTTTGGCGGGATCACACGGCCAGGCCCGGGACGAGTCCCAAAGAGGCTCCTCCAAGATCTTCCCCTCCAGCTTATTCAACAAAGACCTATTCTAGCTCGTGTTCTTAAGACCCCTGAACATATAATTAAGTCCTTCGCCTTAGAGATAGTCTGGGTTCTATCCCTCAGCGTGATATAACCACAGGAACCCTTTAAAAAAGAAAATAATTCAAACTAGGCTTTCATTAATATTTCACCTCAAATCTCTAATTATCAGACTGTATCCTGACTAATACAATAAACATAATCTGAGACTTAGTTCTTATTCTCAAAAAAAAAAAAGAAAGAAAGAAAAGAAAAGCAATCTGCCCAATGAATGATTTAAAGATTTTTTAAAAAAAGAAGAAGAAAGTATGGTAAACAGAAAATACAGGGGGAAACAGCAGTTTTGAGTCTGCATATAGTAGCATCTGCAATACATGTGAATGAGTAAAACATACCAAACAACAAAAGGACTTTCATATTGGAGGAAAACGCAAGGTCCAGAAATAGACTCTCTGAAGAGACAAATTTATACAAAGAGATACAGACCCATGGAAAATAAAGGAATAGAAAGGGAAATGCCAGCTCACACTGGTGCAAAAAAAAAAAAAAGCTAGGAGTAACAATTTGGTTTCAGATGAAGCATTTCAGGCAAAGGTTGTATAAGGGACAACGGGAATTACAGTAAGAACGAGACATGAGAAGGGGGTGCAACGACAAGCCTTTAAAAGGTAAAGCAAATGAGACCAACTTANCTCACCAAAAAAAAAAAAAAGCTAGGAGTAACAATTTGGTTTCAGATGAAGCATTTCAGGCAAAGGTTGTATAAGGGACAACGGGAATTACAGTAAGAACGAGACATGAGAAGGGGGTGCAACGACAAGCCTTTAAAAGGTAAAGCAAATGAGACCAACTTATGGGAACTGGGGCTTCTTATATACTACTCTTGGGAAGCTGACAACTTACATAGGCAAAATTAAGCAAATATATAGACTATTTGACTCTCACAACCCATCACCTAGACCTAACTGCACCAACAAAGAACATTCACTCTTATTGAGCACATAGAGAACTTTCAGAATCAAGGCCCTCAAGAAAATCAGTAATCTCCAGGAACCAATGTGTTGATTCTGTTCATGAGGCATGAAAATCAACTTGAAAAAAAGAAAATATCTTCCTGAAACAAAGCCAAAACTCTAGATAATTATCCTCTTTTAAAATTAGGAAATTTTTTTTTTTAAGTTAGGAAATCATGAGCGAAATTTGACATTTTGGGGATCAATACCAAGGAAAGCATTACCTATGAAATTGCATGTGATACAGCCATAGTAGTCCCAGAAAGGAATTTATAGCCATGACTATATCAGAAAACAAAGACAACTGATAACAAATGAGCTAACTCAACTAAAAATGGGGGAAAAACCATAGANGCGAAATTTGACATTTTGGGGATCAATACCAAGGAAAGCATTACCTATGAAATTGCATGTGATACAGCCATAGTAGTCCCAGAAAGGAATTTATAGCCATGACTATATCAGAAAACAAAGACAACTGATAACAAATGAGCTAACTCAACTAAAAATGGGGGAAAAACCATAGAGTAAACTCAATGAGAAAGTTTGGGAGAAAGGAGGAAATAATAAAAAACAGGAACAGGAAAAAAAAAATAGAGAAAAATTAAAGAGAGGATTGACACAATCTGAACTCTGTTCTTTGAAAAGCTTAATAAGAGACAACGTTATAGAAAACAAGAGAAAAAACATATTACAAAATGATAAAAGGGAAGCAACTTAAGCATATGTTTAATCCTTAAAGACTACTACTAAAGGCCTCTGTGAATTCTCCTATGGCCAAGAGAGACCAATAGGCATTGCCCTTCCTGCCTCAAAAAGCCAAAAAAAATGACAAAAATATGAAACAACACTTTTCAAGATACTGGATACCAGGCCACAAACGACAGACTGCTGATTGGGTGAGTGAGCCTACTACCCTCTGCTGACTGCCTGAGGCAGGACTGCAGGCAGACAGTGGGGAGAGTTTCAAAGGAATTTAACTGCACCCCAAAATAAAGCCCAGGAATATTTTGGGAAAATATGAAAATATGAGACACCAGGTAAAGGTCACAATGTCTGGTATCTAATCACCTAATACTCACCACTCAAAGAACAAGAAAATACAACCCATCAAGGCAACAGTCAATCAATCACAACAAACTCAGAACTGACACAAACGTTAAATGCACAGGCAAGAACAGTAAAGCAGCCACTCATACTGAGTCCTACATACACACTCAAACATTAGGTAGACGTGCTAAAGATTAAAANAAATACAACCCATCAAGGCAACAGTCAATCAATCACAACAAACTCAGAACTGACACAAACGTTAAATGCACAGGCAAGAACAGTAAAGCAGCCACTCATACTGAGTCCTACATACACACTCAAACATTAGGTAGACGTGCTAAAGATTAAAAGGGCTCCAATTAGACTCTAGATATCAAACCTTGCATGTGTGAGATGAAAAACATACACTATGATGGGATTAACACCATAATAAACATCTAGAAGCCATTAATGAACTCAAAGGCGTGACAATTAAAAAAAAAAAAAATCACAAATGAAACACCAGTAAGAAAGCATAAAGAAACAGAGCACAGTGAGCTGGGGACTAATATATGGGTCACGAAACTTCCAAAGTGTTTCAAGAGACAAAAATATTGTAAGAAAAAACAGCAAATCCTCTCCAGATATGATAAAAGCTGTAACTCCAGGGATCTAAAAAGCTCAATGAACACCAAACAAAGAAACAAGATCAAAGTACAATATCAGAAAATTTCTCAAAACAAAAAAATAAGAGGAAAAAATTGAAAATGACGGGATATTTTGTAGCAGATACAGTAGAAGAAATGTTCTTAGTTGAAGTCACAAAGGTGTTGGGGTTTCTTGCTTCAGCTCTCATAAACAGATGTCCTACTCCGAGTCTACTCAGTGCCATATCTTTGCATTTCGGTGCTATTGGCTGGTGATTTCACTCTTTTAAAAGGCTCCACCCATTATGCTCGAGTGCTGTCTAGCACTCCTGAGGGCTCCAGCCTGGGATGAGCATTACAGAGAAAACAGATGGGTTAGGTCACCTCCACACGAGTATGAACTACACTGCTGCTGGCCACAAGTTCAATGGCACTGAATCAACAGAGTATATTAAATAAAGTGCTTTTATGCAAAAAGAAACATAAAAAAGATTGCCTTTTTATCACTTAATGAAAATGTGATCAGAGGTTCCCAGGAGTCTAATCCTGCATTTGCCTGAGAAGCAACTCTTCAGAGTTGGCTAATTCAGTGCTCAGAGCTGCTTCATAGAACATATCACCACAAAAAAAATTAGCAAAAATACAGACTACTTGACTCTCATAACTCATCATCTAGACCTAACAGTGCTATGATGAGTTTTACAGCTACTGAGAGAGAATACTCTTACTGAACACATAAGGAACTTTCAGAATCAAAGCCCTAAGGAAAATCAATAATCTCAAGGAATCAAGGTGATACACATTCTCTTCATGAGCCACACATCAATAACATTAAAACCAACTTAAAAAAATACTCTATTCTTGAGAAAAAGCCGAAACTCTAGATAAAGATGCACCTTTAAAAATTAGGAAATCACGAGGGAAATTTGACATTTTAGAGATCAATGCCAATTAAAGCATTACCTATGAAATTGTATACGATACAGCCACAGTGAACTTCCAGATGTTCAAGCTGGATTTAGAAAAGGCAGAGGAACCAGAGATCAAATTGCCAACATCTGTTGGATCATAGAAAAAGCAAGAGAATTCCAGAAAAACATCTACTTCTGCTTCATTCACCACATTAAAGCCTTTGGCTGTGTAGATCACAACAAACTGTGGAACAATCTTAAAGAGATGGGAATACCAGAGCATCTTACCTACTTCTTGAGAAATCTGTACACAGGTCAAGAAGCAACCATTAGAACCAGACATGGAACAACAAACTGGTTCCAAACTGGGAAAGGAGTACATCAGGCTCTATATTGTCACCCTGCTTATTTAACTTATATGCAGAGTACATCATACAAAATGCCAGGCTGGATGAAGCACAAGCTAGAATCAAGATTGACAGGAGAAATATCAATAACCTGAGATATGCAGATGATACCACCCTTATGGTAGAAAGTGAAGAGAAATTAAAGAATCTCTTGATGAAAGTGAAAGAGGAGAATGAAAAAACTGGCTTAAAACTCAACATTCAAAAAAACAAATATCATGGCATCAGGTCCCATCACTTCATGGCAAATAGATGGGGAAACAGTGGAAACAGTGATAGACTATTTTCTTGGGCTCCAAAATCACTGCAGATGGTGATTGTGGCCATGAAATTAAAAGACGCTTACTCCTTGGAAGAAAAGCTATGACCAACCTGGACAGCATATTAGAGAGCAGAGACATATCTCTGCCAACAAAGGTCCATCTAGTCAAAGCTATGGTTTTTCCAGTAGTCATGTATGGATGTGAGAGCTGGACTGTAAAGAAAGCTGAAGAACTGATGCTTTTGAACTGTGGTGTTGGAGAAGACTCTTGAGAGTCCCTTGGAGTGCAAGGAGGTCAAACCAGTCCAACCTAAAGGAAATCAGTCCTGAATATTCATTGTAAGAACTGATGCTGAAGCTGAAACTCCAGAGATCAGTGAGGGCACCCCCTTGAATGCTGGGCTGGGAAGCTATCCGAAGCCAGACAAAATACCTCTTGAGAAGATTCGAATCAGAATGCCTGAAGGCCACAGTGGACCAAGAATAGTGCCTGGTCCATCTGCCAGACTGGAAAAACTCAAGATTCACAGAACATTCCCTAGGGTATTTAGGAAGGTCTTGCCTCAGCAACAGGGAACAGTCTCTACACTGAGAATCACTCCAGGCCTGCTAGAAAAGGTAAAAACAAGACCTGAGAACATCAGTTTCCAAGGAATTTAACTGCACCCCAAAATAAAGCCCAAGAATATTTCTAGGAAAATATCAAAGACCATTGTAAAGGTCACAATGTCTGGTATCTAATCACCTAACACTCACATTAAATTAGCCACCTATCATGGGATTAATCAAACAATCATACTTAACTCAGAACTGACACAAATGTTAAATGCACAGGCAAGAACAGTAGCACAGCCACTAGAACTGAGTCCTACATACACAATTAAACTTTAGGTAGACATGCTGAAGATGTAAAAGGACGCCAATCAGACTCTAGGTATGAAAATTTGCGTGAAGATGAAAAAGTGTATACTGATGATGGGTTTAACACTATAATAAACAGAAGAACTGATTAGGCAGCTCAAAGATGGACAATTTTATTAAAGACAATTTCATAATGAAATACTGATACGAGAGCATAAAGTGCATTGTGAGCTGGGGACAAATACATGTGTGACTGAACTTCCAAAGTATAGCAGGCCAGAAGGATCAAAAGTAGTCAAAGAAATAATGCTATATATTTTCCAATCTGGTAAGAACTGTAACTCCAGAGATCTCACAATATGCTCCCTGAACACGAGAAAAAAAAAAGAAACATGAAGACAAGATCAATGTAAGAGGTAAGCAAGTTGCTCAAAACAAATGAAAAAGTAAGAGGAAAAAGATAAAAATGACAGGACATAGAAACAGTGAAGTCACCGAAGATGTTGCTGGGCATTCTTGTTTCAGCTCTCATATGGTAAAGAGATGTCCTAATCCTAGACTGCTGCTGATAAGTCACTTCAGTCGTGTCCGACTCTGTGCGACCCCATACACGGCAGCCCACCAGGCTCCCCCGTCCCTGGGATTCTCCAGGCAAGAATACTGGAGTGGGTTGCCATCTCCCTCTCCAATGCATGAAAGAGAAAAGTGAAAGTGAAGTGGCTCAATCTGTCCGACTGTTAGCGACCCCATGGACTGCAGCCCACCAGGCTACTCCGTCCATTGGATTTCCCAAGCAAGAGTACTGGGGTGGGGTGCCATTGCCTTCCCCTACTCAGTGCCATATTTTTGCATTTCTGTGCTATTGGCTGGTGACTTCACTGTTTTAAAAGGCCCTGCCCACACTGTTGTAGTGCTGTCTAGCACTCCTCAGGGCTCCAGCCTGGGATGTGCATTGCAGAGAAAACAGATGGGTTAGGACACCTCCACACAGGTATCAACTACACTGCTGGTCGCCACGAGTTCAATGGCACTGAATCAACAGAGTATATTAAATAAAGTGCTTTTATGCAAAAAGAAACATAAAATAAGGTTGCATATTTATCACTCAGTGAAAATGCTGTGATCAGAGGTTCCCAGGAGTCTAATCCTGCATTTGCTTGAGAAGCAACTCTTCAGAGTTGGCTAATTCAGTGCTCAGAGCTGCTTCATAGAACATATCACCACAAAACCTGATGATTTTACTAGGAGGGCAATAGGTAACTGGAGCACTTACTGAAAGTCAGATTGTCCTACCTTGGCCTGGCCAAGGGCCTAGATCAGTCCCCTGGAAACACACTTTGAGACAGATCTGTATGCCAGGCTTTGTTGAGGAGTGCTCTGGGGAGGATTCACACCTGGAAGAGAGCAGGTGAGGCAGAACTGGGCAATAGGAGAAGCTTAGCAGTCATGGGGTTGCAACTGAGGTCTCAGCTGATCCTCAAGAAGCCCTTCCAAGTTGTCCTAAAAGGAGGCAAGGAGGCTGGGCCTTCACATTCCTGCTTGACAGACAGACATTTAACATGGGCTACCTGCTGCAAAAGGGTGTCATCTTGAGTGAACTGAGTGCAGCGCTCGCCACTGAGGGAGCTATGACCGTATTCACAGATGCTGGAGAACACGTGTGACTTAGCAGAAATGCCACACTTCACTACTGAGCTCCTGAGTCCTTTGGACATGATCCTAGGATCCTTGTCATTTGGAGACCATGCTCACCATCTGGTGTGACAGGATATTTCAGGGTGAATTCACACATTTCCTGGCCCACTCCTGGATATTACTCAAGCCATTTCTCCAAGAAGCCCTGGCTCCTGTAGGTAGAAAATTATTATTTCAAACCACAATTTGGGCATTAGAAACTCACATCAGTATGTCTCACTAATCCTTATGACTGGAAGCCTGCAGCATTTTCTGTTGGGTTTTGTGTCCTTGTCCTTTGAAGTCCAATATTTTTACTAGAACTCACTTCCTATCTGTCAAGCTCCTCCTCTCCCTGTTACCTAGCTCTTTCAGAGGGTGGTTCCATCCACCACCAAGCCCTGACCTAAGGGTCATCCTAACGACAACCTCTTCCCTCCCACCTGAGCCCCACATCTTATTTCTGCTCAGAGCCTAGTTCCTAATCACAACAGAAAGTCCGTGTATATTTGCCAGAAAGGGCAAAAATGGCTGCCATAACACTGGAGATTGCCGCTCTCATTTCTGAGAGGCCATGCCTGACGTTTCTAGGACCGAGAGGCTGACGCTCAACATCTGAGTTACTTGAACTGAAATCCCTTGCCCACCACAGGAAGAACATTCTACTATCAGCAAACAAAATGCACCCACACTGAGGCTGTAGCCTTCCCAGGCCTTGGGACTTCTCCTCCACCAGGGGCTGGAACATCTGCTTCCCATGTGGGACTTCCCCTCTTTGACAAGACAACCTGGGAAGGAAAAGGAGGGCAGAGCAATGAGCTGAGAGGCCCTGAGAAAAAGGAGTAAGGTGACAGAGGAGACGTTAGTATTCACTTTCCATTCACTCACCAAACAGTTCCTGAAATTGCTCTATCTGAAACCTGGAGCTGGAAGCGGGAAGGCACAGAGTCTCTTAAGCTTGGGCACAAAATGCCACCAAGAGGAAAGCAGAGTAGGGAACCTGCCCAGGGCCACCAGTCAGGGGAGCCCAGGAGAACCCACATTTCACGGCCCAGGTTAGTCCACAGGAGACACTCTGGGGAGGACTCAGTGCTCATATTGAGTCTCAGCCAAGTGGAGGCAGAGAACGGGAAATGAGGAGCCGTGCTGACATTCTCAGCAGCAGAACATCACTGGACAGGGCAGGGGCGCTTGTTCTGAAAGAAGGCTGCAGGTGAGAATGGCAGGGAACAGCCAGACTCAGGCCTCCGAGCCCACGCGACTTCCATTTCTGTAAGTAACAGTACTAGGATGTAACTGTGTGCTCAGTCATGTCGGACCCTTTGCGACCCCATGGACTGTAGCTGCCAGGCTCCTCTGTCCATGGGATTTCCCAGGCAAGAATACTGGAGTGGGTTGCCATTTCCTACTCCAGGGAAATCTTCCCAACCCATGATCTAACCTGCGGCTCCTGCACTGGCAGGCGGATCCTTTAGCACTGAGCCACCTGGGAAGCCCATGGTTCCTCTGAGGTCCACTGATATCTGGAAGCTTGAACACAGACCAAGGAAGGATGGGTGGACAGGACCCAGAGCCTGGGAAAAGATCAGCAGCCAGTCCAGGTGACCGTGGGACCCTAGGCCTGCTGATTGAGAAGCCACACACACACACAGACCCAGACCCTCCATCCTAACCCTGAGAAACTCGGCTCTTTGGGTCTCCTCCAGGCATGTCCCTTACGGGGCGGCATGAGAGGTACAAAGCTGTGTGAGCGCGTCACGCCCGCATCTCTGCCCTCCTGCCTCCAGGCTCCCACGCAAACTCAGTTCCAACAGCCCCGCTTGGAGCGTGCTGACGCCTACAAGAGGAGCACTAATGCCTAAAAGAGGCCCTGGACCCACCGCCTAAGACACCAGCAGACTTCCATCCAGGGACAGGCTCTCATCTCCCACTTTCTTAACAGTAATGGACACCATGAAAGGTCCCTCAGCTCAATGGGAAACTATTCTCTAAAGCATGTCATATGCAGCCCCACAACCTTCAGCAGAGCAGAGCTTCACAACACATGAGAGACTCTCTAAGCATTTATTGAGTTGACATCAGAAACCTCCACACTCCTTCATGTCTCAACACAACTTGGGGTGAGCCTGGATGTGGCCACTGGAGCACTGGGAAGGGGGTTCCAAGACTGAGTTGCCCCAGGAAGGCTTGTGTGGCAGAGGCTGGACCCACACAGATGGATCTACGTCGGGAAGCAGGGGACCTTTGGCCAACCTAGACAGCTGAGTCACATGCGGACGTGGTGAGGCCTCGCTGTTTCCCAACAATCACCATGTGCCCCGATATGATAAAGTGTCAGATAATGCTGCTGCCAGGGATGAGGTGAAGATGGTCTCCAAGATGTGGCTGAAGCATCCTGAAGCATTGCCTGGCAGGTCACGGTCCATCCAGCCGGGATGTTTTCACCCACTCCTTCCCGGCAGACAAAGTGCGGCCATGGTGTAGCATGAATGAGGAAGGTTCCTGGAGGAGTGGCCTGGGAAACCTCCAGAGTTCATTGCTGCTGTCAACTCTCTGACATGTGGATCTCCACAGGGTCAGTGGATCCCAAATGGGTTTGAGGAAACAGCATGGAGCAGGAGTGGGAGGGAAGAGGCAGTGCGTGCATGAGACTCAGAAACAAGAGGCAGTTCGGGCCAGGGTGATCACAGGGTCACCAGGACGCTCAGGGCCCACACCAGACACACCCGTGCGATAAAGAATCCTCCTGAATCCAGAATAGAAGCCTGACTCATTGTACCATAAACCCAATTCTTGTAGAATCTAACATCTGTGTAAACTACAGGTACTTCTTTCAAACCACAGTGAACACCCCAGCTCACAATCCCCATCTGGATCCATGTGTCCTTAAACTGACAGACCAGGGGACCCCCGGAATCTCCCTGGAGAAAAAAAAGAGACAAACAAACACAGGAATTAATAGGGATCATCACTGGAATGGGCTGATAGTTCGCAAGGTCCTAAGGAGACAGGCACTAAGGTCTTTCCTCAGGTACCCACCAGGCCCAGGTTTCCTTGAATGACATTTGAGAGCTGAAAACTTTAATATCATCTGAGAAATACTATTCCTTCCCAGGTGCTCAGGAACCTACAGGAGCTAAAGGCCAGTAAGCCCTTCTCTAAGAGGAAAAGACTGTGAATGCCCTGATCAAGACATGCAAATTCTCCTTCAGTGCCCCTAACCCTCCCCTGCCCCTGCCCCTCAAACCTCCCACCACCCAGCAACTAAAGAGAGGCAGTACCTAGAGGAGGCAACCCTTCCAACACAGGGGTCTGGCTGGACCCCACAGTCTCTTTTGCAATGGGCATGGGTGGTCCAGGAGCAACGGTGGGTACTGGGACCTGCAGGGATATCAGGTGCCCTGAAGCTGATGATGCCTCTGGGGTTGCCAGGCTCATTGCACTATCTTCCTTGGGCCTGGCACCCTCACCTGGGAACATGAGGGTCCAGTGAGAAAAGCAGCTGGCCGCAGCAAAGACCCTCATCACCGGCTTCTTCCCAGAAAACCGTCCCGTCTCCAAACCCAAATTCCGAACCCCCACCAGATGTGTANACTTTCTAAACAGTAATGGACACCATGAAAGGTCCCAGCTAAACAGGAAACTATTCTCTAAAGCATGTCATATGCAGCCCCACAGCCTTCAGCAGAGCAGAGCTTCACAACACATGAGAGATTCTCTAAGCATTTATTGAGTTGAAGATGTGTATAAGAGACAGCCCCAGTACCTACCCGCACCCGCTGCAAGCAACTCCCACCCTCAGCACCAGGCAAGCAACCTAGCCCATCCAAGCCCAATCCCTGCCTGCCGTGGTCTCCCTGAGTTGGGGCCAAAGGACCAGGAGCCGGACCAGGAGGCCCAGGGAGCCTCCGCCCCTGCGGGTGTCGCTCAGAGAAGCCATGGGCATCTCTAACCGCCTCCACGCTCTGCAGCGCCCCCTCGCGGCATCCCCGCACCTGGCCTCCGGTTGCCAGGAACACAGGGCTAGGGCTGAATCCCAAGGCTGCTCCTCCAACATCTTCACTTCCTTCTTCCTGAGCCATGCGCTTCAGTCTATTCTGGTTGTGTTCTTAAGGCCCTTGACTTAATTAAGTTCTCCACCTTAAAGGAGAGATATTCTGGATTAGATATCTCNGTGGTGAGGCCTCGCTGTCTCCCAACAATTACCATGTGCCCTGATACGATAAAGTGTCAGATAATGCTGCTGCCAGGGATGAGGTGAAGATGGTCTCCAAGATGTGGGCAAAGCATCCTGAAGCAGCACCACAGGTCACTGTCCATCCAGCTGGTATTGTTTCAGCCACTCCTTCTCAGAAGGCAGAGCACAACCCAGGTTAGGTGTAGATGTGGTAGGTTCCTAGAGCAGCAGGCTGGGAAACTGTCAAGGTTTCTTGCTTCCATTTCTCAGCCATGTGGACCTCCACACGGTCAGTGGATTTTAATGAAACTGAGGATAGGGCATTGAGTAGGAGTCAGAGGTCAGAGGTAGTGCTAGTCCAAGACTCAGAAACTGGAAGAAACGTGACCAGGGTGATCATGGGGTCAGCAGGATGCTCCAAGGCAGCACCAGACACAGAGTCAGGCTGAAGTAGCCCACTGAGTCTGTATGAGAGGCCTTACTCACTCTAGCAATGATCCAATCCTTGTAGAAACTCACTTCTGTATAAACTCCTGGATACCCTCTGCGACCACAGCCAACGCCCCAGCTCACAATCCCCACTTGGACCCATGAATTATTAAATTCACAGACCAGGGGACCCCCAGAATCTCCCTAGATAAAGAGAAAGAAACAAACAGTGATGGAAGAGGGACAACGTCATAACAGCCTTGTAGCCCTGCAAGGCACTGGGAAGATGGACGTGCATGGGGCTCCCCAGGCACCACGAGGGCTCCACCAGCCCGAGGTTTCCATGTGTATGAGATCTGAGAATTGATAACATTTACCCAAGTTGTGTATGTCGTCAATAAAGTCTATACCAAAAACTGAATATTCTCTCAAAGAAAATGTATGTACTCTGAGATATTAATAATGAATAAAACCCTTACCTGTTTACATTTACTGTCACTTAGAAGAGGCTATAACACATGACTTGTATTATTGGTATTTCATGCCTGACTCTCCTCTCCTCCCTTGTCTCCCTCTAGGCAGCATCAGGTCCCCTCTCCTGAAGCATCAGGTCAGACCAGCCCAGCAGAGCCTTGGTGGCTTGTCCCCTTAAACCCTCAATTTGAAGACAGGTGACGGAGGCACTGCCAGACCATGTAGGCCCTACTGCCTGTGGATGAGGAACATCTGGGAGGACAGCCAAAATGCAAAGGCAGCAAAGGGCCCATGAACTCACCTGGCAGGCATCCTTTTCTCTGGAGCTGGTAGCACAGACAGCTCCCTCCTTGACCACATCAAAATGACTTTCCAACTTTTCGCTGAGCACCTCATTACAAGTCTCATAGCGAAGAATGTTTAGCTCAGCCTCCTGAAGCTGTTGTGTAGATTCTTGTGATTCGTCTGTAGAGAGAATTTAGGAGTAGTTTAAGTCTGCCTAGTGGGACAAGACAGGTGCTTCCGGTACCCCCTCTGGATCTCAATACAATGTGTTCACGTACAGACACCCTCTTGGGGGCAGTGGGTATTGTTCCCGTTTGACACCACAGGACATGAGGCCCAGAGCTGATATGGCGAGACGAGTGGTAAGAATTGAAACCAAGCCAGGTAGAGAAGAGCTAATAGAGGCAACCTGAGAAATCAAAACTAAATATCTGTCACTCTGAGCATCATTAGTAATAGCAACAGGTGTCCTGTCCATCAGCGAAGTATTTTTAGTTTAGAGCAGGATCAGACTCTCCAGACACATAGTGCCCCAAAAGTACCAAATCCACCCTCTCCCCAGGGATACAAGTCTCTACAGTTTCTTCCAGAGGCATCCAATGGCCTCTTCTCAGTCCCAGGAAGCTCCCTGTTAACCAAGACCAGTACTTCCAGTTGGGACAGCTCAGATTAGCAGACAGATCAACATCCCCTGAGTTTGATAATCCACCCTGGAGAGAACCCACTGTGCTTGTCTCTCAAAACCCCAGGTCCTGACATACCAACAAAAATTTGTAACCCCATCAAATCACTCCCACCAGCATCTTCTCCACCCTCCCCTTACCTACTTGCAAGAAAATGGCCTCCCTGTCTCTCCCTTTAGTTTGGAGGCCCACACCTGGGCACCGGGCAGCCCCTTCCCTAGCCCAAGTTTGCTGCCATCTTGCTCCACAGTCTCACCTTCTTCCTTTAGTTTTCCCCATCCAGTCACCCAGCACTCTGTACCAGCTTGGACCATGAAAGCCTTTTCAGGGAGGCACACGGGTTGGATGCTCGCGGAGAAATTCACAGGGAAGGCGAGCAGAGCAAGGGCAATGTCATTTTCAATTATTCCGACAGGATTAAAATATTTGTGGATAACGATGTCTTGGACTGGGACCGTGACTGCCATGGTGGAGGTATGCTGCAACTGTATGTCTCCCATCTTCACTGTGTATTCCACATGGCTGCAGAGAGATCCTGGAAGCTCTACACTCCCCTTTCACATCTTCTAGGCTCCCAGCCTCGTCCTATCTCCAAAGCTGCTCATCAGTCACCTCCCTCCCTCCAGACCACATCCCTTCCCAGCCCCCTGATCCAGCGGTTTTCAAAGTTTGGTCCCCAGATGAGCAGCGCTGACATCATATGGGGGCCTGGTAGAAACACAGATTCTCAGGTCCCATTCCTGACCTACTGAATCAGAAACTCTGGGGTTGGAGACACACAGTTATTGTTTTAACAAGTTCTGTGGGTGTACCCATGCTCATTAAAGTTTGAAACCCCTGAAAGTAAAGCCAAATTGATCAGCTACAATCCATTCCCCTTAAATATTTCCTCTTGCAAGTCTTTGCGCATATATTATTTTCCAACTGGCATCTCTCCCCACTTCTTGCCACTGACTTGAAGGCTAATCCACACAGGCTTTAAAAAAAAAAAAAAAAAGCTTTGAACCTGATTTGGGGTTTTGACTTTCCAGCCCATCTAGGGCCTAACATTACCTACCTCTGACTATAGCCTGAAGAGCTATAGTCAGGGACTGTGACCCTTGGTTTCAGATGAGGAAGAGGAAGCTCAGCAAGGGGTTAGGACTGGCTCCAGGCCACACAGCCTGACCTGAAGCCAAAAGCCCAGAGCCCCTAAAACTCACCCAAATATGCAATGGGCCGCGGTCAACACCCACCGACTGGCAATGAGGGAGCCTCCGCATATGTGTCTCTGATTGACCTGCAGGCTGACCTGCCACGGCCACGACTTCACTGCAGCCGGCCTCCCACCGACTATCCTCGAAGTCCGACGGCCACACGCTAGAGCAGGTCAGTGAAGGGAGAGGACTGAGAGTAAAGCCACTGACACCACCGCCACTAGAGGCTGATGAGCCTCAAAAGTCTCAGAGCCCTCAGAACAACGCCATGCCCCCTCCGAGCCCCAGGCCAGGCCTGTATTCCCCTAAGACTCCTCAGAGAACGGCCGTGTCCTCTCAGATCTCAGGGGCAGAGCTGGGTCTGCTCAGATGGCCCAGGGAAAACTTGTGCCCCCTGAGAGTCTCCTCCCCCAGGGCAGGGGCACCTGCCCCTCACACCAGGCTAGTTCTCCGCCACAGGGCTTGGCCAGGAAACGTCACCTGAAGGAAAGAGGGGTTTTGGGGTCTCTCCTGGTGCCTGTGAGGGTGTCATAGCCTTGTATGAATCAGAGTCATTTAAGGTAAACGCCACCAAATTGGGGGCTACCGAAGTCATGCGGGATTCAGGGGCCCCGGAAGTTCCCGGGGCCCCTGGAGGAGGCAGCTTCCAACGGCGTGCTCCTGGGTCCTCGCGACCACCCCCCAAGGTAGGTGGAGAGGGTGAGGGCAGAGCTGCCCTGCCCTGCGCCCCCTCCCCGCCCACCACGGCCCCACTGAGCCAAGGCTGAAGGGCCAGGAGCCAGACCAGGAGGCCCAGGGAGCCGCTGCCGCTCTGGAGGACACCGGGAGACGCCATGGCACCTGCGGAAGTCGCCTCCAGGCTCTGCGGCGCCCCCTCGCGGCAGCTGCACGCCTGCCCTCCGGATGGTGGGGAAACAGGGCTCGGTGGGGGGAAACCCGTCCCGCCCCGCCCCCACCTGTGGGGTCATCAGTGGGGCGGGGCCCGGGCCAGGCAGCGCCACAGAGTTGTGACTCAAGCGAGTCCTTTCTCTTCCCTGGCTCTGCGCGGACTCATTAATGAGTGACTCCCAGATGCCTGCCATCCCCTGGCCAAGGTCCCTGGCCACGGAGAGTGAGAGCCATGCCACTGCCGCACAGAGATGCGCCCATCACTCCCTGTAGGAATGGATTAGGCCTTTCCTGGCATTTCCCTCCCCCTTCTTGTTGGCAGTAAATATTTAAATTCCTCGATATAAACGCTGCACTGAACGCTAGCAACACTGAGTTAGGCATGATACTGATATCTTTTTAAAAATCGACATCCACATTTAAAAAACTATTGGTAAAATGCAAATTAAAATCACAGTGAGATATCACACATCTAATAGACTGGCTAAACCTTGAAAATTGTGACAACACCAAATACTGACACAGATGCCGATATGCTGGACCACTCATACACCATGGTAGGAATGTAAAATATTATAGCCACTTTGGGAAACAGATTGGCAGTTTCTTATAAAACAGAATGTGCAATTACCATATAACTCAGTAATTGCACTCCTGGGCATTTATCCCAGTGAAATAAAGATTTACGTACACACTCATACAGGCACAAACACACACTTTGACAAATGTTTTTAGTGGCTAAATTCATGGTAGCCAACATCTGGAAACAACCTTGTAATAGAATAATGGCTTCCCAGAGAAATTCCCATTCTAATCACTGGAATTTGTGAATATATTACCTTACATGGCAAAAAGAATGTGATAAAATTTAAAACTCTTGAGAAAAGAAGATTAACCTAGATTGCATACATAAAAGTGGCCACAATGCTTTGCAGTTCCACCTGTCAAGAGACAAAATCAGGGGCTTCCTCAGGGACTCGGCGGTAACGAGTCTGACTGCCAATGCAGGAGACATGGGATTGATCCCTGATCTGGGAAGATCTCGCATGACGTGAGTAACCGAGATGTGTGTCTCAGCTACTCAATTCTGCGAGTCACAGAGCCCATGCTCCGCGACCAGAGGAGCTGCTGCAATGAAAAACCTATGCACTGGGACTAGAGAGTCGCTCCTGCTTGCCGCAGCTAGAGAAAAGCCCGCACGGCAACGGAGACTGCACAGACAGCTGAAAAAAAGAAACTAATTTTTAAAAATCACTAGGAAGAGAACGCAATAGTTTTTTAAAAGAAGAGAGAGGCAAAGTCAGACTGTGACAGAAGCAGCCACGTCAGGCTGTGCTGGGCTCAGTCGCTTCCGTCGTGTCTGACTCTTTGCGAGCTGACAGACTGCAGCTTGCCAGGCTCCTCGGTCCATGGGATTCTCTGGGCAAGAATAATGGAGTGCATTGCCATGCCCTCCTTCAGGGGATCTTCCCAACCCAGGGGTCAAACCCACGTCTCTTACATCTCCTGCATTGGCAAGAGGGTTCTTCACTACCAGCACCGCCTTGGAAGCCTCACTTGGTCTGTCAGTTCAGTCGCTCAGTCATGTCCGACTCTGCGACCCCATGGACACAAGGCTTCCCTGTCCATCACCAACTCCCGGAGTTTGCTCAAACTCATGTCCATTGAGTTGGTGATGCCATCCAACCATCTCATCCTCTGTTGTCCCCTTCTCCTCCTGCCTTCAATCTTGCCCAACATCAGGATCTTTTCCAGTGAGTCAGTTCTCCACATCAAGTGGCCAAAGTATTGGTCTATATGCCCTGGCAAATTCTATGGTGCTAGAGTTCGCTGCGGTGAATTAAAATGCTTGTAAGAAGTCTTTGCGATGTCCTAATTAGAGAGTCACAGTATAGAGCCCTACAGTTCTGAAGCAAGACCACACTCTCTGCTGCAAAGAAACTATATTCTCTGAAAAGCAACTTCTGGGACACTACTGAATCCGAAAAAGAAACTGAATGCCAGACCACAGGACATTATGTGACTAAGAGACCAGTGCCTCCTATCATAAGGTGAATATTTAGCCAAACTAAGTCATAAACTCAGTTGGAAAAAGCAACTCATCACTCATTGGAAGCCATATATTTGGGATTAGATCATGGCAGATCCTGAAGACACAAGTAAGCTGTGCAAAGAAAAGGCGTAGACACCAACATCCCCCATCATGGCACTTATCTGTATTGAACTGAAGCTTCTCCATCAGTTCACACTCATAGCCTGATAGGCAGTATCTTATGACCAATTGATGAAAGAAGAAAAAACCTGGGCCTGGTTCACAGATGGGCTCAAAATCTTAGTGCCAGCTGAAAAGAGACAGCTGTGGCACTAGAACCTCATTGAGTAGTTATGTATACACATGTATATTCTTTATACAGCTAGCACTGCCTGCTGATAATGCCTTTGCTGACACCACTATCAGTGGACCCATGAAACGTGTAACTTACCATCATGGAATCCTGAGTAACATCACCTGACATACAGAGGCCTGCTTTTTGATCAGGAAGGTGCCAAGTAGGTACATGATGAAAGGATCACTGGAACAATCATAAACTTCATTATATAGAAGTTAGACGATTGATCAAATATTGGAATGGCCTCTGTATTCATTTTCTCTGTTCTGTAACAAATACAAATTCAGTGGCTTAAAACACATTTACTACACATTTACTTGGGGAAGGAAATGGCACCCCACCCGAGGACTTTTGCCTGGAAAATCCAATGGATGGAGGAGCCTGGTGGGCTGCAGTCCATGGGGTCGCTAACAGTCGGACAGACTGAGCGACTTCACTTTCACTTTTCTCTTTCATGCATTGCAGAAGGAAATGGCAACCCACTCTAGTATTCTTGCCTGGAGAATCCCAGGGACGGGGGAGCCTGGTGGGCTGCCGTCTATGGGGTCACACAGAGTCGGACACGACTGAAGTGACTTAGCAGCAGCAGCAGCACACATTTACTATCTTACAGTTCCTGTGGGCCAGGAGTCCAGGCACAGTTTACCTGGGTCTTCTGTAAGCCTGCAATCAAGGTGTCAGCCAGGGCCAGGTTCTCATTCACCGGGAGACTCGACTGGAGAAGAGTTTCCTTCCAAGCTCAATCGGTTGTTGCCTGAACTTGTTTTCTGTTGCTGTGGGACTCATGGCAGCTTGCTTTTCCAAAGCTAGCCAGGGAGAGAAAGACACACAAAATGAGTCCTCAGCAAGATAAGAGTTTTACATATTGCAACATAATGTTAAGAGTGACATCCCACTCCTGAAATCAATCAACCCAGATTCACTTTTCAAATGTCCTTGATGGGGAAGTAAAAATGATTAATTTTATTAAGTAGTGACCTTTTGGTCCACATTTATTTAAGATTTGGGGTAATGAAATGATGATTATGCACAAAGCACTTCTGCTGTATAAAAAAGTAGGATGTTCACTCAAGCAAACTGCACATCTGTTAAGCTGAATTATCAGTTTTATCATGGGACATCAGTTTTACTTAAAAAATGATTAATTTTATTAAGTAGTGACCTTTTGGTCCACATTTATTTAAGATTTGGGGTAATGAAATGATGATTATGCACAAAGCACTTCTGCTGTATAAAAAAGTAGGATGTTCACTCAAGCAAACTGCACATCTGTTAAGCTGAATTATCAGTTTTATCATGGGACATCAGTTTTACTTAAAAGAGTGACTAATATATTGTGGTCATTTAGACTTGCATATTTGGTAGACATATGCTCATATGAATAAAGTTTTTTAAAAGAGTCTGCAACTTTTAAGAAAACAAATGACAGTATTTGTTGCCAATGATAAGATTTGAGCTTAGAGGGGGAAAGTTTCGGAAAATTTATATTTGCTATCATGATTTCAACACCTTTCCAATAATTAAATACTTTTCTGACAACAGTAGTGGTAACATGAGTGAGTGTGATTTTTTGATAGTATGTAATGAAATGTGTCAACATTTGGGAATTCTATATAACAAAGTGAGCCAATATTTTTCAGTGATTTACAAAATTATGCATAGTTTCAAAAGATCCATCCCATTAGAAGTGAAAGATAGACTTCTGAAGTTCAGTGTATTCCATATCCTTACTTGTCATCTGTGCCTTCTTTCTATAAAATGTTTGCTCACAACATCTATTCGGTTTTACATTTGTGCTGATTTTAAAGTACTTTCTGTTTAGTTTTTTTATCCTAATCCTTTGTTGGAGTATTGGTGTTGGAGAAGACTCTTGAGAGTCCCTTGCACTGCAAGGAGATCCAACCAGTCCATCCTAAAGGAAATGAGTCCTGAATATTCATTGGAAGGACTGATGCTGAAGATGAAGCTCCAATACTTCAGCCACCTGATGTGAAGAACTGACTCAATGGAAATGAACCCTGATGCTGGTCAAGATTGAAGGCAGAAGGAGAAAAGGACAATAGAGGATGAGATGGTTGGATGGCATGACCAACTCGATGGACATGAGTTTGAGTGAACTCCAGGAGACGGTGATGGGCAGGGAAGTCTGGCGTGCTGCAACCCATGGGGTCTCAGTCAGATAAAACTGAGTGACTAAACTGACTGCTTTGTTAGTAATGTGTATTTCAATTATCATTCATAATCATGATTTGTCTTTTCACTTGATTACACGTTTTGATGAACAAACGTTACTTAACTATAATGCAGTCAGAAGTAACCATCTTTTTCTTCATCATTTATGCTTTTGGGGTCTTATTTTTAAAAGCCTTCCACACCCTGGGGTTTTAAAGGTACTGTCCTATATTTTCTTCTGAAATTTTTAAACTTTTGTTTCTCATGTTTAGCCTTTTATCCATGTAGTTATAAAATACATAGTATGAGACAGGAATTCAGTTTCATTTTTTTCTACTTAACCATGTCTCCTAACACTATGTATTGAAAGGCCTACTATGCCCCCATTCGTCAACAATGTCACCTCTTTTATATATATATGTGTCCATAGATATTGAGTCTGTTTCTGACCTCTCTAGGCTTTCCATCATTCAATTCACCTATCTCTGTGCCAGTACTGTGGTTTCTTGACCACCAGAGCTTTTGCGCATCAACATATGAGAGAATGCATTCTCCTACCTCAACGTCTTCATTAGGGTTTTGGCTACTCTTGGTACTCCATACAAGTTTTAAAACAAGTTTGACAATTATTTAAACTGTTGAACATTCTATTTGAATTGCATTGAATCTAAAGACCATTTTGGGGAGAACTGCCATATGAGTTTGGAAAACTCAGCAGTGGACACAGGACTGGAAAAGGTCAGTTTTCATTCCAATTCCAAAGAAAGGCAATGCCAAAGAATCCTCAAACTTCTGCACAATTGCACTCATCTCACA
>SJYX01023541.1:233922-252259 GCA_006410675.1 Oreotragus oreotragus | reverse complement strand
ATCTCCTTGCAGTCCAAGGGACTCTCAAGAGTCTTCTCCAACACCATAGTTCAAAAGCATCAGTTTTTTGGTGCTCAGCTTTCTTTATGAGCCAACTCTCACATTCATACATGACTACTGGAAAAACCATAGCTTTGACTAGACAGATCTTTGTCAGCAAAGAAATGTCTCTACTTTTTAATATGCTGTCTAGGTTGGTCATAGCTTTTCTTCCAAGGAGCAAGCGTCTTTTAATTTCATGGAAACAGTCACCATCTGCAGTGATTTTGGAGCCCAAGAAAATAAAATCTATCACTGTTTCCACTGTTTTCCCATCTATTTGCCATGAAGTGATGGGATCGAATTCCATAAGCTTGGTTTTTTGAATGTTGAGTTTTAAGCCAGCTTTTTCACTCTCCTCTTTCACTTTCATCAAGAGACTCTTTAGTTCATCTTCACTTTCTGCCATAAGGGTGGTGTCATCTGATTATCTGAGGTTATTGATATTTCTCCTGGCAATCTTGATTCTAGCTTGTGCTTCATCCAACATGGCATTTCACATGATGTACTCTCCACATAAGTAAGCAGAATGACAATATATAGCCTTGACATACTCTTTTCCCAATCTGAAACCAGTCCCTCGTTCCATGTTCAGTTCTAACTGTTACTTCTTGACCTGCATATAGAATTCTCAGGATACAGGTAAGGTAGTCTGGTATTTCCATCTTTCTAAGAATTTTCCACAGTTTGTTGTGATCCACACAGTCAAAGGCTTTGGCATAGTCAACGAAGCAGATGTTTTTCTGAAATTCTCATGCTTTTTCTATGTTCCAGTGGATGTTGGCAATTTGATCTCTGGTTCCTCTGCTTTTTCTAAATCTAGCTGGAACATCTGGAAGTTCTCAGTTCACGTACTGTTGAAGACTAGCTTGGAGAATTTTCAGCATTACTTTGCTAGTGTGTAAAATGAATACAGTTGTGCGGTAGTTTGAGCATTCTTTGGCATTGCCTTTCTTTGGGACTGGAATGAAAACTGACCTTTTCCAATCCTGTGGCCACTGCTGAGTTTTCCAAATTTGCTGACATATTGAGTGCAGCACTTTTATAGCATCATCTTTTAGGATTTGAAATAGCTCAACTTGTATTCCATCACCTCCACTAGCTTTGTTCATAGTGATGCTTCCTAAGGCCCCCTTGACCTCACACTCCAGGATATCCTGCTCTAGGTGAGTGATCACACCATTGTGGTGATCTGGGTCATGAAGACCTTTTTTGTACAGTTCTTCTGTGTGTTCTTGCCACCTCTTCTGAATATCTTCTGCTTCTGTTAGGTTCATACCGTTTCAGTCCTTTATTGTGCCCATCTTTGCATGAAATGTTACCTTGGTATCTCTAATTTTCCTGAAGAGATCTCTAGTCTTTCTCATTCTATCATTTTCCTCTATTTCTTTGCACTGATCACTGAGGAAGGCTTTCTCTCTCCTTGCTGTTCTTTGGAACTCTGCACTTAAATAGGTATATCTTTCCTTTTCTCCTTTGCCTTTGATTACCCTTCTTTTCTCAGCTATTTGTAAGCCCTCCTCAGACAACCATTTTGCCTTTTTGCATTTCTTTTTCTTGCAGATGGTCTTGATCACAGCATCCTGTACAATGTTACAAACCTCCATCCATAGGTCTTCAGGCACTCTATCAGATCTGGTCCCTTAAATATATTTGTCACTTTCACTGTACAATCGTAAAGGATTTGATTTAGGCCATACCTGAATGGTCTAGTAGTCTTCCCTACTTTCTTCAATTTGAGTCTGAATTTGACAATAAGGAGTTCATGATCTGAGCCACAGTCAGCTCCCAGTCTTGTTCTTGCTGACTGTAGAGAGCTTCTCCATCTTTGGCTACAAAGAATAGAATCAGTCTGATTTTGCTATTGACCATCTGATGATGCCCATGTGTAGAGTCATCTCTTGTGTTGTTGGAAAAGGGTGTTTGCTATGACCGGTCCATCTTCTTCACAAAACTCTGTTAGCCTTTGCCCTGCTTCATTTTGTACTCCAAAGCCAAAGTTGCCTATTACTCCAGGTACCTCTTAACTTCCTACTTTGGCATTCCAGTCCCCTATGATGAAAAGGACATCTTTTTTTGGTGTTAGTTCTAGAAGGTCTTGTAGGTCTTCATAGAAATGTTCAACTTCAGCCTCTACAAATAATTTGGAAAACTCTGGAATTTTCTAATGAAGTTAACCATACATCTATTCTATGAATGAGTAATTCCACTCCTATGTTTATTCCCAAAAGAAGCAAAAGCATATAGACACGAAAAAGTCTTGTACCTGAGTGTTTATCAGTACCTTTATTTATAATAGCCCCTAACTAGAAACATCCCAAATGTCCATCAACAAGAGAATTAATGAACTGTGAAAACTCATGTAATGGATAACTATTTAGCAATAAAAAGGAATCAATTGATGATACACATGACAACATGGATTAATCTCAAAAACAGTATGTGGAATTCAATGAAGGTAGTCAAAAGGTACAAACTTCCAGTTATAAGATAAATAAATTCTAGGGATGCAATGTGCAACATGATTAGTATAATTAACAATATTGTATGTTACATATGAAAGCTGCAAAGAGAACAAATCACAAGAGTTCTCACAAGAAAAAGTGTATTTCTATTTCTTTAATTTTGTGTTTATGAGATGATGGCTGCTCGCCAAACTTAATATGGTAATCATTTCATTATATATGTAAGTCAAATCATTATGCTGTACGCCTCAAACTTACACAGTGCTATATGTCAATAAAACTGGAAGAAAAAAAGACAGAAACAGTATGTGGAAGACAGACCCAAAAGAACAGACTGTATGATTCCATTAATGTGAGATACAATAATCTGCAACTCTAATGTGACAGTGAACAGAACAAAGGTTATCTCTGGGAGGGGATGATAGAAAGGAATATAAAGCAACATCCTGGATTAATGGAAATGTTCTCCAGCATGATTTTGGTGATGTTAACATGGGTATATATTTGTTAAAACTCATAAAAGAGTACACTGCAATGTGTGCATTTTACTATATATAAATTATACCTCATAAAGAAAATAACAGAGAAATGCATTGAGATAATAGTCACTCATCAACATAAACTTCTAACCTTATCAATTTTTAAAATATGACTAGAGAAGGCATGCAGAATTGATGCTTCTGAACTGTGGTTTTGGAGAAGACTCTTGAGAGTCCCTTGGACTGCAAGGAGATCCAACCAGTCCATTCTAAAGGAGATCAGTCCTGGGTGTTCACTGGAAGGACTGATGTTGAAGCTGAAACTCCAATACTTTGGCCACCTGATGCAAAGAGCTGATTCATTGAAAAAGACCCTGATGCTGGGAGGGATTGAGGGCAGGAGGAGAAGGGGACGACAGGGGATGAGATGGCTGGATGGCATCACCGACTCAATGGACATGGTTTTGGGTGGACTCCAGGAGTTGGTGATGGACAGGGAAGCCTGGTGTGCTGCAATTCACGGGGTCGCGAAGAGTAGGACACAACTGAGCGACTAAACTGAACTGAACTGAGAGAAGGAAGCAATGGCACATAGCAAAGTAGGAATAAAAATAATTTAGTCGAAATAAGAAATTATTTTAAAAGCTTATATTCATAACAATCCAGAAATAAAGCTATAATACCAACTGAATTAAAGTGAGATTTTTCTGTGAATAACTGAAGCTGAAGATGATGGTGGCTCAATTAAGAGAGAAGTTTATTTCTCTCTTGCATAAAGAGATGTGATGGCAGCTTTATAAATTCCAGAGTCAAGTTTCTTCTGAATTTCTGTTCTATACCCTTAACATGTTCCAAGATTGCTGCTCAAGCTCGTCACCATGAAAGAAAAAAGCCAGCAAAGAAGAAAGTGACAAAGGGCTTGTTCTCCTTTCTTTAAAAGGTATCTTTAATACCTTCCAAAATCCATACTCAACATCACTACTTACATTTTATTGACCAGAACTTATTGCCAAACTTAAGACAGGTGGGAAGGTTGGAAATGTATTCTTTATCCTGATACCGTACGTGCCCAGAAGGAAGGGTCTGAAAGAAGCCATAAGGGAAGATCAAGTTGACTTTTTTATTCGCCTAACTATTCACACGCACCTTCTCCCCATATGCAAAATGCACAATCCTCTCCTAAAAGAAGACAACCTCAAACTTTCATGAAAGAAATCAAGAAACAGTGAAGTACTCTGACAATGACAGAGCGCTAATCTGGGACCACATGGTAGTGAGGGAAACGGACCAGTAGAGACACACTGTGTGTGAGTGTTGGTCACGCAGTCATGTCCAATGCTTTGCAACCCATGGACTGCAGCCCACCAGGCTCCACTGCCCAAAGAATTCCCCAGGGAAGAACATTCCTTCTCCCGGGGATCTTCCTGAACCAGGGATCAAAAGAGGTCTCCTGCATTGCGGCCAGATTCTTTACCATCTGAACCACCAGTAAACACCCCATACTGTTCCCTCCCTGAGTCTCAGTGCTGTTCTCCATAGCCTGGCCAAGGCAGTGTGGTGCTCCAGCCTCCATGTACCCAGAAGGGGAACAACAGAATCACACAGAAAAGTGGGGTGATGACCCCTCTCCAGCTTCCAGGCTTCTCTCTCACTCCCTCCTTCCCAGATGCAGTGGCTAGCAAACTTACCTGCAAAGGTCCCTGCAGAGATCCTCATGGCTATGAGGGACAAAGCAGCAGGACCTAACTGCTAAGCCATCTGTCCACTCACATCATATCACATCACTTCACTCCAGGGCTTTAAAAGACCATGAATACTTTCCTAAGCTAAATGTGAGATAAGTTCTCTTCAGTGACCCCAGACCAGTAGAGATGCAGATCACACACATGACTCTCCAAACATTTATTGGGTTGACATCAGAAGTCTCCACATTCCGTAATACTTCAACACAACTTGGGGTGAGCCTGGATGTGGCCACTGGAGCCCTGGGAAGGGGGTTCCAAGACTGAGTTGCCCCCGGAGGGCTTGTGTGGCAGAGGCAGATACTCACAGGTGGGTCTACACTGGGGAGCAGGGGACCTTTTCCAAACCCAGATAACTGAGTCACGTGCAGACATGGCAGGGCCTCCTCACTCTCTCCCAACAATCACCACACAGACCGGTGTGATAAAAGATCTAACACTGCTTCATGGGTGATGATGCCTCTTCTTTGCCAGATGTTCCCCATGATGTAGATGAAGCAACATGTCCACCTGGAAGGTCGCTGTCCATCCAGCTGGGATGGTTTCACCCACTCCTTCCTGGCAAGCAGAGCATGGCCAAGTTGTAGACATGGATGAGGCAGGGAAACTTCCAGGGCTTCTTGCTGCCAGCTTTCTGTCATGTGAATCTCCACAAGATCAGTGGATACCAAATGGAATTCAGGAATTGGCACTAAACTAGGAGTGGGAGGTCAGAGGCAGGGCTAGGTGTGAGACTCAGAAACAGGGGGCAGTGTGGACCAGGGTGATCACAGGGTCACCAGGAGGCCCAGGGACAACACCACACACAGCAACGGGAAAAGGAGCACCACTGGATACAAAGAGGCAGCCTTGTTCACCACTGCAACTAGCCACTTAGCATAGAGGGCAGTTTCTGTGTAAACTCCAGGGGTATTGTTACGACCACAGCCAATGCCCCAGCTCACAATCCCTACCTGGACCCATGTGGTACTGTACTGACAGACCAGAGGGCCCCCAGAATCTCCCTGAAAAAGAGAAAGAAATCAAACTTCAGGAATGGAAGAACACCCACATCAGAGCAGGCTGACTGCACAGCAAGACACTGAGAGATGGACATCTGTGAGCCTTCCCCAGACATCTCCCAGGCCCAGATTTCTGTGATTATAAGAACTGAGAACTGAAGAGTCAATTGGAAAATTTTAGTATCTTCTGAAGGTATTATGACTGGTCATTTCCTATACTACGTGCCTGTGTGCCAAGTTGCTTTAGTCATGTCCAACTCTTTGAGCCCGCCAGGCTCCTCTGTCCATGAGACTCTCCAGGCAAGAACACTGGTGTGGGTTGTCATGCCCTCCTCCAAGGGATCTTCCCAACCCAGGGATCAAACCCAGGTCTCCTGCGGCTGCTGCACTGCACACAGATTCTCCACCACTGAGCCACCAGGGAAGCCCTCCTATACTACAGTGGTTGTTAAACACTTCAAATATGACCTCCGCACTGAGCCCCTTACTCCATCCACCTAGCCTAAGTTTCTCTAGAGCTCCTGACCATATAGCCAACTGACTCCATATATTAAGCTATACTCTCAGGACATCCCACATACACATCCCAGCTCATGCAAACACTGCACATCCTTTTCTAAAACTGCTCTGGTGCCCCCCACCAACCAGCTCAGTCAGAAACTCAGAGTCCTCTTCAAGCTCTCCCTCGCTCCCATCCTCATGTGCAATTGGTTACCAAGAACTGATGACAACGTGCTTAAGATCCCCTCCAACCCTCCATGAGCCCAGGTCCCACCTGGGGCTCAGCACCATTGCCCACATGGAGAAAACTAACTCCTGGCCTACAGGCCTGCCTGGACAGGACCAAGAAACGCAGTACAGCCTGCAGGCCACACATTCTGACTCTAGCCCCTACTCTGCCCATACTGGCCTCCTCACGGCTCCAGACCAGAAACCCATTCCCTAAACATGGCCGGTGCTTCAGACCTTGAGCTGCGGACTCATTGCTCCCTCTCCCACAGTGATGTTCTCCTCTTGCCAGGATCCAAACACTCATCCTCTGAGACTGGTCCCCTGTTCCCTGCTCAGGAAGGTGGCTCAGGGCAGAGGGGAGGCTGTGGGCCCAGGGCTCCTACAGGCACTCCCAGGGGGACTTGGGACTTATGTCTCTGGAGGGCCCACATCTGTATAATAAGATGTATAATGTCTAGGTGGCAGGATTGTGAGCTGGGAGACTGAGCTAATGTGGGTGAATGGCACTGGAAGTGCACATAGAAAGAACTCAGTTACAGGAACTACATGATTATCATCATCACCCCCAACTTCACTGCATCCTGGCAGCACCCCCAGGACGTGGGGCTCCTCCCTATTGGAGGAACAGGCCAGGACAGCTCACGGGTATCTTGAGGGGTTCTCCCCTGAATCTCCTTAAGTAAAGGCTGAAAAAGGAGGTGGGAAATAACCCAGGCCCTGTCACAAGGATACTTTGAGGGGACAATCTCAATACAGAGGTAGCAAGGGACTCATGAACTTACCTGACAAGAATCCTTTCCTATACTATTATAGCCGCAGACCACTCCTTCTTGCACTACATCCTTATCTGTTCGTAGGGCCATCTGGAGCAGCGCATTACATTCTTCATAGTACATGATATATTGGTCAATCTCCTGGAGAACTTCAGACACAAGTGGGCCTTCTACAAACAAAGAAGAAACTCGGAAGTGGGTAGATCTGCACAGGTGAATGATAAGCCCCCAGACACCTTGAATCCCCCCTGAAAAAGGCATTATAGAGGTTATTGTCCCCATCTGACAATGGAAGAAACTGAAGCCCCAAGCTGACAAGGAGAGAAGAGAAGGTAGGAAGCAAATCCACGACAAAATAAGGAAGAACAGATCAGGACAGGAAGAGGCAAGCCTGACCATCGTGATAAATGATAACCAAGCATCTGTCACTCTGCATGTCAATAGTAATCATGAAAGGCATCCCTTACATCACCAAAGTGTCTTTACTTTAAAGCAGAATCACAGATGCTCAGACAAGGAGCACCCGAAAACAACAATCCAGGCTCTTTCCAGAGATAAGAGGCCCTACAGCCTCACCAACAGGGGTTTTCTGGCTCTGCCAAGACCCCCAAGGACAGGAAGTTCCCTACGCACCAAGGCAAGTACTTCCAGCAACAGACAGCTCTGACTGGCAGACAGATCATCACACCCCGAGCAGAAGTTAACCCTGGAAAGAACTCCAGAGCATCCAGGTCTGTCCCCAAGGAACCTAAAAATACCCCCAAACCAATCAGGCACACATCTCCAGAAATCTGCAAGAGACTTTGCCCATGTATTTCTTCTTCAGAGAACAGCTCTGGTTCCCAGGACTGGTGCCTTTCATAAATGGCTGGCATCAAATATTTGTGTTGCAACAGATCAAAAGATCAACAGATTTGTGTTGCAACAGCACAAAAGATCTCAATCAATTTCTGGGCTCCAGCCATTGGGAACCATTAACCTGGCTGCCCCCTTACCCACCTGCCAGGTGGTCAGCCTCCTCCCACCCCACCACTTTAGTGTTGTCGCTTACTCCAGGAATAAGGCTGCCCCCCTCTACCCAAGGTTACTACCTTCCTCACAGTCTCACCATATTCTTGCTTCCTTCCCCATCCAGTCACCCAGCACCTGGTCCCAGCTTGCACGTGGAAAGTCTTCTCAGGGATGCATATAGGCTGGATAACGCCAGTGAAATTTACAGGGTAGCGGAGCCGGAGAAGAGCAAGGTCATTTTTAACGGTTCCACTTGTTGAGAACTGAGGGTGAACGACGACACGGCTGACAGGGACCACCAACCCTGATAATATACCCTGGAGATTCCGATCTCCCATCATGACACTGTACTGGTAACGGCTGTGGGAAGAGGACATGTC
Organism: Oreotragus oreotragus; assembly: GCA_006410675.1. NCBI lineage: Eukaryota > Metazoa > Chordata > Mammalia > Artiodactyla > Bovidae > Oreotragus > Oreotragus oreotragus. The sequence goes on along the minus strand of SJYX01023541.1, from coordinate 243,637 downwards.
CCTCATAGAGACCCTGGGAAGCATCCTTTGTGCCTTTCCACACACATCAGCTGTTTCCCAATCTGGCCCCAACCTCCCTCACCACTCTCTCCATGCCCCAATCCCCAAAAACCCCTCCTAATGACTCTCAAAATTGATTTGCTACAACTGGTTTTGATCATCAAATTACCATTCCTGGTAACAAGACTACCAAAATGCAGAATCTCTCCCATTTTGATTGTGCGGGCTTTGGTTTGGTTTGGGTTTTCTATCAACTTGCAGGGCAATAGAAACTAAACGGTGTCCGAGGAGGGCAGGCCTCTCGAATCTCCACTGTCATTACTCACCTTAAAATACAGTGGGCTGCTGTCAGCACCCACCTCTCTGTGAGGAGGGAAGCTCCGCACACGTGTCTGTTACGGACCCTCAGGCTCACCTGCCAGGGCCACTTCCCTTCCTCACTGTCCTGTCCTCCCAAGATTTTCAGGAACACTTGGCCGCACGCTGGGGTGAGGACAGGGTGGCAAGAACCCCTGAGAAACAGGCCCTGACTCCCGGGAGCCTCCGAGACAGCCAAGAAGGCCATGTCCTCCTAGGCTCCAGGCCAGCGCTTCCAAATCTGCAGGCCTTGGATCCGCACACGAGCGCACCCCCCACCCTCGGGTTCCACAGCAGGGCTGCGCTGATTCAGACCCCAATCCTCCCAAGCTCCTGGGGAGCAGCAGCTCCCGCCCTGGCGCCCCAGCCCGCCCCTCCGGACGCCCAACGCAGTCACCTAAGCTAAACTCCACCAACTTGGGGACTTCCGCAGCGCCTCCGGGGGCTGGCTGGACCGCCGTGCGGTTCTTAGTGCCGCCTCCCGAGGGAGCTGGAGGGGGCGAGGGCGTCGTCAACCCATCCTCCGAAGCCTCTGTGAGCCAGGGTTGAAGGAGCAGAAGCCAGACCAGGAGGCTGCGGGGGCCGCCCGGGGACGCCATGGGCTCCGCGACAGCCTCAGCGCTCTGCGGCGCCCCCTCGCGGCCGGCAGCTGAGTGGCGGCATGGGGACCACGGCGCATCTCGCCGCGGCAAGCCGGCCTGAGAGCGCAGTCAGCCTCTCGCTCTCACCAGAAATCAGCCCAAGACCAAAGGGTTAGAGTCCATCTGAGGAGACTGTCCTTGCTAGGGGCCTGCCGATTTAATGTTTTTGAACTGTGGTGCTGGAGAAGACTCTTGAGAGTCCCTTGGACAACAAGGAGATCAAACCAGTCAATTCTAAGGGAAATCAACACTGAATACCCATTGGAAGGGCTGCTGCTGAAGCTGAAGCTCCAATACTTTGGCCACCTGATGCAAACAACTGACTCTTTTCCAGTGATGCTGGGAAAGATTGAAGACAAAAGGAGAGGAGGGCAACAGAGGATAGCTGGTTGGATGGCATCACCGATTCAAGGGACATGAACTTGGGCGTACTCTGGGAGATAGGGAGGGAGGTCTAGCATGCTGTAGTCCATGGGGTTGCAAAGAGTTGGACATCACTTAGCGAGTGAACAACATCTTAAAGGCGGGTGCTTCCTGATACCCCTGCCTTTCTTGGTGTGGTACCTGGCCTGGAGCTGGTGAGGAGGGGCAGTCTAGGAATTTGCTGAGGAGCCTTAATTCTCTGTAACAGTTCCTCAAGGCAGGGCTCATTCACCAGACCTAGACTTGGAGGTAGGGGGACTGCAGATGAAGTGGGCTGGACAAAGGGCCTGGCAGCCATGCTCTTTCTGTCATGGGGATGGATACCTTTTAAAATGAGCCTCCAGCAAAGATACCTGTGGGTCAATCCATTCTTATTAGCTCTATGTCCCTGATGTCTATCTGTCTTTGTTGCTTAAGTGCTTCCTTCTACCAGGCCTCCACCTCTCTGGGTTTCATTATTCCTGTTGAAGTCAGGGGGATAAACAACAATACTAATGTTTGAGTTTCAGTACTTCTCACTTTTCCCCAGCCAAAAGAGGATTGCCAGTTACAACTTTTTTGAGGATATGGGTGTTCCTCCCACAATTTATTTTCAATGTCTTCTTGAGGGGGTTATTATCTAAATTCCTCTCTCTCTGCATTTCTCTCTCAACATTAAGCCAGGAAATTTCTGGCATATCAACTTCCTTTGTACAGTCCACTACTGCATTCAGGTTTAAGACAACCCAATAAACAGGTATCCACAGAATCATTCCTACTTGCCTGAACCACCAAACTGAATTCCAAATTTCTAGCAAGTGCGCCCTTCGTAAATTTGGTTCCAACCCTACCCAGTCAAGGATCCCTCAAATCCAGTTGTATCTGTATACCCCATGTTTGTTCCTGTGTAGATCAGCAAAACCTTACAGTTCTTTTTGTAGAGAAGCCTTCTACCCTGGGTTATACTTTGCCCCTGTCCTAGAACATGCTGGGATCTTACACTAGCTGTTAGGTCTGGAAGCAGTGAAGACTGGGGTGGTATAGGCAGAGAGCTGGTGTACCCTCCTTACGTAATTTACTCACATGAAGTCATTACAGTGTCTCTAAGGCAGAGAGACCAGCCTCATCAACGGGAGGAGGCACTATTTCTGTTAGCAAGAGAGGCTCAACGTGGCTGGGAGTCAGGGTGTCCTAAATCTATACCCCCTTGTAGATTTTCAGGGTCTCACTCCCAAATCTGTGGCCTAACTTTTTCAGAAGAGTGCTGATGAATCTCTTAATTCAGCTGATGTTGAAATTCAGCAAACTCAAAAATCGTGAGCCCCAAACCCCGGGCTCCACGAGAAGCCACTGCATTGAGAAGCCCTCTCAGCACAACTAGAGAAAGCCCATGGCAGCAGTGGAGATGCAGCGCAACCGAAGCTACATCATTTTAAGGCAGAAAACCAAGTGCAAGTTTTCTACTAATCGTGAACTACAATGATATTTTATGTGTTTCAACGTTTTGTTGTGGTTGTTGTTGTTGTTGTTGTTGTTTTTGGCCACATGGCATGTGGGAGCTTACCTTCCCCAACCAAGGATCAAACTCGCCCCTCTGTATTGGAAGTGCAGAGTCTTAACCACTGGACCACCAGGGAAGTCCCTCTACATTGCATCTTTAAGAGTGCATCGTGCAGAGAAGTGCCACCAAATGCTGCTATTAACCCATGAACATATGGCTTGGGGCAAAAAAAATCTTCCCTTGAAAGGTATTTATTGAGTTATTTTGCCTTTTATCCTGTCATTACATTGCAAATTAATCACTTCATTGACGTTTAGGTGGAAGCCACTCAACCACCATGTTAAGTAGATTTTTGAAATATGTAAATCTCCTTTATGCTGACATTGAGGTACAAAAACTGCTTCTGGAACAGTAACAGAAAGCTCAGAAAAAGCTCTACTGCAAATGTGCATGGAAATGCCTATCTTACATCTTGTTTTAGCTTTGGACAGCACAGGGACTTTATAAAGTAGCTAGATACAACTTGTGATTCAAAAAAATGTTACTTATCATCAAAGTGATTTACCATAATATAGATAATAATGGGCTTCCCAGGTGGCACAGTGGTAAAGAATGCACCTGCCAATGCAGGAGACAGGAAACATGGGTTCAATCCCTTGGTAGGGAAGATCCCCTGGAGTACGAAATGGCAACCCACTCCAGGATTCTTCCTTGGAAAATTCCATGGACAGAGAACCCTGGACACAACTGAGCACCAGCACACACATACACACACAGATAACGACACAGAATTAACTAAGGATTGGGAAATGCTGCCACAAGGCACTTGCACGACCTAAAAATCTAATACCATTACTTGAAAGAAGAGAATTTATCTAAAGATATTCACTGTATACTCAAGGGAAACTAAAAAAAAGGTAAATAACTATAAGTAAGACAACAGTGGGGCTTCCCTGATGGCCCAGTGGTAAAGAATCTGCCTGCAATGCAGGGAACACGGATTTGATACATGGTTCCAGAAGATTCCCTAGAGGAGGAAACAGCAACCCACTCAGGATTCTTGCCTGAAAAATTCCATGGACAGAGGAGCCTGACAGGCTACAGTCCATGGGGTTAGAAAGAGGTGGACATGACTGAGTGATTGAGCAGAGCATGAAGACAATAGTGAGGGAAAAACAGAATCATAAAAAAGACTCCATTAATGTAAAGAGAAGGAGAAAGAGAGGAAAAGAGAAAGAAGAGACAGGAGAAATAGGAAAAAACAAGCAAGATGGCAGGTTTTAATCCAACAATAACAGTACTTAGAAAAGTAAATGAATCTATTAAATTAGTAGTTTTATTAATCATGTTCATGTTATATTATATGAATTAAGACATACTGTCTAGATTTTTTTTTTAAAGCACAACTATTTATCCACATTAAATATAGACAGGTTATAGGGGAAAGTATAGAATATAATACACAATGCAAGTACTAATCAAAAGAAGAAATGGCTAGATTACTATCAGGTAAAGTCAACATCAGAACAAAGAATATTGTCAGGGATAAATAAAGACATTAATTGCATAGTGATAAAATCTAAATATGTTAGGATCCTAAATGGAGCTAGCAACAAATTTTCAAAATTCACAGAGCAAGGGCCAAAAAAAGACATTATGACCACAATTAGAATTTGGAAATTTAACATGTCTTTCATAATTGATAGAAAAAGTATACAGACAATTAGTAAGTATATATAAGATCTGCAAAACACTATCAGTAAATTAGACCTAATTGACGTTTATAGAATACTCTGTCCTAACAACAGAATATACTTTTTTTTGAGTGCACATGTAGCACACACCAAAATACAGCATATTATGGACCATTAAACAAATGGCAGCAAATTCAAAAGAATTAAAATTGTACAAAATATGTCTTCAGATTATAAGAGTATTAAGCTAGAAACCAATTATATAAAAATATCTAGAAAACTGCAAAATGTTTAGACAGATATTAAAACTTTGATTTTATACTTCCAGAATGGCTGCATGAGGAACTTGATTGAATCTCTCTTTAGAGAGCAAGCTATTTATAGCTGGTGAAAATTATTTTAAAAAAATAACTATTTAAGTTCTCTGGAAATTGGCCTGAGAGGACACAGAAAATTGAGAAATATTTAGGCAAGAAAATCTAAAAAGTCTTGGTGAGAACGAAGAGTTCTTGGCAAGAGTCTGTGGTATGTGAGCCATGACCGGCTCCTATCCCCACTCCTTAGCTTCATATTATGGAACTCTGCTCTGGGCAAGTGGCCAAGTCAGCCAGGTCTCCCTCTCTCCCAACTACGGTTTCACTGAGAAGTAGATAGCTGTATCTTTCAGTCTCCCAAGACCAACTGCAGAAGCTCTATTCTAGCAGGCACGACTAAGAAAACCAGAGCTTCCTTCCCTCACTGAATTCCTGCTCAGAGCAGAGGCTCTAGTCCAGGCAGAGCAGGCTAAGAACCCCAGGTCTTCAGTGGCCCCCTCCCAGCTTCCTCCCAGAGCAGAGATTCCACGCGGGAGCAAGGGAGATACTGTCTCACTCTCCAGTGCCCACTCCTGGAACAGGAGTTTCACTCCAGGAGAAGCAGGCTGCCATCCGCTTCTCTAGCTCTGCTGCAATAATAGCTCAAACATCCTGCCCGGGAGAACAGGCAGGCTGAAAGAAGTGCTCTGTGAGTGGTTGAAATAACTGAATTTATTATCTGGAACAGTGGGTGGAGAAACTCATACCTAATGGAGTTGTTAAGAACAAAAGAGATCTTCCTGGTGAGCAGTTAAGACAGCGTCAGTAGCTCCATGATGCTAGCGACAGATTAACAGCAGATTAACCAGAAGTTTAAAAGAGAAAACTAGTGAAAGAAGTGGCCAAGAAGAGTGCTCCTGGAAGCACACTCATCCCTGGGGGGTCTAAACCACTGTGCATGGGCTAGGCTACGCCAACCCAGGAACAATAAGAGCAGGAAGCAGGGGTTTCCCTGGTGGCTCAGTGGTAAAGAATCTGCCTGCCGAGACACAGGTTCGATCCCTGATCTGGGAAGATCCCACAGCCTGCGAAGCAACTAAGGCCCTGCGCCACACCTACTGAGTGTGCGCTCTAGAGCCAGGAAGCCGCACCCTAGAGCCCATATTCCTCAACAAGAGAAGCCACCGCAATGAGAAGCCCAAGCACCACAACTAAAGAGTAGCGCCCCCTTGCGGCAACTAGGGAAAACGTCTTGCACCAACTAAGACCCAGAACAGCCAAAATAATAAANATCTAAATATGTTAGGATCCTAAATGGAGCTAGCAACAAATTTTCAAAATTCACAGAGCAAGGGCCAAAAAAAGACATTATGACCACAATTAGAATTTGGAAATTTAACATGTCTTTCATAATTGATAGAAAAAGTATACAGACAATTAGTAAGTATATATAAGATCTGCAAAACACTATCAGTAAATTAGACCTAATTGACGTTTATAGAATACTCTGTCCTAACAACAGAATATACTTTTTTTTGAGTGCACATGTAGCACACACCAAAATACAGCATATTATGGACCATTAAACAAATGGCAGCAAATTCAAAAGAATTAAAATTGTACAAAATATGTCTTCAGATTATAAGAGTATTAAGCTAGAAACCAATTATATAAAAATATCTAGAAAACTGCAAAATGTTTAGACAGATATTAAAACTTTGATTTTATACTTCCAGAATGGCTGCATGAGGAACTTGATTGAATCTCTCTTTAGAGAGCAAGCTATTTATAGCTGGTGAAAATTATTTTAAAAAAATAACTATTTAAGTTCTCTGGAAATTGGCCTGAGAGGACACAGAAAATTGAGAAATATTTAGGCAAGAAAATCTAAAAAGTCTTGGTGAGAACGAAGAGTTCTTGGCAAGAGTCTGTGGTATGTGAGCCATGACCGGCTCCTATCCCCACTCCTTAGCTTCATATTATGGAACTCTGCTCTGGGCAAGTGGCCAAGTCAGCCGGGTCTCCCTCTCTCCCAACTACGGTTTCACTGAGAAGTAGATAGCTGTATCTTTCAGTCTCCCAAGACCAACTGCAGAAGCTCTATTCTAGCAGGCACGACTAAGAAAACCAGAGCTTCCTTCCCTCACTGAATTCCTGCTCAGAGCAGAGGCTCTAGTCCAGGCAGACCAGGCTAAGAACCCCAGGTCTTCAGTGGCCCCCTCCCAGCTTCCTCCCAGAGCAGAGATTCCACGCGGGAGCAAGGGAGATACTGTCTCACTCTCCAGTGCCCACTCCTGGAACAGGAGTTTCACTCCAGGAGAAGCAGGCTGCCATCCGCTTCTCTAGCTCTGCTGCAATAATAGCTCAAACATCCTGCCCGGGAGAACAGGCAGGCTGAAAGAAGTGCTCTGTGAGTGGTTGAAATAACTGAATTTATTATCTGGAACAGTGGGTGGAGAAACTCATACCTAATGGAGTTGTTAAGAACAAAAGAGATCTTCCTGGTGAGCAGTTAAGACAGCGTCAGTAGCTCCATGATGCTAGCGACAGATTAACAGCAGATTAACCAGAAGTTTAAAAGAGAAAACCAGTGAAAGAAGTGGCCAAGAAGAGTGCTCCTGGAAGCACACTCATCCCTGGGGGGTCTAAACCACTGTGCATGGGCTAGGCTACGCCAACCCAGGAACAATAAGAGCAGGAAGCAGGGGTTTCCCTGGTGGCTCAGTGGTAAAGAATCTGCCTGCCGAGACACAGGTTCGATCCCTGATCTGGGAAGATCCCACAGCCTGCGAAGCAACTAAGGCCCTGCGCCACACCTACTGAGTGTGCGCTCTAGAGCCGGGAAGCCGCACCCTAGAGCCCATATTCCTCAACAAGAGAAGCCACCGCAATGAGAAGCCCAAGCACCACAACTAAAGAGTAGCGCCCCCTTGCGGCAACTAGGGAAAACGTCTTGCACCAACTAAGACCCAGAACAGCCAAAATAATAAATAAAATGATAAAAAAAGAAAAACCATAAGAGCACGAAGTAGAGCAAATATAAATGCGCTTCCCAAACCAAACACAGATCTATCAGCAGAGGGCAGAACCCTTGCTAGTTCAGCGGATCAAACCACAACCTCTGACCAAATACTGCCTGCACAATGAGCTTTTCTGACCCAGGGGCAACTCCTAAAAAGCCCAGCTTAAAAATAAAATCACACTTATCCATAGTTGGCTAAGAGGCAGTGCACATACCAAACGCTGTATCTTTTAGGAATGAATGGACAGGGAATTTCCAAGTTTCTAGTCATCAGATGAACATGTGGGGGAAAAGTAAATTCCCTAAACGGTGAAAACAGTCTCCAAGACATGCACACATTTCCAAAGGTAAACAGTGAAAATAAAACTAACCAAAGGGGCTTACACACAACCAGTGACCAAGAAGAGGCTTATGCTGATCCACGAGTTAATACTAGGAAGCCAGGCTACAAAATAAAAACAAGGAAAAAAAAAAAAACAAACCTGAGCAGGGATATCAGAGGCTGCAAATTGAGGGGGAAAGAGACTTCACAAAATTATCTCACACAAATACTAAACAAATAAACAAACGATCACAATACAGGGTAAGCAGGAATCAGTATCCAGGTTTGTTATACTACATTATCTGTGATGTCTGCTATTCAATGAAAAAATTACAAAACATACAAAGGGATGAAATAAAATTTTAAGCATAAACTTCTTTCTCTGCCTGCTTGAGCCACTACCCCCTCATCTTTAGTGTGCATTGTGTATCTGCATCATATAACTAAATCCATTTAGAAGACACGGGAATGCCTACTCAGCAAAAGAAAAGCAATTTCCTCCTGACACCAGAAGGTAACTCCTTAGGAGATAACATTCCTTTCTCAATCCTATAAGAGGTCATAGTAACCCTCTAACCTTACTGGACTACGTAAATTGTCAATATGTGACTCTGACGCATAAACCGTTGTCTCAAATCTTATATAACTGTGCAATGACCTCTAAAAGGCAGAACAATACAATCATCCGGAGAACTTTCTAAAAGACTGTCTCCTGGATTATAATCCTCAAATTGGCTCAAACAAAAGTTTCCATTTCTTTCTTAGACTGACTGATTTTTTTATCAACAAAAGATACATGAAAGTTTAACCAATACATAGGAAAACAAGCAGATAACAGAAACTATCTTTTAGGGACCCATGTGTTGAACACAGTAGACAAAGGCTTCAAAATAGTTATTTTAAATATGTTCAGAGAAGAAAAATAAAATAAGCGTGCACACACATACATACACAAGTGTTATCTCAACTGAGGCAAGAACATTCCTTTCTTTGGGGTTCCCTGGTAGCTCAGACAGTAGTCTCTGCCCGCAATGCAGGAGACCCAGGTTCAATCCCTGGGTTGGGAAGATCCCCTGCAGAAGGAAATGGCAACCCACTCCAGTACTCTTGCCTAGAAAATTCCGTGGATGGAGGACCCTGGTGGGCTACAGTCCATGGGGTTGCAAAGAGTCGGACACGACTGAGCGACTTCACTTTCACTTTTCAACACTCTTTCATGATTAAAAAAAAACAGTAAACTAAGAATAGAAAGAAACCTCCTCAATATGATGAGGGCCATATACGAAAAAGCCACAGTGAGGGGCTTTCCTAGTGGCTCAGTGGTAAAGAATTTGCCTACCAATGTACGAGACATAGGTTCAATGCCTGGTCCAGGAAGATCCCACATGCCATGGAGCAACTAAGCCTGTGCAACACAACTGCTGAGCCTGGGCTCTGGGCCCAGGAGCCATAGCTACTGAGCTTGTGTGCCGCAGCTACTGGA
>SJYX01023541.1:183846-219977 GCA_006410675.1 Oreotragus oreotragus | reverse complement strand
ACTGGGGTCAGCCTAGTGGATCACAGAAGGGTCAGGTGGAATGGGGGACAGGTCTAAGGACCCAGTTTCTGAGAACTAGAGAGGCCTGGATAGGTTTTCACCCTACGTCAGAGCAGCCTGCCTGGCTGAGTGGGCTCAACTGAGAGTGAGCTCCCTGTTGCTGGGGATATTCAAGCAAACAGCAGCTCATCAGACTTGTCCTGGAACAGATGTTGGCTCTGACGTCTGAGGCCCCTTCCTGCCCAACTTTAAGGTCGGAGTCGGGCTGGCAGGCACCAATAAATGGAATCAGGGTCCCTCCCTGCTCATTCAGGCCTGAAATCATAGGCCACAGCAGCTGGGCCAGAGCCAGAGTTGGACCCGGCCAGGGAATTGTCTTAGTTCACTACAAGGTGAACCAGTGAAGCGCAGGGAGCACAGTGGATGTGTGGTCAGTGTGCAGTGATGCGTTAAATGGGCCCTGCGAGAGTCAGGGGAGGAAGGCAGCTGCAGGGGTCAGGGCCTCCTCCTAGGAGGGGACTCTGACCACACGGGAGACCCAGGCAGGAGCCCAGCCAGGGCAGGCAACCCAGGGGCGTTGGGGACTGAATTTCAAGGTCACTCTTGCTGCTCTCACCGTTTTGCCCCTGCTGACCCTAGAGTGAGGCCTGTCCACCCTGAGTCCAGGACTTGACGGCTGGATCCTCAGGTGCCCAGGATGGTCAGTCACTCTGCCATGTGACCCTGGAGCCACAGCAAGCCTGGGGGTGTCCCTCACCTCCAGCTCTACCTTCCAGACCAAGGCACCCTTTTGGCAAGGGAATGCACAGAACCTGAGCTCCTGAGAGAGGGAGAAGCTGGCTACTAGCAGCCCAAGCCGTCTCCACCTAGAGCCGTGGGGGCCGGGTGTGTCACCCTCTCGAGGGCTCCTGGCCCAGGCCTTGCAGAGGAACCCCCTGAGGCTCCCAGGATGTGCCCAACTTCCCTTCTCACCCCTCAGCCCTGAGCACTGCTGCCCTGCGCCAGCTGGAAGGCCTTCAGTGTTTGCCTTTCTGCCCCAGCTGCCACCATCCCAGCCCTGAGCTGCAGCAAGGGGGGCGAGGTCACTACCAAACTGACTTTCCACCAGCGGTTTGGGAATACCTGGAATCTCAGGATCCCAGATATTCCAATGCAGGGAGCCGTGGCATCTTTACTTGTGTGCTCCACCCTCCCCAGCCCCAACCTCACCAGTGCCTGCTTGTCCCAAGGCCTCATGCAGTTCCCCTGCCAAGCCTCCACTCTCCACTCCATCCCAACTGGCCAGGTCTCTGTTAGTCATCACAGTTCAGCACAGTCAGCACCCGATTCAAACAAGCCTTGAACCTGAAAAGGACCTGTCCCATTCAAGGGCCTCTCTCTGGGTATCTGGGGAGATTTATTTCACTGCAACAAACTGAGATTTCCTCAAAACTCAGAAATGGACATGTAAGGTCTTATTCTGCCATTAAGGCATGGAGAACAACTGCCACCAGCTATCATCCCCATTGTTTATAAACGAAATGATATTCTTAAAGCAAAAGAAAAAAAAAAAAAAGGCAGAATGTAATCGTTGACAAAAAACACCCAGGCCCTGAAGATGCATAAATTGAGTTTCATGGATAACATGCAACATGGGCTTTATTTTTCTCCAGTGAAAGCAGTCTTGCATATCGTCCTGTGTTGCACCCTGGGACTTGGAAACACTCAAGTGCTTCCAATCTCCAGTAGAGTAAGAATCCCTTCTGCAGCCTTTCTGATTGGAATTGGTTCCCCTCTGCTTGCACACCCCTTGGGACAGGGTGCTCAGTACCCCTCCCAGTTAGCCTGGGAGCTGAAGATGGCATTCTAGAGCAACTTTAAGTGGCTTCCAAGCAAGCTTACCATGGGAGAGAAAGAAAGAGATGAGGAGGGGAGTGATGAATGAGGTACTGAGAGGAGAGAAGACAGGCCTCCAGACCCGGGGCAGAGGGGTGGTAGGGAAAAGGGGTGCTCATGTTCAGCTGGACCAAAGTATAAAAGTTAAGAAGTTGGCCAAGATGTGAGACTTCCCAGGAAGCACTGTCTACCCCACCTCGGTAGCTGCAGAGCCTTCCACTGCCTTTCCCCATTCCCAGCCCTCCAGAAAGGCTCTCATGCTTGCCAAGGCCTCAGTAGACACACCAGGTATCCAGATCCACAGACCCAAGAAGAGACTGGAGGTTGGAAGAAAATGGTGGAGTCTCAGGTGTCCACAGCCCGGCTGGGGAGGAGCAGCGGGCAGGGGCCCTTCCCCATCATGGAAGACCTGGGCCCTGCCACTGAGAGTGGAGGGGCCTGTTGGGCGGGCGACCCTGGGGAGTCTCATGTATGCACTCACACACTCCACATTCCAGCTGTGCTCTGTCAGCGTTTGGGCAAACCAGGATTGTGTGGCTTTGGGAGGGCGACAACAAATAACCCCTAAACTTGGGCAAGGGCGGGCCTGGGGCTGGCTGGAAGGGGCTTGAGAGAACCCCAGGGAGGCTCTTCTGTGCTGGGTCACTGTGGTTCAAGGTCTGGGGTTTGCCTGCTCTTCCCTGAGGTGCCTGGGCTCCCTGGGGTTTGGCTGACCCGGTACCCAAGCAGGCTCATCCTTGCCCCCTCCCCTAAGCCCTCCTCACCACCCAAAACCTCAGAAACAATAGGAGAGCACTCCAGCCTGGCACCCCCAAGCCCCCCTTGCACAGGGTGAGGGCTGTCCAATTTCCGTCTGCTGCCCGCCCTCCTCCGCCACCTCCTCTCCACACCCCACATCTGACTTTGAGCACGCCTTCGCTTAGATCCTTTTACCCTACCCGCCCCCCACGACCCAATTTCTCTTAAGATCTCTATCAGCTTTCCGTCAGCCTCTCTGCTGCAGTGCTTTGATCCCCAGAGTCCAGTGTCTCATGCCCACAGTTTGACTTCCTTTCTCCTTGTGACCTGGTAAAAGTCTCCTCCGATACCTGATTTCCTCAAGACCCTGCCTGACTTCATTCCGCCCCCGCCTGAATTTCTGATCTTCTTGGTCCCCCATTCAGTGCTATCTGCCCCACATCCCAGTGGTGGCCCCCAGATCCTTATAGATGGTGTCTGGCGAGAAGATGCAAGCCGTGGCAGGCTGCCAAGCGCCCTAGAGAGCTGAGCTGAGACCCCAGAGCAGAGAGGGCTGCTTAGCTCTGGGGTACTGAGGCTGAATTCTGCCCCTGGCTCCCCAGACCCCTGATTGCCCCACTGACCCTCTGGTTCTGCCTAAACCAGAACTGGAGGGATGAATACTCCTGTCACCTCACAGAGACCTCAGAGATAAGGCCTCGGACCAGATGGGGAAAGAAAGGCATAGAGAAACCCCAGACCACATTCCAGCCAAACAGGGCACATGACCGGCACCTGAGGTATGGAGGAGACCAGGCTGACCCAAGGGCAAGCCCTTTGCCACCCACCCATCCCTTCCCACCGGCCGCAGGGACACCGGCTGGACCACCCTGCTNCTCAGAGATAAGGCCTCGGACCAGATGGGGAAAGAAAGGCATAGAGAAACCCCAGACCACATTCCAGCCAAACAGGGCACATGACCGGCACCTGAGGTATGGAGGAGACCAGGCTGACCCAAGGGCAAGCCCTTTGCCACCCACCCATCCCTTCCCACCGGCCGCAGGGACACCGGCTGGACCACCCTGCTTGAAGGGGGAGCTGGGACCAGTGTTTATGCAACTGTGGGGAGGCCACAGCCTGGCAGAGGGTGCTGCCTGCCCAACACAAGCAGTGACTCAGCAGAGCCCCCCGGCACGCACACGCTCAGATGTGCACACAAACCGACACACACACATACACGGAGGTAAACACACACGTGCATCCACGCAGACGCATGGGCACCTGCATTCGCAGGTATGCACGCACACTCACAGACACAAGTAGGCGGGCACACTTGTGGACGCACACACACATGGACACAGGGACACACAGAAACACACACGCATGTCGCCCGGCCATGGCAGGTGGGAGGCTGCTGCGCAAGAAGCCTCACCCCCACAGCTGAGTTCCACCCTCCAGGCCTCCTCCACTGTGACACTCAGACCCACAGTCAGCACAGCCACATACAACAGGCAGAATGCCCCCAGAGTGGCACCACGGCCATGAGTGGGACAGAGACATTCCTAGTGGAGCAGGGCCCCAACAAGAGGGCACCAAACAGTCCCAAGCAGGGCTCAGCAGACACCATAGCCCCAGCTCTGCCTCTGCCAGCCCCTGCAGCCTGTCCACTCTCAGTTCACCCTGGAAAACTGGTGGCTGGGAGCTGCAAAGCCTCCTGTAGAATGTGTGGGGTATTCCCTTCCACCTCCAGGCCCAGCCAAGTAGGGTAGTAACTCCCAGGAATTAGGAGAGCCTACAGGACAGAGGGTGTGTTTGGGAGAAGGCTTGGGGCCCTGCAGGACCATCCTGGAAACCAGAGGCGAGGCAGGCTTTCTTGGGAGAGCAGAGCACACATCCCCTGAGATCCCACACCCCTGGAAACTTGGAGGCAGGACCGCTTCCTGCCTGGGGATGGTGACAACAGGTGTGATCCCTGCCGATGGGACTCAGCCCAGGGCGGGCATCCCCGGAAAGAAGAAACTGGACCACTCACCCAGGCAGCCCCTGGAAACCTTTGAAGGGAATCTCAGCTGTTCCTGGACTTGACGTCCGAGAGCAAGGTGGCTAGGACAGACAGGAGCTGGGGCCTGCCCAGAAGGATATCAGCCAATCAGAGGGCTCTCTTCCCTGACTGGGGCCAAAGAGAGACCCTGCTGTCGTCTGTGGAGGTCCTCAACCATCCATTGGCCAGGGAGGCTAACCAGAGTCCAGCAGAGTCACACGCGCATATGGACACCCCTACTCGAGCCTCTGCTTCCTGCCCCACCAGCCAGCCACACTATGCGCGATGGAAGGGCAGATCATGCTCCCCACCCTACACCAGATCCGGGGCTGGACTGGACTGTGTTTAGGTAAAGAAAGGAAGAAGAAAGCCTCAAAATCTGCCCAAGGTGTTGCTGAGAGTGTTTCCAAAAATAACCTGAAATCTGATCGCTTTGCACCATATCCGCTGGACCAAGCGTGCCTCTTATCTCTCCTGGACCCTCCTACCTGGGGTCTCTGCTTCAGCTCCTGTCTGCCAGTCTGTTGTCCACATGGCAGCTGATAGAACATCTCCCCAGAGGACACACCAAAGCCCTTCCCATGGCCCAAGGAGCCTCCTTCGCATCCTGTCGCCGCCCCACCGCACTCTCTGCTCCTGTCTCCACTGGAATGTCTCTTCCCTCTGATGCTCTCATGGCTCTCTGGAGCAGACGCTGAAATAGTGCCCCGCATGGATGTGCCAGCCTACCTCTGGGGCGCCACTCCAAGCAGCAAAGGTGGGAGCTGGTGAATAAGTGGTCTGGTTCCCTCATCCCCTCAGTGGGACAACACCACCATCTCCTGGAGGTCCCCACCAGGGCTGAACCCCCAGGATGATCGCTCTCATATGCTCAGGGGAATTCCTTCCCTGCCCAGATGCTTTCTCCTGCTCCCTGAGGCTACCTCCCAGGAACACTGCTTGCATTCAAGTCCTTGTCTCACCTCTGCTGCTGGGAAAGCCCAGCCTAAGACAACACCATCTCGCCTCTCTAGTTTTTCTTTTCTTTTTTTTTTAATTTTATTATTATTTTTTAAAATTTATTTATTTTAGTTGGAGGCTAATTACTTTACAATACTGTAGTGGTTTTTTGCCATACATTGATATGAAACAGCCATAGGTCTTTTTTTCTTATCTTCCACAACTCTTCCCCATCCCTCCCTCCCCGGAAACCCTGGCAAGCACCATTCTATCCTCTGTCTCTACGAATTCTAGAAACCTCCTTGGAGTGGGATCGCGCTGTAATTGTCCTTCTGTGTCTGGCTTCTTTTACTTAGCATAATATCCTCAAAGTTCATCCACATTGTGGCGTGTGTCAGAATTTAGTTCATTTTTAAGTCAAAATAATATTATACTGTGTGCATTGACCAACCACACTTTGCTTATGCATTCATCTGTTGACGGCCACTTGGGTTGCATCCACCTTTCAGCTATTGTGAATAGTGCTGCTGTGAATATGAGTTCACAAATACCTCTTCAAGTCCCTGCTTTCAATTCTTTTGGCTATATACCCAGAAGTGGAATTTCTGGGTCATATGGTAATTATGTTTTTAATTTTTTGAAGACTGCATACTTTTTCCACAGCAGCTGCACCATTTTATATTCCCACCCAGAGTGCCCAAGGATTCCAATTTCTCTCCCTTCTTGCCAACACTTGTTACTTTCTGTTTTCTGGATAATAACCATCCTAACAGATGTGAGGCAGTATCTCATTGTGGTTTTCATCTGCATATCCTAAAGTTATGACCAACCTAGATAGCATATTAAAAAGCAGAGACATTACTTTGCCAACTAAGGTCCGTCTAGTCAAGGCTATGGTTTTTCCAGTAGTCATCTGTGGATGTGAGAGTTGGACTGTGAAGAAAGCTGAGCGCCGAAGAACTGATGCTTTTGAACCGTGGTGTTGGAGAAGACTCTTGAGAGTCCCATGGACTGCAAGGAGATCCAACCAGTCCGTTCTAAAGGAGATAAGTACTGGGTGTTCTTTGGAAGGAGTGATGCTGAAGCTGAAACTCCAGTACTTTGGCCACCTCATGCGAAGAGTTGACTCATTGGAAAAGACTGATGCTGGGAGGGATTGGGGGCAGGAGGAAAAGGGGACGAGAGAGGATGAGAAGGCTGGATGGCATCACCAACTCGATGGACATGGGTTTGAGTGAACTCCGGGAGTTGGTGATGGACAGGGAGGCCTGGCGTGCTGCGATTCATGGGGTCGCAAAGAGTCGGACACGACCAAGCAACTGAACTGAACTGAACTGAATCAGTGATGTTGAGCATCTTTTCACATGCTTATTGTCCATTTGCATATCTTCTTCAAAGAAATGTCTGTTCAGGTCTATGGCTATACCACCCTAAACGCATCCAATCTCATTTAAAGAAATGTCTATTCAAGCCCTTTGCCCATGTTTGAATTGGCTTGTTCATTTTGTTGTTGTTATTGAATTGTAGGAATCCTTTATACAGTCAGGATATTTGCTCTTCTCTTCTCCGTCTTTGCCCAACCATTGCCTTCTCAGATCATCCTTGATCTGATTATTTAACAGGCCAACCTCCTTCCCAACACAGACACTCACATGCACACCCCGAACACACACACTGCACAGCCCCTCCTCGCGCTGGGCCTGCCCAGCCTTGGTCACTGGGTGATGCAGGGTGGGTGATTCGTCAGGTTTGTATGAGCACCAACAAGGTGGAGGGTTTGACTGTTTCCTCCAACCGCAGTGTTCCCAGGGCCTAAAGGCATACAGTAGGTGCTCAATAAATGCTGCAAGGATGAAGGGAAGGCGAAACAGACTCCTACACACACACACTCACGGGCCCTCACAGACTCTCACACATACTGCCAACACTCGCCACACACGCCTGCATACACACACCCTCACATGCAGAATCCTGCCATTCTCCTCATAGCACACCAATTCCCCCAGGCAGCTTGATCCATGCAAGCCCTCTCACCCGCTCTCACATGCCTGCACACTCACTTCACAGGCAGGTGCGCTCATGTCCGCCTGCACCCTGGGGGCGTTGCCCTGACCTCCTGAGTCCTCCTGACCTGCAGGCTGTTTCCTGCCCTGGTGATCCACCCTCCCCACTCTGGGCCCTTGATGTCCCCCACACCTTTTATCTCTAGGGCCCCCAACCCTCCCTGCAGAGCACTGCTCTTTTTCCCCCATCAAATCAGAGGAGATCACCTCCTCCAGGAAGCCTCCCCTCACCCATCCCACTGGGCTCTGAAATGAGGGGAGGGCCTCACCTCAGGACAGGGGGTGGCAGTGGGGCTGGCACTGGTGGGGGCAGCGTATGCACCCCAGGTTGTCATTCCGCACTTGTCTTCTGCTGAGAAGCTCAGGGCTGAGGAACCACTGGTGGCCCTGGGATGCTGCTCCTCTGGCCGAGAATCACACCACAAGCAGAGAACCTCAACTTCCCATCCGTGTCAGGTGGGGGTCTAAGGCCTCCTCAGCCCTGACAGCCTGGGGACAATACTGGCTCCTCCCCTACAGCCCATTCCCACTGTAACTCAGGCAGAGCCCTTCTCCGCTCTGGGCCTTGGTTTCCCCACCTGTGACATGGGTGGCTCTGGGCCAGCGCCCCGCAGTTCCCTGATGGCTGGTGGCGGGGTTAGATAGCCCGCACAGGGCTCTCAGGCTGTTGGGGCATCCTTGTTTTAGCAGCCAGAGCGTGACTGCTATCTCCAGAAGTGGTGGGGAGGAGAGGCAGTCCTCATCCAGCTCAGCCCGGCGTCCTAGTGGGCAGGCGCTAAGGGCTTGGCACACCAGACGGCACAGTTTCTGTGGGATAAGCTGGGAGGCGAGATTTCAAAATGATTCCCCCTCCCATTTTGTCCAGAGCTCACCCTGTTATTTGTTAAAACTTACCATAGTCTGTCCTATCCTAGGTGTTACAGTATAAATAGAAAAATATAAAGCATTTAAAAATTAAAAACCAATTACAGAAGGCTAGATGGCAGCCACAGTGAGTATTTAATGTCAGATCCTCATAGAGCAGCTGGGATAGCAAAAGAAAAGTCACAGTGACACCGTCTTCACTAAATTTAGGTGGAAGAATATCCCTCTGGACCCAAGAAACTAATAGGATCAAATGGGAAGGAGTGAGCAGAGAGAAAGGGAGGGGGTCTTGTGATGGTCCTAAGAGCCAAAGATCCCAGAACCTGCCCACATGTCCTCAGCCCCAGAAGGAGGGGCCCCAGTCATCATGGCAGTATCAACTGTTGCATTCAAAACCACAATCAGAATTGGAAGAGGGCTGTCAGCATTCAAGTGGCAGCTGTAAAAGGAGCCTGCAGGGAGGTAATGAGGATTCTCAAGTATCTGGTGAGAGCACAGAGGCCTACACTGAGAGAAACTACTAGGAACAAAACAGACAATAGCAAGGAAAGGACCCTGGGGATAAAGGAGAGAAAGGTCCTGATACATTTGAAACAGGGGCCCAGATAAGACAATTCAGATGGTACTAAGAAGGTACATAAAAGGCCATGTCATCTGGGAATATACCTAGTGCCACTGTACAGTTAAATATTGTTAAAATAGTATGTTTTATATTATGTGGCTTTGACCACAATAAAAAACAGCAAAAAAAAAAAACCCACATCATTTGAAAATTCCCTAGTCCAGTGGTTAGGACTCGGTGCTTTCATTCCCAGGACCTGGGCTCAATCCCTAGATGGAACTAAAATCCCACAAGCTGTGAAGCACTGTCAAAAAGATAAAAAATAAAAATAAGTTATTTTTTTTTAAATGTCTAATGATTTGTGGTAACTGCAGAAGAGGGAAACCTATAACCACAAAACCGGGATATTCCAGGCCCACCTCACCACCTACGCTGAAATCTGAAAATAAAGGAGCAAAGTATGACAAAGTTTATCTCATTTTAAACATGACCACATGGTGAGGCATACTTTAAGAAGACAGGATAACATACCTACAGAAAATGAAGATATCCTAGAAACATTTAAAAAGCAGAGGAAAACAGTAATATTTGTTAAAATGCTGAAGGAATTCAAGAAATGATAGAAGCCAAGAAAGAACAATACAACATCAAAATGAGAAAAGCTCAGAAATTCGATAGGAAAAAAAAGAGGTTGATTATCTACATTAAAAAAAAGAAAAGAAAAATTGGATGGGTAAGCAATAGGAAATAAAAGGACTGCTGACAGAGATCAGAAGAAACATTAGAGTTGAAACTATGTGTAAGGAATACACTAGAAGGAACCCAAGAGCAAAGACAACATATCCATAGAAACTCTACAGCAAACATCATACTTAGTGCTGGAAAATCTCAAGTTTCCTGTATTTGCTGCTGTAACAAATAGTCACAAACATTAGTGTCGTCAAACAACACAAACTTCCATATCTGACAGCTGTGCAGATGAGAAGGCTGATAAAAGCATCAAAGGGCTGTTTCTTTCTGGGGGCTCTAGGAAGGAATCTGTTTCTTTGTCCTTTCTTGTATCTATGAACCTCAGACATTCCTTGTAGCCCTCTTCCTCCATCTCCAAAGCCAGCAACAGTGGGTTGAATGCTTTTCTCATCACATCATTCTGATACTGACCCTTCTGCTTCCTTCTTGCACTTTTAAGGACCCTTGTTATTACCCTGGGCCTACACAGGTAATCTAATCTCCCTATCGTAAGGCTTTCTTACATGTAATCTCAATTCCATCTTCAACTTTAATTCCCCTTGGCCATGTAGTATTCACAAATTCTGGATGCTAGAATGTGGGCATCTTTGGGGGCCAGAATTCTGACTTAAGTACTTTCCCTCTGAGATCAATAATGTGACAAGGATGTCTGCTTTCACAATTGTGTTCAGTATCATACTGGAGAGCTTAACCAGCGCAGTAAAGGCAGGGAAGAATTAAAAGGAATGAGGATTGCAAGGAAAATTGTCATTATTTACATTTGTCATAATTAGGCACATAGAAATTTTAAAAGAATCTACCAATAACTATATTAGAATTGATAAGTGAATTTTGCAACGTTTATATCCCAGCAACATCAGTTAGAAAATCTTCAAAGATACCAGTAGCAGCAAAACATACTAGGTTCCTAGGGATAAGTTCAGCCAAAGACATATAAGCAAGCCCTCTACACCAGCTATTTTTTAAAAAAAATGAGAAAAATTAGATTTAAATAAATGGAGAGCAATTTCATGATTATGTATAAATAATATTAAGATGTTGATGCTCCCAAGTTTGTTTATACACAGTCAAAATGCCATCGGGATTTTTTTTTAAATTTGACAAGCTAATTCTAAAAGGTGTATGGAAATGTTTTGGCCAAACGATGAGACGAGTAAAAGGTGGAGAACTTATAGGCTACTTGGTCTCAGAACTTGCAAAGCTACAGCAATCAAGACAGTGATAATTGGGATGAAGGTAGACATGAAGGGCTTCCCAGGTGGTGCTAGAGGTAAAGAACCTGCCTGCCAATGCAGGAAACTTAAAGAGAGACAGGCTCCGACCCTGGGTCAGGAAGATCCTCTGCAAGAGGGCATGGCAACCCACTCCAGTATTCTTGCCTGTAGAATCCCATGGACAGAGGAGCGTGGTGGGCTACAGTCCATGGAGTCACAAAGAGCTGGACATGACTGAATCAACTTAGCTGGCAGATGGATCAATGAAACTGAATATGGAATCCAGAAAAAAATGTGTAAATATTAGTTACACATAGTAAACTAACTTTCAACAAAGATGCCAAGGCATTTCAATGAAAATGGTTCAGTTCAGTTCAGTTGCTCAGTCATGTCCGACTCTTTGCGACCCCATGAATAGCAGCACGCCAGGCCTCCCTGTCCATCACCAACTCCCGGAATTCACTCAGACTCGCGTCCATTGAGTCCGTGATGCCATCCAGCCATCTCATCCTCTGTCGCCCTCTTCTCCTCCTGCCCCCAATCCCTCCCAGCATCAGAGTCTTTTCCAATGAGTCAACTCTTCACATGAGGTGGCCAAAGTACTGGAGTTTCAGCTTCAGCATCAGTCCTTCCAAAGAAATCCCAGGGCTGATCTCCTTCAGAATGGACTGGTCGGATCTCCTTGCAGTCCAAGGGACTCTCAAGAGTCTTCTCCAACACCATAGTTCAAAAGCATCAATTCTTCGGCACTCAGCCTTCCTCACAGTCCAACTCTCACATCCATACATGACCACAGGAAAAACCATAGCCTTGACTAGATTCAATTCATCCTACACGCCCCAATTTATTTAATCTTAATTACCTCTTGAAAAGTTTTACCTCCAAATCTAGTCACATGGAGGCTAGAGCTTCAGCATATGAATTGGATGCAGGGCCACGATTCAGGTGATAGCACTACCCAAACCAAAAATTACCAGGCACCTCCATATGCATTAGTCTCTCTGAAGGCAGCCATCATCAGCCTCTCCCTTGGCCACTGCTGCAGTTCCAGCCACCTGCTTAGTCATAATCCTCAATGGAAGACTGAAATAAGAGGAACACCCATCTGTAAATATTTTCTGAAGTGAAGATTGAGAAACTTTCCTCTTTATAACATGTGGGACTTTTTTAACCTTTGGATTTGTAATAAGTATTTTGACAACTGAAGTAAATGTCTTGCTTACTGCTGGCCTCCTGGTTCTGTTCTCCATAGCTGTGAACCAGACCAGCTCATTTCTCAAACATGGCAGATACACGAATTTGCTTTACTCTTTCTCATTTGCTAAAATTCCAGTTCGTTCATGGACAACAGTTTGTATGATATGTCACACATGGATTTCAACCAACATGGGTATTCACGTGTGCCAGATTCTCCAACAGGCAGTAAGAAGACAGAAATCAGTAGCAGTTTCAGCCCTCGGAATCACTCTTTAGGTACTTCTAGGACTCCCCAGGTGGCACAGCTGGTGAAGAATCCACATGCCAATGCAGGAGACTCGAGATATGGTCAGGAAGATTCACCAGAGAAAGAAATGGCAACTCACTCCAGTATTCTTACCAGGAAAATTCCAAGGACAGAGGAGCCTGGCAGGCCACAGTCAATGGGAGAGCAAAGAGTCAGATGTGACGGAGAACAGTGAGCTTGTCAGATACTGCTCAAAGGCAGAAAGAAAACCAGAAAATGGTGTTAGGTCTACAAGTGTTTTCTAGGGAGTAATGTCTTCATCTTTGATTGTGTGTGCACATTTCTATCTTTGCTTCTTAAATTGTGCATTCTGTGCATACAAGGTGGGGGGAAATGAAATGCTTTGTAAACAAAATGCTTCACTGGATTTGATTTGAGCGCTCAACATTTTTCTTATTTATAATAGAAGCATCTACTAGATTTGTACTGTGGAGAGTGTGAATTTCATTCAGTGGATATATTTAATCCGTTTTTTGGACGGAAGGGTGTAGATAGTCTCCAAAGATGGCTGTCATCACTCCCTTCCCTCTTTGCAAGCATGTGCTTTTCCATCCATCAGGAAGTAGAGTCTACCCCTCCCCCATTTCTATCTGACTTGGCCTTGCAACTTGCTTTGATCATCAGAATGTAACAAAAGTATAGCAATGCCAGCTTTGGGCTTAACTTTAAAAAGCCTGGCAGCCTCCACTTACGCTTGGAAGTCAGCTGCCATGTAAAGAAGTTCAACTACCCAGAGTCCACCATGCTATGAAGAAGCCTAAGCTAATCATGTGGAAAGATCATGTTGAAAGAGAAGCAGATAAAGGTCATTCTACTTACCACAAGGTTGTTGCTACTAAGAAAATTAACAAAAAAAAAATTCCTATTTATTATATATACCATATTCAAATATCTTCAATTATTCACCAAGTATATATTTTATAGCTGGGTTTCTTTGAATTGAGATCCAATCAAATTTCATATATTTGTTTTTTTGTATCTTTTCATCTAGAACAGTCCCTTAACTTTCCCCATGACATTAACTTTTGGGATATCCCCCATTCTAGATTTGTCTCGTTATTTCCTCTTAGTGTTCTATTTGATCCTCTATCCCCTGTATTTCCTCTAAACTGGAAGTGAGATCTGAAAGCTTAAGTAGGTTCAGGTTAAACATTTTTGTCACACACACACACACACACACACCAGGACTGGATTGACTGACCCTCCTTGGGTGCACCATCCCATCTCGCCCCATCCCCAGGGTCCTTCCAGTTCTGTGAGCTGCACCCACTGGCTTTCTTTATCCCCCACTTAAATGTCTAAATTCCCCGCATAGATTTTCTAGATCTCCTGCCATGGAGGCACCTTGATGGCATCACCCTCCATTTCACAAGGGAGAAGCAGGCGGGGGACAGCGTGCTTTCTCCCAGATGCCCCCGGAAGGTGGTCTGGGAGTGGGGAGGAGGCCGCCCTCACCCAGCGTGGCCAGCACGTGGCGGAGCTCGGCACCCATGACTGTGCCATTGCCCTCCTTGTCGAAGACCCGCAGCCCCTCCACGAAGTCCTCGTAGGTGCCGGTGTCCTTGTTCTTGGAGATGTGCTGGAGCATGGGCAGGAAAGTGTCAAAGTCCATCATCTTGGAGTTGAGGTCTGTGGAGAGATGGCCGAGCGTCCGGCTCTGAGGGGGGGCGGGCGGCCCCCTCACCATGCCCTCACCCACAGCATGTTTGCCATTTACCAAGCGCTCCACCAGGCACTTTGCAGTCAGCTGAGAAATGCATGACTGCCATGGTCCTCTGCTGTTCGTAAGGACAGCGGCACTGCCGTGGGCTGTCCAGCCTCTCTGTTCTCCTTTGGGGGAGCAGTTCTTCCTAGCACCTCACTATTTTTCTTACAGACTCCACTCTCCCCGCCACCTGGGGTGGGGCAAGAGCAGCTGGGCAAGTCAGAGACCTTGTCTGGGGCTTCTGTACCTGAGGCGGGGGCTTGGGTCTCAGTCTTCCTTGGGGCAAAGTGGGCAACCGTCTCTGGCCAAGGCAGTGAGGGCAGCTGGCCCTGCCCCCTCCCCAGAGGGATGCCCAGGGGGCCAGGAGGGACAGGGCGAGCAGGTGGGAGACCCAGGCCAGGTCTCACGCCTCCACTGGAGCTGGTTTGTGCTGTTGTCAGGCCCCGATGACCAGGAAGCCTGGCTAATGGGCGTGCGGCCAGATGATACAGGAGCCATCGCTGCTTGTAAGCAGCCCCCGAGGCTGGGCTCCAGGTCCTCCTCCCGAAAACAGGAGGGTGTCAGAGGAATGCACAGCGGGGAGATTCCCATGTTGCCCGCCCCTCGCCAGCGATGGCAGTCTCCCCCGGGGACTGGCGCTAATGGGGACATCTCAGGCTGAGCGCACCCACCTTCCTGCTTTGGCTTCCCCAGGACGCGGAGCACCTCGGCCTGTGTCGGATTCTGGCCCAGCGCCCGCAGCACGTCCCCACACTGCCCGTACGTGATCTTCATCTCACACTTGGGCGTGCGGTCGAACAGCATGAAGGCTTCCTTGAACTCTGCCGGGAGGGGGCGTGAGCTGTGGACACTTCCAGAGGCAGCGCACCTGACTCGTCCCACACTGCTGGCGGGACTCTCAGCCTGGGGACCCAGGACCCAGCCCTGCAGCCCCAGGACTCAAGACCCCCACACACACTCACCTTCAATCTGCTCCGGAGTAAACTCGATCTGAAAGGAGACCCCCCAGATTCTGAGTGCCGGGTTCAGAGGATGGGGCCAGGCCTCCTCCTGGTCACTACACTCCATGGCCAGCCAGGGCCTCAACCCCGTGGTTGCCCCAACCTGTCTGCCTTTCAGGATCCCAGCTTCCACCGCCCAAGACCTCTCGCCGTCCACCTTGACTCCCATCCCCCACCTCCTTACCCCTCCTCACCTGTCCTACCTGACACCCTTGAGTTTGTTCATACCCAGACCTGACACCAGTTAGGCCTCATCCGGGGAAGTGATGCGGAGGGAAGTCTTGTGCCCTGAATCTCCCATCCCAGGGTGGGCTTTACCTGAGACCCCCTAGTCCTAGACAGACATGCCTGAAGCCACAGAATCTAACCACACTGGCTTTGCCAGCTCTGCTGGGCCTGGGGCCCACTGGGCAAGTCTGTCTACATGAGATGGGGGTACCCCATCTCACTGGGAGGGGGTGGCAGGTGGCAGGAGGGGCTGGGCTGAAGGTACAGGCCAGAGAGCCCTGCAACATAAGAGCTCATCTGCAGGAGAGGTGTGTGTGATGAACGTGTGCATTCACACACCTGTGTGCACCTGTTTGCGTGTGTTTGCCCACCCCCCACCCCAGGCCTCAAGGCTGAGCACTGTCACCCACCTGGCCTCACCCACACCTAAGTCTCACACACCCCCATCTGCAAGCCCAGGGCAGCCCCCAGTGTGGCACAGCAGGGGGCTGTTGAGCGTTTGCAAGACCATGGTGGGGGTACCTGAGGTCAGGAGGCCTCCTGGGACCCGATATCCCCCTCCTCACTCGATACCAGGTCTATTTTTATCACTGCAGTCACTCAGCCCAAGGTCAAGGACGCACCAGGGAAAGGAGCTTGGAGGAGGGGGACTTGACTGGCACCTCGCCCACTGCAGCTCCCGTGGAGTCCCCGCCCCAGCGCACCCTAGCACAGAGCAGAATCCTGCCCCAGCCTCCCTGCCGGGTTGCCCCTCCCAGCCCTCCAGCTCAACCTTGTGTTGGGAAGACCCGACCAAGTTGTTTCTGGCCACCTGAAAGCTCCCTCCACCAGGAAGGCCGCCGAGATTATGTGCCCCGGGGTCCTGGCCTGGCTTTTTGCAGGGTTCCCAGGAGAGACTTCATGAGTTCCTCTGCTCAAGGGTGAATCTGCAACCTCAGATCCAGGGAGACCACACAAAGCCACCATGGGCCCTGGGGTTGTCCAACCCTCTGCCTGTGGGATACACACTTGGGGTCTGAGGGTGGTCAGGGTGGGGGCCGACTCCAGGGATCACTTGCTGTGAGTGGTTCCCGACAGCCTGTGAGGAGGGCTCATTGTCCCAGTTCACAGCTAAAGAAACCAAGCCTTAGAGCAGCGAACGCAATGGAGCAGATTTGGGATCTGATCCTGTGTGCTGTGCTAAGTCGCTTCAGTCGTGTTCAACTCTGTGCAACCTCATGGACTGTAGCCCACCAAGCTCCTCTGTCCATGGGATTCTACAGACAAAAATACTGGAGTGGGTCACCATGCCCTCCTCCAGGGGATCTTCCTGACCCAGGGATCGAACCTGAGTCTCTTGTGTCTCCTGCATTGGCAGGCAGGTTCTTTACCACTGGCACCATCTGGGAAGCGGAGGTGGATCTGTGAGGACCGGCTGCAGTCTTGCTGGGGATCTTGAAGGGCTGGGGCGGCTCCACGGGGCATCTTTGCCAGCAGCCAGGGCAGCGGTGGCCGGTAGCCAGCCAAGAACAGACGCAGGCGGGACACCGGGTGCGTGCCACTATGTGGATGCCACAGGTGGCAGTCACGGTGCATTCTCCAAGTTTAGACTCTGAGAAAGACTTCCGAGCCAAGCTGGGGAAGGGCTCCTGGGGCCACTGGTCACAGCTCCACGACCAGCTTTCTCCATGACCTATCCAGACTGTGGCTCGGCATCGCCACCTCAAAGCTGAGGCCCCACCAGCTCTGGGGCTCAGGGACCTTGGCGGGGGTGACCATGACCCAGCCTGGGCAGGAGCCTTGCTTCTCTTTGCTTCCCACCCTGTCTCCCCCCAGGGAACTTGGCATGGACTTAAAACCCCACGGTGTGACAAGGAAAGTCCCTGCCTGGCTGAGGGGGTGGGTGACACTGGAGGGCCCAGGATTCCCCAAGGATATGAGGTCCAAGGAGAAGGACAGGGGAAAGTCAGTTTCCAACCACCAAAAACACAGCCCCTTCAGCAACACTGGGGCGGCCCTGCCTGCTGTCTGACCACCATCTCTCCTGCTGCAGCCCTCCTGATGCTGCAGCCCTCCTGATGCTGAAGCTTCCAGCTAGAGCTCAGTACTCACTTTCTGCAGCCCACTTTTCCACTGGGTAGGTCCACTCTGGGATTCACTTACCTACCCTTCCCTTCCTACCTAAAACATGGCCTCCGCACCCACCTTGATCTTGGAGGGATCAAACTCAGCTTCCTTGGAGGGCTCGGGTGCAGGTGCGGGTGCAGGTGCGGGAGCCGGAGCTGCAGCTGCTTTGGCGCCTGCCTTGGCCTCATCCTTCTTGGGATCTGGCTTTTTGGGAGCCATGGAGGCTGTGAGCACAGAGGCGGGGGTGGAGAGAAGGAAGCCGAGAGCAGAGTAGGTGAGCCTCCTGCAACCGGCCTTTATCCCTCCTGGACACCTCATGACCCCAGCCCCACCCCTGCAGGGCACAATGGGGACAGGACCATAAAAGGACATTGGATAGACTCAGGGGCTATTTTGGGGCTTGGGGAGGGCATTGTTCAAGCTCAGGAATGGGTGGGGGAGAGGGAGGGCTCTCCAGGCCTCCCAGTCACCTGTTGAGGAGAGAAGGGGGAAGGGTAGACAGAGGCCACTGCTCAGCCCGCATGCATACCCCGAAAAACACACACACACACACACACACACACATAAGGGCCTGCTGTCCCTCGGGAGGTCAATAAGCTGAACAGGTGCAGGAGGATGGACCCAGGGCATGTTGGGTGTTGTGCTGGATGCCGAAGGACGGGAATCACCTAAGGGCACCCCTTGCGTTACACTTCCCATCTGCACCTTGAATTCCCTGTGTCTACACGAAAGCGGAGAGGGAGGGCCATGTCTGTCCATGTGCGTTGTCTGTTTGTCTGGGTGTTTGCATGCAGTGGGGAGGGTCTCTGCGTATCTCTGGTAGGAGGGTCCGTGTCTCTGTGGGGCCCATTCCGGTCCATGAGTGTTGCTTCTGTGTGTTTGGGTTGGGTGTTTATTGTGTCTGTGTGAGCGTCTGGCTCGCTGGCAGCTGCGGCCCCCGGCTCTGGGAATACCCTAAATGGCAGTAGAAGAGGGTCTGCTCCCTCGAGGGCCATCACTCAGCCCGGTTCAGCAGCCCAACAGCGTCCACCGCCTCCTGCCTCAGCACCTGCCGGGCCCCGAGGTCAGCGTCTGGTTTCTCCCTTGCTTCCTACGGCCCCTCTTCCACGACCCCCTTTCCCCACACACCTCAGGGCCTGCTCCCCACCAGACCCTCGCTCACACACCATATACCCTCTGCCCTCGCCCCTCCTCTGGTTGGCACATTCAAGGAGTGGCCTCACTGCACCCTCCCGGTCCCACCACCCCAGGCTGCCCTCTGCCAACCTTTTAGCTGGGGCCCTGAGAGGGTCTGTGTCTCTGAAGGACCCCAGGGGGTGTTCAGCCCGAGGCGCCCCACCTTGTCCTACCCCCTAGTGCTTCCCTGAAGTGCTAGCCCTCGGCAGATGGCGGTGACATTGGGCGGCCTGGCTGGGTGACCCTTGGGGGAGATAGGAGGGCGGAGGTGGCAGGAAGCCCTTCCAGGCATAGAACTCAGAGCGCTGGGACATCTTGCAAACACATTGGGCTCCGTTCCTTGCCGGGAGTCTGTGCTGGGGCGGGGGGAGGCGGGGGAAGGAGGTGTTCCCTGTTATTTTTAAATGCCTGGAGCCTTTGATAGAAACTTCAGAGGCATTGCCCGCCGCCACCCCACCCCAGGCCCCTGGGGATTTCCCGAGTGTAGGGAGGCGCTGGGGGTAGAGCCGGAGGGGAGGCTTCACTCCACCTGGGTGCCCCCAGGTCTTCCTGCGGAGCCCAGATCCCCTCTCATCCTGTCATTCGGGCTCCTGGTGAGGGGGGGACAGTGGTCCAGGGGTGGGGCCGGGTCCCCTCCTTGCTGGAACACAGGACAGTTCTCCCCTCATCTGGAGGACAGAACACCCACATCTGGAAATCTGACAACATCCGGCGCTGGGGGAGAGGCAAGTTTTTCACTTTTCTTCCAGATGTTTGGCAAGAGTATTGAGAAAGAAAGGGGTGGGGGAGGGTCCTCAGAGACCAGTCAGAAATACCACAAGAGGAGAAGACAGACAGAGGGGGACACAGAGAGAGAGAGCTCTCTGCTGACCTCAGGACAGCTCACTCTGGATGTCCTACGGAGAGTCCACCCACCCACAGGCATAGCCAACAAGACACTACCCAACCCTCTTTCATTCATCGTCGGGGGAACATGGCGGACATACACAGGGGTGCCCAGACCCCCAAGCGCATTGATCCATCCGTACACAACTGCCATCCCCCGGAAACCACTCAACACCAGCGAGCTCGGGAGGAGATGAGTGACATGGGCCTCCTTGAGGCTTGGGTCCCAGGTCTGTGACGGGGTGCGCAGACTCAGCGGGCCCACCGGAGCCACACAGCACCACCTTCCTCTGCCTGGTGAGGGGGTCGGGCAAGGGGGCTCTTGGTCCCCTTCCCACAAGCCCAGAGCAGATACAGTCCAGCAGTGAGGAGATCATGTAGAGAGCCATCCTCCACTCCTTCCCCAGGACTCAGATGGAGGTCCGGACCTGGGCCTTTGACTGTCGGAGCTCTGGTTCCTAGGAGCAGCGGTGCCCAGACTCTCCTCACAGGGCCACTCTCAACCCATTACTAATGCCCAGCCCCCAGCAGGGACTCTGCAGGGATCAGCCCCCTTGACTTCCAGCAAGATGGACTGTGGAGGACAGGAGGAAAGCGGGGCGGGCAGGTGGGCGGTGGGCAGGTAAGGGAACAGGGGCGGGGGCTTTATGACAGGGAGAGACAGGCATGGAGAGTAAAAAGCCACACAAGGCTTGGTGCTCACGCCTCTCTCCCAAGCCCCAGCCTGGGCGCCATGCCCTTCAGGAATGACAGCCCAGCAGACAAGATCCTGGCAGAGCCTGCGGGAAGAGAGGGAGTCTGGATCCTTCTCCTCTGACTCCCCCAGCTCCAGTGTCTGAGCTGTGGCCCATCCAATGCAGATGGCACATTCCAGAGCCCTCTCTGGGGGCAGCCACCTTACTTCCCCCAACCCCCGCCCCGCAGCTGAGGAACACGTGGGCCCCGACTTCTGAGGAGCCCAAGGAGAGAGGCAGGAGACCCCTGGCCACACTGGCTTCCTTCTTAGTTCTTTCCAGCCCCCATGTCTTTGCTGTTTCCTCCTCCTGGTGTCCTTGTTTAGGACCCTAGCCATGGCTCACTCCTTGTCACCTCCAGGTCTCAGTGAGATATCACCTTCACTTAGCAGCCTCTTCAGACTGCTCTGGACCAGCTCCACCCACCTTGTGTCTCACCCTGAGCCCCCATGTTTGCACCCTAACATGAGGCTGCTCCCTTGCTTCTTATGTGTGCCCTTTTCCTTGAATGTCAGTTGGCATAGGAAGAATTTTTGGTCTTCCAAGGCTGTATATCCACAGGGTCTCAAACAGAGCCTGCAGTACACAGTAGGCACTCCATAAATGTTGGATGAGCCGAGGTCCCAAACATCTCAATTTACCGACTTCTCACAGGAAGACTGGAACCTTGGCCACACCCCATCCCTGGAGTAGGGCCAGGGGAGATTTGCTGATGGAGCGACAGTTCTGGTGCCTGCCGGGGGTGCCCCAGACAGCAGTGCAGCCAGCAGCTGCCCCTCAACCCACCTGCCACCCCCTCAGCTTAGGCCTGCTCTTCACGACACTCCCAATCCGTTCTGAGACTCCCTTCAAGAGCCTGAAGCTGTGGGGATGGTTGGAAGGTCCAGGCAGTGACATGACCATAATGACCAGCCAGCAGGGGGCGTAGAAGGGACAGGAACTGGTCTTTGGATCCTGAACCCAAACCCTGGAACCCAGGATCCCAACTCAGACCCAAGACTCCAAATCTGGAGCCTGGAATGCCAAGCCCAGACCCCAGACTCAGGCCTCAGGATCTGACCAAACTTAGATCCTGAAACCCAGAACCCATGACCAGACCCCACTCTGAGGACCCAGACCCCAAAACCCAGGGTGTCCAATCCAGACCTGCCACCCAGACACCAGACCCCAGGCCAAGGACTCAAGATTCTGAAGCCAAAGTCCAGATCCAGGACCCAGTACCCAGGACCCAGTTACTCGAAACCCAGACTCCAGGCCCATAAACCCAAACTAGACCCCAGAACCCAGACCCACGAAAGGGGCCACTGGTTTTCCAGATGGACACTACCTGCTGCCCGGTGTAGACAAGGGTGGGGCTGGGGAGGGGTGGGCTCCTGGCAAACAGCAGAGGGGGAGAGCTTGGCAGACCTTCCCGCCAGTGTTCAGAGGGGCTTAAGGAATGTCCTTCATCCTGTCACAGCCAATTAGTGAGCTCAGAATATGGTGGCCACATGCAGGGAGCAGTGGAGAGTGGGGAGAGGGAGGGATGGGTAAGGCCTGGCTGTCCCTGGGGCCCAGGAACCAGAGGCAGGGAAGGGGGGTCAGGCTCCCCACGTGCCCTGTCCCCCAGGCCGCAGGCTCCGCAGGCCTCCCTGGCCCGCCCAGGACCGCCTCTCCTGGCCCGCGGCCCCTGGGCTGGGACGCGCGCCCAAACTTCCCGGAGGAGTCAAGAACGCGGCCTGGGCCAGACCCAGAGCCTTAGAAGTAGGTCAAATGTTGCTGTGCAGCAGGTCCCGGGGACCCCATTTGGGCGGGGGCAGGCCTGTGGGCGGCAGTCACCCACCAGGGCACACGTGTATACCCACACGGATGTGCGCTCATCACAATGTGCTGGGCACGCATAAACATGAACCCTACGCCGAGCCCCTAGTCCCTGCCCAGCTGCTTAGATGAAGGGACTGAAGCCCCAGGAGGGGCGGGAGGAGCTGCCCAGCCTCTCTGGCTAGAGGCGGCACGAGGCAGCCACGAGGACCCAGAGAAGGAGAGGAATTTGTGCGCCATCCCACGCTCCTGGAGCCTTGGGTGAAAGTCTGACTCCAGGGAGGACTTCCCAGCAGGGTTGCTCTGCCACCAACAGGATGTGGCCTGCTTCCCGGAGGCACAGCCCCAGGCCTTGAAAGATGGGAAGCAGCGGCCAAGGGGGAGGCCAGAGACTTCTGCTGCTCTTGCAACCCACCCTGGCTGGGCCTGGTTCCTCTGGGCCTCAGTTTCCCCATCTGTACAATGGCCGTGGGTGGGGCCCAGTGATCCCGAGTTGGAGGACAATCACTGGCCCTGAGCAGTGATGAGCCCATCCCCGCCACCCCCACACCACACACAGACAACTCTGTCCTCTGCAGGCCAAACACACCCCTCAGGCCCCTCCCTCTGCCCACTGTGCTGACGGGGACCAGATGCTCCAAACTTGTGGTTCTGGGGGTGGGGGTGGCAGGGCCCAGCGGGCTGGCAGGCAAGCCCTGGGTTTGGCCCAGGGACCTATAATCAGCTCCTGCCCCTCTGATCCCGGCCCAGGACTGACGCTTGGGGCTGTGGTGTCCTGGCCGGCTGTGGCCACGGCCGCTATATTTGGGAGCCCAATTGAGGATGAGGGAGGGGTGGGCGGGAAGCAGCCTCCAGGGACCAGCGCCTCAGGGGGGACAGGGCGGGGGACACTGTTGTCCAGGCTGATTCTCCTTGTAGGAGGGCGCAGCCTTGGCTGCAGGGGTCCACTCTGAGGGGGCGTGCTCTGCTGTCAGGAGCCCAGCCTGGAGGGACATCAGCCTTGCCCTCAACGGCTGGTCTAAGGAGGTAGATTGGAAATCTGAGTGCGTGAGAAAGGGGTTGGGGGGTGACAAGATGAGTGAGAGTGGGAAAACAGCTTTCACGGGGTAAGGTTTGGGGGAGAGGAGTCTGAGGTGGGAGGGATAGGAGAAGAGGGTGCCAACATGTTACGCAAAGGGATGGAGAAAACAGAGCCTTGATGCTGGGGTCCCAGGGAAGGGAGTGAGGTGCAGCCTAGCTCTGGTTCCCCCGTTCTCCCTGCTGGTGGAGCTTCTAGAGGGGCTCGGCCCCTCCCCCAGCATGGCCTGCAGCCTCCCTGAACTGCCCTGGACATTCCCCGCCGCTGGGCCAAACCCTGTACCCTCCCACCAGCAGCTTCCCAAAGAGCAAATATTTATTGTCCTTGGAAGAAAAAAAAAGAGTCCCCTTTTAGGATCAGGGTCTGGGAGCTGCTACTGAGGCTTGCAGGGGCTCAGCAGCGGCCCGAGATGACCACCTAGAGGCTGAGGGTGGAGGAAGGAGGGTAAGCTGGCCTCAGGGGAGAGGGGCCAGCTGCCCCAGGGTGCTACTGGGAAGGGGCTCTGCCCAGGTTTCCATCTCCCCAAGATTGCCCCAGAAGGGGTCCGAGGGGGTATAGTCGCCAACCCCACGGCATGAGGTATGGACGTGTGTGTGAGCAGGTAGATGTGTGCAGTCTGTGTGTGTGACAAAACGCATCCCTGTGTGCACGAAGATGGGAACACACATGCGGTGAGATCTTGCGGGCGTATGTTGTCTCGTGTGTTCACGTGTGTTACACGAGGCTGTGACCCCACGTGTGTAAGAAGCATGCCTGGGTGCGCCTGGATCTGTGTGCGTGTCCATCTGGGAGCCCGTTCATCTGTTGGCGTGGGGCGGGGTAGGGGCATGTGGACACAACCTCTGTTGAATGGCCAATTCAGTCAAAAATGCAAGTAAATTTAGCAGGGGGGAAAAAAAACCCTGTCAGTCAGACGAGAAGTCTGAATTGGGTGGTTGTTTGACTGGATGGACCGACTGTCTCAGGCAAACAGTTCACGCTTGCTGCGGGGAGGAACCAGCTCCCCTGGGCAGTCATGGAGAAACTGGAGACGGGGACCCTGACTGCGCCAGAGACGAGCCACAGAGGCTGACAGAGAGGTGGGGACGGACCCAACGACGCTGAGGTGGAGAAAGGGGCGGGAGGGTCACTGAGGTCAGCCAGAGACAAAGGGAGCGTCCAGGGCAGGATGAAGCTGCCCAGAGCCTGCAGACAAAGCGAGTGCACACAGCCCTCTGGCCCCCAACCTCAGCCCTGTGCTGCCGAGTATAAGGCAGATTCATTCTTCCCTTCCACTCCCCCTAAGGCAGCACCAAGTGGACAAGAAGAGCTCATCAAAACGGGATGCAGGAAGAGAGGGTGGGATGGGCGCTACAAGGAGGCAGTGACAGGACTGTAGGGCAGGGAACAGGGATGGCGGGGGGCGGGTGAAAGCAAGGCGGTGAGGAGGAGGTGAGGTGGGGGTGAGGGACGCCGAGGCAGTGGTGGCCGGGAGGGCCGCTGCCTGTCCCCTTGCAGGCCGCTCCTAGCGGCCGTGGCCCCACCAGACCCCGACTGTCCCCACCCCACCCTCCCTAGCACCAGCTGTGTCCTTGCCTCCAGTGGCCACACAAACACCCTCTGTGGCTCAGGGTGTGGAGCTGCATTAAAAATGGCCCAAGCCCCCGGCCAGGAATAGTCAGGGTCAGTTCCCGTACCTGCCGGTGTGGGTATTTATATATCTGCGGCCCGCCTACCCGCTGTATTTATGTCTGAAGTACAACACACACATGTGCATTCACACACCACACATACACACACACACATTCACAGGGTCCCCTGGTCAGGCTAATCCACCCTCACTGTGTGTCTGTGTCTGTCTGAAAACACCCACTGGTCCCTGGACGCTCCCCCCAAGCCACCTGATCCCTTTCTATCAACTCTGGGGCCGGCCGGAATCAGAACAAAGTGCATGCGTGCACTGATGCACACATACGTACTCACAGGCTCACAGTCACCAGGAAGCCTGCCCGCAGGTGCTCGGATCATGAGCCGGCACACTCCTAAGCTCACACCTTTAAACACAAACCCTCACACTCTGTAGATGCCTTTGCACACACCCTCATACCCAGGTGCACATACTCTTTGCCCACACATGCCCTTTGCACGCAAGTGTATACTCATTCACGTGCCTTTGCATACACACACCCCTAACACCTCACACCTTCAAACTCGTGGTGTAGGAAGAGCTCTGGGTGGGAATTAGAAGCTCTGGGAAGTAGGAGAAAGGCAAAGGGTGAGAGCGATGAGGGCCCCATAGCAGCCTGCCTGATGATGAGGTCTGGGGGGCAGTGTGAGTGCACATGCATGTGAGTTTGAGCGTGTGTGTCCACAATCTTGGAACCTTTCCATGGCCTCCCCTCCGAACCCCCTGGAGAGCCATCCCAGCCCCACCCCGTTCACAGAGGGAAACAGAGGCCAGAGCAGAGCAGCTGGGCCTGGGGAGGTCAGCATCCCCAGGTTCGGGGCCTGTGAGCCTTAGCATCTGTGTTGTTCTTGGAACGCCCAGGCCAGATAAGGACCGGGGTCAGAGCTCGGCTCTCGTGGGAAAGGACTCTCTGGAAGGCTCCCGATCCATTCCTTTCCCAGATGTTGGACCCCAGAGCAGGCAGTGGGAGGGCAAAGGGGATGACAGGGAACAGGCAGGGGCCATTGCACTGGGCTGCAGCGCTGCAAGGAGACCACGGCAAATTCAGACTCACAAATGCCCAGGAATGCGCAGTGACCCCCTCAAACCAGCCCAGGGACCTCCAAGCGTGGGGGCCTGGAGCAGAGACAGAGAGAGGACACCCAACCCCCAGCTCTCTGCAAAATCTAGATTTGAGACCCTTGGCTCCAGGAAGCCTCTTATACTCTGGAGTCAGGATTAATGGTCAGAGACTGTGTCTGAGAAGTCTGCAGCCTGGCTGGCTGGAGAAGCTGTTTTGGGGGTGATGGATGGAGTGCTGGGAACATCAAAGCATTACGTCCCATCCAAAGCTGATCCAGGCTCTGGTCCTGGGATTGGTTATCAGAGCGAGCAGGGGATCTCTGTTCTGATCCTGGCCCCTCACTGACTACTGGAGACACTTCCCCTCTGGAGACCTCAGTGTTCCCCACCCTGTACAATGGAATGGGGTCTTGGGTCAGCTCGGCAGACACACAAACCCTTCTGCAATCAGTTTGGGGCATTTTTGGACATGGGTCTCCTTCCCCAACTCGCACCAACCTTTGCCCCTTGCCCAGGTCACAGTGCCTCGGAGAAGGCTGGAGCTTCTTTGAGGGAGCTTAGAGCTTGGCGCCAAGTCAACAAGGGAACAATCGGCTGGAATTCTGCATGAATACAGGGCTCATCCAAGGCTGCAGATAGCGGAGGAGGGTCTGGGGGACTCCTGTGCCCCTGTAAGCCCCACTCCTCTGAAGTCTTGGTCTCTGGTAGGCTTAGCAGGCCCCTCCCCCAGCCCACTTCCCACCTAGCATGCTCAAAATCCCCACAATCAATGTAGATGCAGTTTGGGGTCAGGAACCAAGAGGAACCAGCAGCTGCTCCAGCCAGGAGCCCTCTCCCCTTCCACAGCCCCCTGTTGGCCTTGGGGGTCTCCCCAAACCCATCTTCCTACTGAGGTACTGAGGACAGAGGCCACAGGTTCAGCTGGGCTGGTCTAGCCTGGAGCACTGGAGTGGACACTCCCTGCAGACCCAGGCCGCCCAAGCTTCAGTCTCCTATCTAGGAGTTGGACTCCAGCCCCTCTGGCTGTTCCCTAGCTTCCCTGATGGCTCGGATTGTAAAGAAGCTGCCTGCAATGCTGGAGATTTGGGTTTGATCCCTGGGTTGGGAAGATCCCCTGGAGAGAGAAATGGCAGCCCACTCCAGTATTCTTGCCTGAAGAACTCCATGGACAGAGGATCCTGGCAGGCTACAGTCCACAGAGTCACAAAGATTCGGATATGACAAAGCAACTAACACTGTTCCCCATCCCCTACAATCCATCAGGTTTAATCTCATAAGACTCCCTGGAGAAGAACTTTCTAACACCGCAGGACAAGAGATGTGTCCCAAGGCTGGAGGAGGCTCCTTCTGAGATCCTGGGATTCCCTCCCTCCTCATGGGGAAACTGAGGCTCAGAGAAGGAAAGCCATCTCCATAGCAACTGAGTGATAAGAGGGGCAAGAAGCAGTCCAAAGCTCCAACAAGTAATTCTCCTCTCCCCCAGAGATACAGGATGAGACAGGGCTTGGAGATGACCCACAGAGATGACCCAGTCCCTGCTCTCAGGGCTTGCAGTCTCTCAAGAGAGGGGCAAGAATCAAGAATCTGAGGCCTCACAGAAGCAGATGCAGGAAGACCTAGAAGAAAAGGGAACACTGAAGAGCATATGAACCCCTCCACCAAGCAATGAAGAGGAGGGCAAGTCCCACAGTAAGGGGCAGAGACTCCTTGGGGTTCAGTCAAGGGGAACCCCAGAGCAGTGGGGCCTGTAGGGAAGTGGCTCCCAAAGGCAGGGTGTCCAAGCCTCTGAAGCCAGCCCAACACACAATAAGGACTCAAGCATTTGAGGAGTAAGTGATCTGATTCAGGAGGGCCACAGAAAGGCATCTGATCAAAGGAGAGGCTTCATGAGGTCTGACCCTCCAAAATACTTTCCTTTTTCTCCCATCCCGCTCCTCTCCCTGCTAGGTCATCACTTCTTTGCCCCCGTCCACCCCCAAATAGCCCTTTGTGGTCATGCTTAAATTGGAAAATGTATGTGGAGCTCCGAGTGGGAGGGGCGGGGGTGGCCACCCTTCCATCTGGGACCCAGCTCTGCTCCCTGGGCCAGGAATGGCTTCTGGAGCCGGCTGTGGGGCAAAGGGCGTTGCAGGAGGGGCGGGATATGTTAGGTGGCCCAGAGGTCAGTGCTCCCGTTCCCTGCCTCTGCACCCTCAACACCAGCACAGGAAGGCAGGAAAGGAAAGGGGTGCTGCAGAGGCAGGGGAAGATGAACCGCCAGCTTCCTGGTGGAGAGCATGACTGAGTCCATGGTCCCTGGGGCCTCTGCTTTCCCCCTGGGAAACAGGGCTTGAGCTTTTCATTCACTCCTGAGGAGGCAGAGGGGCCCCAGAGATGGAGCAGGGGCCCAGGACAGGAGGAGCTGGGTGTGTGGCTCTGAACTGCATCCAGTCCTCCCTGGATCCAGCTGGTGAGCAGTGCCCCCTCCAGGCTCCAGGGAGGTCGCTGAGGCAGGCATAGCCGTTCTTCAATCATCCCCAGATCCTCCTCCAAGGTGGTGACTCACCTGTCCCCAGCTGGGACCCTTCAGCCTCTTCCACAGCCAGAGAGGGCCCTGGGTATTGGGAAGGCTTGGGGACCTGGTCTGGGTGACCTCTGGCCTGCCATTGTCCCTCTCTGAACATCTCTCTCCCACACAGTTTTATAAACTTCCCCAAAGCACTTCCCCTTCTGGCCAGTGCAGCCAACGTCCACGGCGCCTCTGGGCCAGGCTCTGTGCCCGCCGGGTGTTGGACAGCCAGGCAGACACAGCCCTGGTCGCAGCCCGAGATGTTCCCAGCGTCACGGCTAGTTCATCGCTTCCCCCGGCTAGTGAGCCCTGAGGCGCTCAGGATGAGGGGAAACTGAGGCCCAGAGAGAGATGGCCCAGCAGTCCTCAAATGGCCTGGTCTGAACAAGGACCACCCACATAGAGGGTCCCTCCAGGCCAAGGACAACCCCCACTTGCAAGAACTAGGGGTTCCCTCACCCCAGGCCTCCCCACCACTGACCCCAGGCGAGACCCGGGGTCTGAGCTAACCCCCTTCCCACTCCTCCCTCCTCCTACCCGGCCCCCTCGTCCCTTCAAACCGCAGGGCTCAGCCGGCCTCTGGAACGCGTGCCCAGGACCTCAGTGATATTTTGAGTTTAAGAAAACTTTGCAGTCGGCAGGAGCTCTTAAAGGTTATAAATAGCAGCAGCAGGAGCCCATGCCGGGAGAGGCGGAAACACGTGTCAAACACGCCTGGGAGGGGGGGTATTCCGAGGCACAGACCCCCCTCCCCCTCCCCCTCCCTTCCTGGGGGGGGATCAGACCCCCAACCCACAGTTGTTTTCACTAAGTGCTGTTGCATCCCTTCCATCTCAAGGGACCACAGGACAATATTGCACCACATCTGATTAAGCAGAGTGGGAGGATCGCGTGGTGGGGCTCTTAGTATGAACCACCCCTCCTGATCTGCAAGTAAGCAGACCTTAGGACCTCATCACTCAGTGACCCATCCAGTCCCCACATTTCCACTTCTCATGAAGATCTGCCTTTGAATAGATGAGGAAGAGAGCGCTAGAGACGACCAGGGCCTCTCTCCACCCCGGAGGGCTGCACACCCATGCCCACCTTGCCAGGGCCTGGCTTGTGGGCAGCCCAAGGGCAGGCATAGGGTCCTCACCAGGAAGTCAGCTCTGGTCTGGACCGCCGGAGCATCAGGCTTGCCTTGAAGGCCATATGCTTGGAGAACATGTTCTGAGGAGCTTGGTCCGAGGGAACACAGCCATGAAGACCCCTCCGATCTCCCCAGCTGCTCCACAGTGCACGTGGGCAGAAACCGTTATCCCAAGGCAAAGCTCTGGAAGCTGAGGCATGTCTGGGTCCCCCATGGCCATCCCCACCTTTGCCTTCCTCATGCCCCACCTGCTGCCCACAGCCTCCAGCAGGTCTGGGGGCGGCAGCCAGGCCTGGCGTCCAGGCGCTGTGCACCTCAGGGAGCCCCGAAGGGTTTATGGGGCTCCCAATGAATGGGCCTGTTGAGCTCAGAGGGGGCCGGGCCCGAGTAAACATGACTGGGTCTGAGCTGCCATTCTCCCCCTGCCTCCTTCCTCAGGACCCGGGACCAAAATACGACTTCCTGTCCCCGGAGCTGAGCGCTAGACTCGCCCCTCAGAACCTTGGGCTGGGGCCCACTGGAGGAACACGGCCTGACCTGCACAAGCAAGCCCCCAAGGCTCATGGGGAGAAGGGACCTCAGGTTTTCAGATTCCCAGGTCTGTGTCCAGGACCCTAGGGCTTGGGCACTTTATGTGGCCCATTCAGGCCTTGAACTGCCCATCTGCTAATGACACATTGAGAAACCAAGGCCACAAACAGGATCCACAGGTCAGAGCAGAATGGGTGCTGAGCCCCAGCCTCTTGCTTCCCTGGCCAGGAAGGGGGTGTGTGTGGGCTCAGAGGAGGGACAGACTCCATGGGGGAGAGCTCAGGGCACTGGGAAGTTTGACACAGAGGGCACAGGAGGTCTTCTTCCTTGAACACAGCTGCCCGCTGACCTGTAAAGCTGAAGTCGGCCCCCCGCCCCTCCAATGGCCTTAGTCACAGAATGGTCTCCTTGCCTGGGATACTGTTTGGAGTCAAACACTGGGATTCGTCCAGGCCAGGAGCAGGAACCCTGCAAGCTCCCAGAAGAACCCTGTTTGTCATAGTCTGGCTATGTGCCCCTGGCCAGTCCAAGACTACTCTCTAAGTTTCATCTTTTCTTCTTTTTTTGGCGTGCCGGATCTTAGTTCCCCACCCAGGGACTGAACCCACGCCCCCTGCAGTGGCAGTGCAGAGTCTTACCCACTGGACCCCCAGGGAAGTCCCGCCGAGCCTCATTTTTCCCTACCTGGAGACCAGGTATTGACAAGCTCCCCACCCCTCTTTCCAGCCTGTGAACTAGAGAGTTACTTTCGAAACTACCCTCCTCCCCAGGGGCCTGGAAGACCTGGTCGCCCCTGAGGTGGGGGGCCTAGGAACATGCCCCAGACACTAGGGGTGGTTCCGGGCCAGTCGTCTCACGTGCTAAGCACTGGGGGTTGTGGCTGGAATGTGTGGAGCGGCAGCTACCACGTGAATCATTACACCTCGTCAGGCTGAGCCTGAGACTTCCAGACTCAAACCAGCTCAGGCTGGGCTCCGGCAGAAGGGCAGCCTCTGAGCCCCGAGGTGAAGTGCCAGGATCTTGCACGGCCTCCTCCTCGCTGTCTTCACCCTTAGCATCCAGGTCCAGCACTGGTTCTGCTACAGTTCATTGTGAAGAACCACAGAGGGAGGTCACCTGTCATCTGTCCACCACCCTCCTGTGACCTGCAACAAGCCTTGGCAGGGGGCGGCTTGGGGACCACCGGCGGGGAGGGGGGGGTTCAGCGTGGGAGCGAGCAGCCTGTCAGGGCTTCCTGGCTGATTTCACATCAGGAGCACATGTTTCAGTGAGTAAAGAGTCAGATAGAGAGAGGGAGGCGTGGGTCTGCAGGGATCAAGACAAGGGCTGGATAGAATGAGGGTCCTCATCTCTCCTAGCTGGGGGACACTGGATGCCCAGTGCTTGGAGGGCAGACCTTCCCAGCCTCAGTTTTCCTGCTTGTGGCCTGGATTTGAACCACTCTGGGCCGTCATCTGATTTCTCCAGGTGTCCAAAACTTGAATGAAGTCACTCACAGGGGTTGTGCTCATATTTCACGGAGGCCTGAAATTTCTGAGATGCAGAAAATGCTGGAAGGAGCAGGCAGGGGGTACACAGGAGCAGACAGAAGGACAACTAGTCAGAGGAAGACTTGGCAGGGCAAGGAGACTACTGAGGCACACACACACCTGAAGGGCTGAATTGGCCTGGGTACCTGGCAGGCAAACTGAGGGACAGTAGCAGAGAGGCCCAACCCAGGACACCTGAACACTGATTTGCTTGGACCTGCCTCTGCTCCTTGACCAGGGGTCTGGGACAAAGTCCTGGGCTAGTGCAGAGTTTGGTAAAAAAATAATTAATTTTTTTTTTTTTTTCAAGTGAAAGCTCTGACTCAGGCCTTTTCCTGTCCTGGACAGCAACATCCTTGCTTAGGCCTGAACTGCAGAAGCTGCTCAGGGCTATCCATGGCCTTCCCATGGCCAATTTGAGTCTGCTCTGTGGCTCCAGGCCCTACTTGGACGGTCTTGTGGGTTCCAGGTGAGTGGGGTCCAGGGGAGCCCTGGGACTTGAGTGCAGCTGGAAGAGGGGAGGCTCGGGGCACCTCGTTTGGTCAGTGTGTGTGTCCCTGTGCCCGCGGGGCAGACAAGGTATGCCTACTAGGAGATACCCACGGATCTGGTGTTACTACAGCAGGGGGCTGTGATCATGTGACCAGAAGGGACAGAAATCCCACAACTACAGCTGCCTGCCCCTGCCCCAGGAGTGTTCTCTGCTTGGGACGGGGCAGCCTAGCCCCCTGTGTCCCAGCTTCCTGCCATTCACCTCCCTGAGAAGTGAAAAAGCCAGGCCTTCTGCTGCAAGGGGAGGGGGCTGCCCAACCAGCTGCCTGGGAGCCTCCAGTGACTCATCCGGGTGGGGGGTGTTTATGAGCAGCCGAAATGGCTGTAAAAGTGGCACCTCGGCTCACTTATGGCCTGGCCATCCCCTCCTCAGCCAGCCCTTTGCATTGAACAGCTTCCAGAGGGGCCTAGGAACCTGGAAAGAGGTCTGGGATTGAGGCCCGGTGGAGGCTCAGCTTGGGGTCAGGGTTCAATCAGGGGTTAGAGATCAGACTGGGATAAGGATACAGGNCCATCCCCTCCTCAGCCAGCCCTTTGCATTGAACAGCTTCCAGAGGGGCCTAGGAACCTGGAAAGAGGTCTGGGATTGAGGCCCGGTGGAGGCTCAGCTTGGGGTCAGGGTTCAATCAGGGGTTAGAGATCAGACTGGGATAAGGATACAGGCGTAAGGCGTGGGGGTTAAGCTAACTCTAGGGTCAGGGCTGAGGTTGGGATTCAGGCTGACTTTGGGGCTACGGTTGAGGAAAGATGGGGGTGGGGGTTTGCTGTCTGTGGGCTAATTCTCCCAGATAGCCTCCAGGCTAGGGCAAGGGGTTTTCTGAGGGAGTGAGGCCAGGCTGCAGAGGTCTCAGAGAGCCTTTGTTTTTCCTGTTTGAGTCTGGTGCCCACTCTGGCCCCAGGGTCTGTGTACCTTGGCCAGAGCCCTACTCATGGTGGCAGTGACGGCAGCAGAGGCCTGTCAGCCCAGGGCTGCTGAACCAGAGTCCGGCCCTGCTCCAGTTCTGAGCTCCAGCAGGCCTTAGCCCCTCCTCCTAGGCCCCAGCCTGGGGGTCAAAGAGGGGAGTCCCTATGGGGACTTATTCCCACTCACCTCCCCCAACCAGGCCTTTCCAGACACCATTGAAACTGACCTGAAACTGACCAGAAACTGACCCTGGGGCCCTGGGGCTTGCCTGTCAAAAAGGGTGGGCTGTGCTCTGCCAGGCACTGGGGTGCTACCAGTTAATGTGTGACACCCCCACCCCCATAGTGGCACTTTAACCAGAGGCCTGGGGCTGATTTAGGGGGTCAGAGGCCCCACCCACAGTGATGGAATGTCCAGCAGAAGTCTGGACTGAGGCACATGAGTTATAGCTAAGGAAACACCCTTATGGGACCCAGAGCCCATTAGATCCTTCTCTGCAGCCCTATCCATAGCCCATCCTGGTCCTCTCAAGCGAAAATACCGTTTGTTTCTCAATCTCAAGGTTGCTGGTGTCAGATCTGAGAAGGACCCCCTGCGTCAGCCCCTAGCTCTACCCCTCAGTGCCTCCAATCCCTCCACGAATGTTCTTTTCCTATCATCAAGGGCTGTGGGTCATCCAATCATAAAACTTGTAATTGAATTGCTTAGAAACAGAGACATAAAGCTTCTCTGAAGTGTTCTTGAGGTGTCTGCTCTGGGCACCTGAGCTTCTCTGTTCCTGTTCCAGAAGAGCCCATTCATCATAGTGAGCAGCCCCCAAACCAGAGCGGCTTCACCCTCGCCAACAACGGAAGATATAGAGATGCAAACAGTCCTTAAACACCAGGATGAGAAACTTGAGGGTAGTGGGCATGGAAGAGAGTATGGCCATAGCAATGTGAAGGAGACCGCTGTGGGTACAGTCTGGGAGATGGGTGAATTTGAGCAGGCATAGGGATGGGTTGCCAGGAAAGTTGGCTGCAACTGGATTCCAGTGGACTTAGGGCTTGTGCACTCATTCATCTTGAAGAAAGGGGCCAACCCGGAGACATGGGGGCTGTTTGAGGGCTCTGAGGAGCTCAATTTCCACAGGCTAAGCCTGGGGAGCCCTCAGAGTCCATGGGTCTCTGGGAAACCCCAAGAGATACCCACCCTCCAAGGCACTAAAACAGTAAAGTCAAAAGTGTCCTTTGAATCAGCTGGTCAGCTTCCCATTTTTCAGATGAGGAAACTGAGGCTCAGACAG
The DNA here is from genome assembly GCA_006410675.1 of Oreotragus oreotragus. Taxonomy (NCBI): domain Eukaryota; kingdom Metazoa; phylum Chordata; class Mammalia; order Artiodactyla; family Bovidae; genus Oreotragus; species Oreotragus oreotragus. The sequence continues at coordinate 185,526 of SJYX01023541.1, read as the reverse complement.
CAGGAGAGTCGTGGTATCCAGGATTACACAACTGGTAAGTGGGTGAGCTGGGGTTGCCACTTAGGGTCCCGACACATTAGCTTCCTCCTGAAGATACCTAAAGCTCTCTGCTTCAGGCATCCCCGGCCTTCCCTGAACCCCAGCTTCCCCACCATATACTTCGAGGTCCTAGGTTTGGGGTCTAAGGCCCCCTCCTCTGAGCACTCCTCTCCCGGGCGGGGCGGGTGCTCATAAGCCCGGCCCCCACCTGGCCCCCGCCCCCAGAGCCTCCTCCCGCCCTTTTCCCAAGTCTAGGGTCCCCAGTGCGCCAGAGCCGGCCAAGAGTTTTGGGGGATGTGAAAGGGTGGAAGAGAGAGGCGGAACCTCACGGTGGGGGGCTCAGCTGAGTCTAGGGTCTTGCAGCCTCTAGCCGCCCGGGGTGGAGTCAGGGGCGGAGCTACAGAGGCCCGGCAGGCGTCTGGATGGGTAGAGATTCGGAGAGACCCGGACCCGGGAGAGAGACCAGGGAGGGAGGGAGAGGGATCTGAGGCCAGAGACGCGGGCAGGGACGGGGGCGGGCCTGGGGCACAGCACACCGACCCACTCGGGATCTGCCTGAAGCTGGGGGTCCAGGCGAGGGCGGGGCAGGCGGGAGGGCGGCGGCGGCGGCGGCAGCGGCGGCGGAGCCAGGCTCAGGGGCTGGCGGCCGAGCAGCCTCCCCGGGGATCCTGGTCCAGCCTGAGCGGGAGTCCCGCGGGCGGACAGACAGCGCTGCAGCCGGGGGCCCGCGGGGTACCGCCCGTGAAGAGGGCCTGTCTGCGCGGCTGAGGGCCGCTATTCACCGGCCCGAGCCGGACGATCAGAAAAAAAATAACGTCTGTGCCTTCCCGGAGAGGGAAATAAAGCGGCGGCAGCGGCTCGTACCATGTTCTCGGGCCCCGATGTTAGAGATCCCGGCCCCGTCCCCTGCACACTCACATCCCGCCGCTGTGCGACCCCTGGCCGCGGCCTCTAGAGAATCGTCCCGGAGCAGGGGCCGCGGGCTCCGCTCCGCCGCTCCGCACACCCGCGTCGGAGACGGCGGAGGGGAGCGGGGGGCGGAGAGGCCCAGGGAGGGCGCGGGGGAGGGAAGAGGCGCCCGGGCCGCGGCGGGAGGGGGAGCGGCAGACGCCGAGGCGAGGGACTCGCGCGGCGGGCGGCGGCTCTGAGCGGCAGCCGGGCGGGGGGCGCTGGAGGCCAGGCCGGCCAGGGGGGGATCCCAAGAGCTCCATGAAGTCCCCCCGGGGCCGCGGACGGGGCGCTGTCCTGGGGAGGCTGTCGGGGGACCCCCGACACCCATGGCTAGGCGGGGGCCGCGGCGGCGCGCTCGGAGTAAGTCGGGGTTGGGGGCCAGAAGCGAGGGGAGCGGGGTGGAGGTGGGGAGGGTGACTCCCGGCCCGACCGGAGCGGGCGGGCGGGCTGGTTTGTCTCGGGGTCAGCGGCGCCTCTTCCGAGCCCCGTGGAGCCGTCTGCCCCGCGCCGCTCGGCTCCGTGGCTTTTTTGGAAACTTGCAAATGTTTTCGTAGAGAGAAAAGGGGGAGGGGAAGGAAGGAGCGAGGGAGTGACCGAAACGGAGCTTGGGGCTGCTGGAGGAACGGAGGCCAAGGCCGGGGGAGCTAGAGACGGACTGACAGACAGGCAGACAGACCGAGCGTCCCGGCC